>JARQOC010000002.1:65444366-65480581 GCA_033576535.1 Allobates femoralis | reverse complement strand
CAGATCTGCTGTGTTTAAATCACCAGCTGCCGGCACAAGCACAGCGCGGTCAGGTCTGATATAGGCCTGATGATGCTGTGTGGCTAGCAATGACTGTAATGCCACAACCACCATGGCTGTGGCATTACAGTGTTTGGCAGCCAATCCCTGCATGTGGGCTTGCTCTGTAAAGAGCGCCAACATGCAGGGATGGGGAGCTGAGCATCTGCAAGCCTGCTCGCTCATCACTAAGGAGAATCAAACGGCAGTTTCATTGCAATACAATAATTTGTATGGCAACCAATTATAGACACCGACACAGAGGGTGAGGGTGCAGTCTAACGGCAACAGCCAATCACAGATGCTGTCAAAGAGGTTTGCAGGGGAAGCAGTGAATAAACATGAGGCTTAATAAGCGGACTTGGAAGTAGTGTTACAGGCAGACAGTCCAGCTTTAAATTGTATTTTGCTTTATTTTCCAACCCTCTATCCATTATTTTATTGCACTAAAGTTCGGGTTCCCATAGACTTATATTGGGATTGGGATTTGTGCTCAAGTTCGGGTCAAGTCTGGTCCTGAATCCAGACTTTTTTTAAAGTCTGTCCAGATCCGCCAAACCAAATATCTGTGTGTTCACCCATGTCCACTTTACAGCTTTCTAGATTTGTTTAGTATGGTTAATACTTGAATTAATAGTTGCAGATCAACTTTATTCTGTGTTGTGTTGTTTTTCTTAACTTCTCCCGCCAATTGATGTTTTCTACCTGCCATTATTGTGAATACAAGTAGACCCATTTCTGTGTACTACTAGCTTCTGACTATGGCCATGTTGACACACATGCATTCTTTTGACCATCTCTGCGTTTTTTGGTGTGTTAAAAAAAACGCAGGTGCGTTAACGCATGGAGCATTTGAGTGTACATGCGTTTTTCACCTCCATTTGCGTTTTTTCTCCCCAGTCCAACCTAGCGTTAACCCTAGCGTTTTCGGAAACGGGTCACCCAAGTACTGGTAAAAAAAAATTTTTCGACAGCACCCCCCCTTGGTCGACGAGAAAATAACAAAAAAAAATCAACAGCACCCCCCCCTCTTGGTCGACAGGAAGACAAAAAGAAAAAATTCCACCTGGTCAACCAAAATTTTTTTTTTTTTTCCATGCGTTTTTGGTTATTTGGTGAAAAAGTGACTAAGTACAAAAACATTTTTGGAGCTTTCAGACACACAAGGGATATTTTTTGGCAATCTTAAAAAAACGCATGTGGTTTTAGGAGTGCTAAAAAAAACGCAAATTGTGTGTGAACATGGCCTATAACCTATATTAGTTGTGTGCATGTAACCACGATTATCCTGCATACATGATAATTGTGTAGCCATGTCAAAAGCTTGCATTCAGATAAGACCAATGGTTAGTTCTTCAAGATGTTTGGAACAATCACTTGTTCCTTCTAAAACTTTGTGCAGTTGTAACTAAAAGAATAGATGCTTTAATGCAGTTTTCACATACAAAATTGATTTGATTTAGATTCATCTCTTGCTCATCTACTTTACATTTTGTTAATTGATAAAAATATACTAATAACACTCTACTTGAGAAAGCATTCTTCCACTTTTTCCATGCCTCCCTAAATCTTTTACTCTGTGTTTGTGTTTGTGTGTGTGTGTGTGTGTGTGTGTGTGTGTGTGAGGCACACCTTTCTAGAATTGTGGAAAAACAACTTAATTTCAAGTATGTGATGTTTGTTCAAACTCACTCTGTGGCAAGTAACAGGAGTGGGCAATATGAAAATTACACCTGAGACCAGATAGCAAGACGAGAAGTTGATTAAATCTTTGCATTGTGTGTCTGTGTGTGCCACATTAAGCATGGACAACAGAAAGGTGAAAGAACTGTCTGAGAACTTGAGAGCCAAAATTTTTGAAAAATATCAAGAATCTCAAGGTTACAATTCCATCTCCAGAGACCATGATGTTCATTTATCCAAAGTACTTAACATAATCAAGAAGTTTATAATCTGTTACACTGTAGCTAATCTCCCTGGATGTCGACAGTAAAAAACAGAAAAATTGATGAAAGGTTGTAACTCAAGATACTCTGGAGGGTGCTAAGCAGCCCTTATCAAATTCCTATGAAATTCAAGCTGTCCTGCAGGCTCAGGGTGCATAAATGTCAGCATGAACTATCCATCGACTTTTGAATGAAATGAAATGCTGATGGCAGGAGACCCAGGAGGACCCCCCCAGTGACACATAAACATAAAAGAGCTAGACTGCAGCTTGTCAAAATGTATGTGAGTAAACCAAATTCGTTTTTGGAAAGCATCTTGTGGATAGATGAGACTAAGATAGAGCTTTTTGGTAAAGCACATAATTCCGCTGTTTACTGAAAATGGAATACAGCTTAAAAAGTAAAGAACACATGACCTACAGTCACATATGGTGGTTTGCTCATAAATGTTTTGGGATTGTTCGCTTCTTCTTAGACGTTAATGGGCGCAAAAAAATCAAACTCCACATGCTTGGTTTGTGTGACTTCTGTGTGGTAGTCATTTTTTATGGATATATTACCATTCTGTAGCATAGGACACTGTAAGCACTGCATATAGATGGCATATGGATGCCAGGGAAGAGAAAAATTGCAAACTCGCCTAGCTCTCATATGACATATTGAGTACCAAATGGATTTCACTTGGCCAACTTAAACGCCAGTGTAAGAATACCCTAATAGTCATATCACGGCCTCACTTCTAGTTTTGTATTATAGGAGAAGAAAAAGAAGTCGCACTCAGAGCTTCTATAAACAGCGGTTCTTTATTGTGCTTCAGTGCACACAAAACTGGATGTGACGTATCGGACTTTTGGGAGTGAGCACCAGAGCGTGCAGAGCGGTGCAGCAGGGAGGACCCTCCTCATCATCCTCCATAGCCAAGGGCTGAAAGCTTGCAGGCAGCGGTGAAATCTCCCCAGGCTGTATGGGAGACGCTGCAAGGTGGTGCTGACCCCATCCTAATCTTCAAAACCGTGACGGCCTCACTTCTGTTGCTGATCTTACAACGGAATGAGCATGAACTTCATAGGGTGCTAATAGAAAGCTATCCAGGGGCACAACTACAACAGATGCAGAGGGTGCAATCGAAACTGGGCCCTGAAGCCTTAGGGACCTCAAAAGTCTCTTTAGGCCTATAAAAAAAGACTAATACAACTAATGATTTGCAATAATTGGGGCCCCGTTGGAGCTGTCACACCAGGGCCAATGAGCTTCAAGTTACACCAATGGAGCTATCCATACATTTTCATCTTTCATTTTTCAAGAGTATGTTAATGAGCCCTGTTACCTTAACCGAAACATATACATTTTCCACATTTAGAATATTTAAAAAAAATGTCTATGAAAGAAAAACAGTGAAATAAAATAACATGTAGCCAAAATTTTACTCCACAACAGAATCAACAAATATAAAAGAAGTTTCGTACGCTTCCTCCAAGGTATGGCAAGATCTTAATCCTCAAAATGACTTTCCGTTGTGTCCTTGCATATTAGAAATGAGATATATATTTTTTATTAGTTTTATTTATTTTAATGATAGTGATTACACTGCTACAGCAGTCACTAAATTCCTGCTAAGTCATTTTCTGTTAACAGGCAGTATGGTATCTGACAACAAGAGCAAATTAAGTAGTCCTGGGTGAAAGCACAACATGAAGGTCAGGTTGTATTGCATGAATGCTAGATCCCAGGTAAATAACCTTTTCTTTATGTATGACATTCCTGCGAAAATTGATTTTCAGTTTTGCTCAGAATTTGCCCTTAAGCAAGTCATTGTGTATAATTGCTTCTCGGTTGTATTGCCCTTGTGTGTTTGCCTTGGCCTGTCTGTGGCTGAATACAGTTCGTCATTAATGCCACATTAGTTGGCACTACAAGTTATGAAACAGTTTTCTGTCTCAGTCCATACATGAGATCTATTGATTTATTGGGAAAAACACAACAAAATACATAGAAACATGAAAACAGTATATAAACAAACTGATATTAGATTTACATGTGTAATATTACAGGGTAATATCTCATCTTTTCCTACAAGAATAATTAAAACAACTAATTAAAATGCTACCAAATGTATTAACTATTTAAACTATATCCATGATATATGAGAGGAGACATAATAGCTGTCTACAAATATGTGAAGGGCTGTCACACTGTAGAGGGATCAGCTTTATTCTCATTTGTCCTCTGCCCTACTGTACCTGTATGACTTGATTGTCATCATTTTACGTTCTTGTCCTTGTCTGTCCTTACTCATTTTACATGAGTAAGGACAGACAAGGACAAGAACGTAAAATGACGACAATCAAGCCATGGAACCCAATGGCGCTATATAAATAAATAATAATAATAATAATAATTTGCACAAGAAAAAACTAGAAGCAATGTAATGAAACTGAAAGGTAGGAGACACAGATTAGATATTAGAAAAACGTTTTGACAGTGAGGGTGACCAATGAGTGGAATAGGCGGCTAGGAAAGGTGGTGAGTTCCCCTTCTATGGAGTCTTCTCACATAGGCTGGACAGACATCTGTCCGACATGATTTAGTGAATCCTGTTTTGAGCTGGGGTT
This sequence comes from Allobates femoralis, assembly GCA_033576535.1. NCBI lineage: Eukaryota > Metazoa > Chordata > Amphibia > Anura > Aromobatidae > Allobates > Allobates femoralis. The sequence continues at coordinate 65,475,984 of JARQOC010000002.1, read as the reverse complement.
GGACCAGATGACCCAGGAGGTCCCTTCCAACTCTACAATTCTACGATTCTATGATTAATATAACTATAAATCTATACTTTTATTAGTCTTGATAGACGTGCCATTATTGCAAATTTTGTAATTATTTTCTTATTTAGATACTACTGTATAAACAATGGATTGAAGAATGGTGATATTAAAAATAAATATGACATTTTCCCAAATTCTCAGAGAGGCATAATTAATTGTCAATCATTAACTTTTTTAAACTTTTCTCTTGTTTGATTCTGAGAAAAATTGACACATTAGGCTACTTTCACACATTGATTTTTAAATCTGGCACAAATCCAGTTTTTGAGCAAACAAAGGTTCCAGAAAGGATTCAGCTTGTCAATAAACTAGATGGTACTGGATGTCACCATGCCGGCATTATGCCATATTCATTTGCCATCATTGTCCTGTTTTGGGTCAGTGCCAAAATATCTGGTATTCGCGTGCAGCCCTGAACAGTTCAAGTTTAAAAATAAAGGATGATTAAAGCATTATACTTACCAGTATTGGTGCTGCGGTCACCTTTGGGTCCCTGACTTTGAGGGCATCTATGATTGTCTGTTGCGCCCAACTCATTGCGTCTGTAATTGGTTGACGGCACAATGGATGGAGCACAACAGCCAATCACAGACACTGTCACAGAGAGTGGGTGTCTGTGATTGGCTGTTCAGCAGTCAACTCAGTGAATAATTCATGAGGGACCAGGAAGCGACTGCAGCACAGAGACTGGTGAGTATAATGTTTTAATTACGGACTACTCAGTGAAGTCCATGTTTGGGAGTCTGTGCCCGAACACTTAAGTGTTTGGTTTGGACCCCGAACTTAACATGATGTGACAATACCACACATGGTCAGTGGGCATGCTTTATCTGGTTCTACCAGATCAGGAATGATCCGTTTCTACTGGATCCGGATTGATTCAGTAAAACCAAATCCAGCACTCCTTCACTTCCAATATAATTGATGCCAGATCCAACAAGATCCAGCAGGATGCATTATTTTATTCAACAGGAAGTTATCTGCAGGATCTGTTAGAACTTCCGGGCAACCACGATACCTTGAGTTGACAACGCAATGGCGGCGTGTACATGCGGAATCGGCGATCGTTAACAACCGTTCAAAACGTGCACACGCACGTTCGGTTGCTACCGATTGCCAGTGATAGTGGCGGCGTGTAAAGGTACCTTTACACATATAGAGTACACTGATGAACCCCTTCTTGATATGTGAAAGTACAAATATGCCACCTGCCAGGGGCAAGTACATGGAGAAGGCTCAGTAGCTGAACCACCATAGTTGATGGCTTAGTTGACAGAAGAGAGCAGAGCTGAACTCTGAATGTTGCGGATAACATCTTAAATCCCAGTGTCAATTTCTGACAGCAGCATTTAAGATATGCATACTCCAGCCAGCTATCTGTTAAGGGTTACAAGATTTCTGAGTTCCACAATGACAGTCCAGAAAAGCCCAATAATAGGTTGAGTTTATTAGAGGACATTCCTTTTACCTATAAATTGCAATACTGTTGAGTTTCAGTATATAGCACAAGCAGTTGAATGATTGTAGCTTCAAAGCTCAGCACAGAATGACTGTTCAAAGTTCCCAATATGTCATTATAGTGCACAATATATTGTGTTCAGCATGTGCTTCTGCGGGCAAGCCCCCTGTAAGATAAATAGGCTTTCCTCGCTACAGTCATGCCAAACATGTGAATGATAGATGTGATTTAGGAACACTGTGAGGGTCAGGAAGAGAAGGAAGCATTTGGGATTTGGAAGCACTGAATTCACAGAACTTCTTTCAGTGGGAGGCATGCCGTTTTTCCTGAGTCTATGTGCTACTGTCACCAGCAACATGCAGCCCCATATATATTTTTATTAATATGACAGATCTGAGTAGGGACTTGTTTTTCGGGGATTAAGTTGAAGCCTTTCGTGATACCATTTTAGGGTACTTAATTGTTTTGATTGTTTTTAAGAGTCACATTTATCCTGCCCTCTATGCTTAGCACGTCAATAGGGGTTTCCATCTCAGTCTCCAAAATACATGACTAAGATAAAACCCCTGATGGATCCATTCACTATATTCATTCACTATATTATATAATAATAATAATAAATCTTTATATAGCACCAACACATTCCGCAGTGCTTTACAATACAGTGGTTTGTTTACGAGCGTTCATAGGTAACAATAAAAAGCATACAATATAGTAATTAAAGTAGAGAATCAATGTAAAAAATCCAATACACTAAGTAGAGAATCAATGTATAAGTACTATACTTAAAGCAGAGAAACAGTGTAAAAAATAAAGCAGAGAAACTATGTAAAAAATACAGTATAGTAATTAGATATAATATAATAAGCATAGAATCAATGTAAAAAGTGCAACACAATAATTAAGGCAAAAATAAAGGTGACCCTGCTCAAAAGAGCTTACAATGTGCAACGGGATTGGGGTTACACAAGGTACAAGGGCTTATATTATATACTGTCTCATAGAGCAGAAACGTCACTGTCATTTAAGGCTAGTTTCACAAATTGTGCATCCCCCTAGATTCCCCCAGGCCCCGCCGCAATGATCACCTGTAACTTTATGCACCCACACCAGTATTATCACTGATCTAGAATCACGGATCAGTGATAATACTGGAATGGAAGCAGACAGTTTCTTCCAGGTAATTACCTGTTATTCCTGGATCTGGTTCTAAATGACATACCCTCTGGGGGGTATGTCATTTAGAACTGCATTCTTTGTATTCACAAACCAATAACCCAGATCTGAAGGTCCGGATCCAGCAGGATCTGAAGTCCTCCGGATCCTGGTTACATAAAGCCCTATTTTAATTCAACCTGCCTTGTCCCCGATCCGAGTGGTAACAGTTTTTGACATGACCAAAAATGCACCAAATTGCATTTTTGGTCTTAGGGATAAAATCAGGACCACCCGGATCAGCAAAACTGGATGCACCGCCAAGTTCATCTGGCTTCATTGAAAGTCAATGGGGCCAAATATGGCTGTGAGTGCATCCAGTTTTAGTTGGATTCACACGGATGGCGAAAAATGCCAGTGTCAAAGCAGCCTAAGCCAAGTTCTCTGCTGAGATTTTGTGTGCCCACGTTGTACTGGTGCTATCAGTAATGGAAATATAATGCAAAATATGACATACCAGTACGTCCAATGTTGGGAAGGGGTTAATAAATAACACTAGTATAATAATTGTATTATAATTCTGTGTATGAGTGGCATAAGTTACGCCCCCATGGTTTTCAATAGTGCTGTCTGATCTCTTTTTGTTTTTTAAATATTTCCTATACAGCATTTTCAAAGTAGTTTCCAGGTTTTGAAACTTTTCTCATAATTAATTAAAATCTAGTTTTGTCTTAATGTTTACTGAAAGTGGAAAGATATTGAATCCATGTGGAGTTGATAAACAGATGTTATGTAAGATCAGCAATTAACAGAGAGACTGTTTTTGTGATGTCAGTATGCTACAATTCATTGGTTACGTTTGATAATTAATCAAGTATCAAACTGCATTGTCTCTGATCGCTCATAAAGTAAAAAATACATAAATCAAGCCCTAATGTTAATATCATGATCTCTAATGTTATTAATATTTATGAGCAAACATACATAAATTATATTTCTTACAATTAGCACAAAAGCTGCTCTCCTCTTATGTCAATTCAAATTGTCAACTTTTATTTTTCTAGCACTTGATCTTTAAAGGGGAACTCTGGGGAGAAACAACTTTTTTTGTATGATTCCTGCACTCATAGACTGTAATGCTGAGCTGCTTCTTACATTTGTATAATGTTTAGAATTATTATAAATCAGTTAATCACTGTTGCTCCTTACTAGAAACTACTCTGAGGGCAGAATATGTCATGCCTGAGTAAGCAGCTCCCCACCTCCCTCTGCAATGTGCATCAGTGCATCCGAGAACAAACACTTCCTCATTCAATCACATAGGCATGATGTCACATAAGGTCCTATCGACACAGGTCTCCCATCGTGCTCTCTGTACAGAAAGAGATCTCGAGACTCCAGCTTAGTATAGGACCTGTTGTCATGTCACACTGCAATGGTCTTAAGGACTGGGGGGACCCGACCAATCAGTCAGGGGGAGATGTCACTGTGGCAGTTCCCGCAGTTGTGGCCATGACCGAGCACAAAAAGGGGGTATTTACAGAGGTTTAATAAAGTTTATTGTGATGCTATCCATGGACTCTAGTCAGGATAACCAGCGCTGCTTGAGGTGAACCCTGGGAAATAGATGTAATTGCAGTTAGATGTATCACTCCGCACAGATGGAGCAGGTCCCCAGAATTTAATATTAGAGTCTAGGTGGACGATGGTGGTTGTTGGTGCAGGAGGGCACAGAAGTAATGACATACACAGGGGTTGCAGTTTTTATCAGGTTCTTTAATTGCAGTTCTTAGTTCAGTGCAGGGGCGTAACTAGAACTGGCAGGGCCCCATAGCAAACTTTTGAACGAGGCCCCCTCCAAGACATGCCCCCAATGACACGCCCCCTTCAAGACACACACCCCTGATGGTATACAGGCCCCCCCAGTGGTATACAGGCCTCCCCAGTGGTAGTATACAGCAGCTTCCCCAGTGGTAGTATACAGCAGCCTCCCCAGTAGTATATACATGCCCCAGCAGTATATACAGCAGCCCCAGTGGTATACAGCAGTCTCCCCAGAGGTATGCAGCAGCCTCCCCAGTGGTATATACAGGCCTCAGCAGTATATACAGCAGCCTCGGTGGTATGCAGCAGCCTCCCCAGTGGTATATACAGGCCCCAGCAGTATATACAGCAGCCTCGGTGGTATGCAGCAGCCTCCCCAGTGGTATATACAGCAGCCCCAGTGGTATACAGCAGCCTCCCCAGTGGTATATACAGGCCCCAGCAGTATTACAGCAGCCTCCCCAGTGGTATATACAGGCCCCAGCAGTATATACAGCAGCCCCAGTGGTATATACAGGCCCCAGTGGTGGTATATACAGGCCCCAGACTCGGGCCCCCAGTGGTGGTATATACAGGCCCCAGTGGTGGTATATACAGGCCCCAGACTGGGGCCCCAAGTGGTGGTATATACAGGCCCCAGTGGTGGTATACAGGGCCCCCCCTTGCTGCTGCACACCTGTAAAGGAATACATCATTATACTTACTTATCCCTGCTGCCGCTGTCGCTGTCGCCGCTCTGAGACCGTGCTCCTCCGGGTCTTCATGCTTCCTCCTCCGGCGCAAAGGCAATGACGTCATTGCCTGGGCCCGCTGGTCACAACCAGGAAGCATGAAGACCCGGAGCACGGTGCAGAGCGGCGACAGCAGCAGCCGGCAGGGATAAGTAATCGCAGCTGACCGGATAGCAGCGTAGCGGCGCTGGGTCCGGGCCCCCCACAAGCGCCGGGCCCCAAAGCGACCGCTATGCCGGTAGTTACGCCCCTGGTTCAGTGCAGACCCAGCCAGGGTATAGTGATCTTTCAGATTGCAGCTTGGTCAGCCCTCAAGTAGTCCTGGAACACTCCACTGAGACACCTTTCATAAGACTTTCTCTGCTGCCTTTCTCTTTGCGCTGATCTTTTCTCCTTACCTCTCCTGCATCTTTGTGCTTTGAGTACCAAGGAAGACGACTGTGGGTCCTGTCGAGTCATAGCCAGCTCATCCTCCTGACCCTCAGTAGTCACTGTGCCTGGAAGTGTACATGGGGTTGGCTACTGCACGTACAGTCCAGTAGTCTCCGTTTTCTTGGCTTGACCATACAGTTTTCACACCAGATTGGTGCCGGTCCCCTCATGCAGCTAGTTCCTCTACTACATCCTCAAAGTTGGCTGTAAACTCAGGGTTACTCTGGCCAGGTTTCTGTGGTGGCATGCCCACTAGTCCCAATCCGCCTCAGCTCTAGCCTCCCCTAGAACTCTATCTTGCTGCTCCTCCTTCTTCCTCACTCTCCTCCAGACTCTCTGAAACTAACTGTGTTCCCACCTCCTTCTAGCCTACTCTTTCCTCCAGCCAATAGATGGGGTCTGTTCTAGGTGAATGTTTTCTGCCTATCTTCTCCAGACCTGGAAATGAGAATGGTGTTGGGTGTAAGATGGTATGTCTCACATTCATGTCCCTGTCTTACCTGAGAGCAATGGCACCACATCTGTGGGTTAGGTGCAGCACCACTGTGGGGACCAAGATGCAGGGGCGCCACATTTCCCCCTGGTTAAGCACAGCATGTCTGTGGGCTGTAAAACAAAATGTTTCAAGAAAAGGATGAAAGCAATAAGAATCCACAAAGTTTAACAATAAGAGTAACATCTTTCCCTTATGGGAGGCACATTTTCTTGAACGTTACATTATCAAAACTGGAAGGTTCCTGCAATGATGCCAGTCCGATGCATCACATTACAGGATTTAAGTAATTTGCTCAGCAGCAATTTAGTGCATTTGGCGGGAACCACCTTAAAGGGATCCTGTCACCTCCAAAACGCCTCCTAAGGTACAAAAACATGTCCCTGCAGCATCCTATCACTAATCTGACACTCCTTTTGTCTCCTAAAAGCATTGTGAAAGTGCATAAAAACGTTTTAACACTCACTCAGTGATTATAATTAGCAGGGGCTATATTCCTTAGCCCTTAAGGCGTGTTGTTTTGCAGCCTGAATGATCCACCCTCTCTCTGTCTGTGCTGCTGTGATGTGTGGAACTGAAGGCAGGACTAATGATTTGCATTCTGTGAGTGAGAGAGAGGGGGGGTGGGCAATGCCTGCACAAGCAAAGCAAGCAAAGAGAGAGAGGGCAGATCATTCAGGCTGCATAACAACACGCCCTAAGGGCTAAAGAATATAGCCCCTGTTAATTATAAGTACTAATGAGTATTAAAACGTTTTATGCACTTTAACAGGATTCTTTTAGGAGACAAAAGAAGTGTGAGATTAGTGATAATATGCTGCAGGGACATGTTTTGGTAGCTTAGGAGGTGTTCTAGAGGTGACAGGATCCCTTTAAGCTTCGTCCCTGGGTGTGACTACATGGCACAAAGACTATATTTTGACCATACTCTTTAGCCACACCGACAGTTTTTGAGGTCAGAGGTTAAGTGTAAAAGTTTTGTTTTGTAAAGTGCAACTCACTCCTGAATTCCACCTTACTGTATTGGTCCGAAAACCAACAAGGAGCACCTTAAGAAGTGCAACTATGTATCAATAATAATGTCCTGGTCATTTCACAGTCCTGTTACCTGATTGTCCATAATAGTAATATTTACACTGTACCTAGGCGGCTAACTAAAACATTATTTTCATTATTATTACATTGTAACTATGCAATATTTACATTATTTACATGTTACACTAAAACCTAACCAGGCTTACTTATTTACATCTAGTCAATGACCAAGAGGTCTTTAGTCTTTGCCTTTCAAGGGCAAGATACCTGCAAATTGGCAGTCTCCACTCCCCTTTAAGAGTTGTAACTCGCCGCCAGGGTCACTGCTCCACAGAATTCCACGCCAAAACCTGGCTGGTGACGAGGTGGTGCATCCGCTCTGGACAATTTAAGGGCCTAAGCCTATTCCTCCACTTCTGGTGCAGCTAGAGCCATTTTGAGTTGGGCAGCAGATGGTGGTGCTTCCATTACCATCACTACCTTTCTAACATCAAGGGCATACCACCCCCGCTGTCCAAGGTGATGCATGTGTTCCACCCACTCTCCCAGGTATAGATCTGCGGGAGCTGCTGTGGGCATGTGGCTCTCAATGTCCCACTGGTTGACAAAGATGTCGTTAATAACATGGAGTTCTTTAATAAATCCCCACCCCTTGTGGAGATCAAACTGGAGGATAGCAACTCTCCTCTATACAGGTGGTTCTGCTTCTCTTGCAGGGTGCTAACCTTCAAACCTCAACCGGCTGCCATGCAGCCTGGCCATTGTGGTGGTTCTCCTATTCAAAGATGACTTCTAACTTGTCCCCTGTTGGTGATGGTTCGGCCTGGCTGCTCCCTGGGAATCCCATTAGGCCATCCTCCCTTCTGACACAGTGGAAATACATGACCTCTGCCTTGGCTCCTCCGGTCTCAGGTGAGACTATGGAATTCAGAGGGGCTTGCAGTCTATGTCCCAGAAGTGATCCACTCTCCCAGTCCATCCCATGGGGATAGGGTGTCTCCCCTGCTGCAGGAAGCCTTGAGAGTGGCATCCAGGGCCCTACCAGATCCATTGAGGCTACTGGGGTGGTGAGAGTACGTGGTATTATAGGGATGGCCTCAGTACTGGTCTCCTTCTGGCCCTAGATCTTGGGACTTGGTATCACTGGTGGCTGTGCAACCTTATCTTCTATCTCTACTGCCACCGGCTGAACTCCACAGCTTGGAGTCTAATGAGCTGCCATTCCAGCTCCGCCACTTGTGTGCTCAGGCGGTTGGGATCTATAGATGGTGGCGCGTCCTGTAACATTCATTGGCCACCAGGTGTATTCTTTTCTGGGGGCCTGAACAGCGGTCGCTTTTCCTCGTTACCCACCATCACAAACTTGCTGCTACACGTGGAACTCTTGGCAGCTTCTTCTTCTTGCCGCTTGAGCTCCATGCTCCTCGCTTGAGCACCACCCTTGTGTGGGCAGTCTCTGCCCTCAGTCCTAGCTCACATTGCATATCGCACAGGAGGGGGAGGAGTGGCTTTGCTTACTGGCAGGACATGTTGGATAATAGTTAGTTGAGGGGGCGGATGCAGTCTTTGGCGCTGCTGGCTGGCTCTACCCATGATGGGAGGACGGGACACTCCTCCTGACAAGCACATGGTGTTAGGGAATGGCCATTAAACAGTCTTTTTAAACACAGTCTTTTCGGCACACAGGACCTGATTAACGGGGCTCATAAATCCTGTTCGAGACATCAAATGCAATGGTCGTAAGGACTGGAGGTACCTGACCAACCGGGTTCAGTAAGCGGTAGATGTCACGGCAGCAGTCCCGGTATTCGTGGTCCTGACCGAGCATTAAAAGGTGGTATTTACAGGGATGAATACAATTTGTGATGCCCCTTATGGATTTTGGTCAGGATAACTAGTGCTGCTTGAGGTGAACCCTGGGGGATAGATGTAATTGCAATTAGATGTATCACTCCCCATGGATGGAGCAGGTCCCCAGAATTTAATACTAGAGTGAAGGTGGACAATTGTAGTTTTTGGTGCAGGAGGGCACAGAAGGATTGACAGACACAGGGGTTGCAGTTCCTTCCAGGTTCTTTTACTTGCAGTTTTTAGTTCAGTGCAGACCCAACCAGGGTACTGTGCTCTCTTAGATTGCAGCTTGGCCAGCCCTCAGATAGTCCTGGAACACTCCACTGAGACACCTTTCATAAGCCTTTCTCTTCTGCCTTCCTCTCTGCGATGATCTTTCCTACTTAATTCCCCTGCACCTTCGTGCCATGAGTGCCAAGGCATGCGACTGTGGGTCCTGATGAGTGAGCCAGCATGTGCTCTTGACCCTCTGTAGTCACTTTGCCTGGGAGTGTACATGGGGGTGGTTACTGCACGTTAAGTCCAGTAGCTTCCATTTTCCTGGCTTGAACATACAGTTTTCACACCAGATCGGGGCCAGCCCCTCATGCAGCTAATTCCTCTACCATGACCTCAAAGTCGGCTGTAGATTCAGGGTTCCTCTGGCCAGGTTTTTGTGGTGAACTACCCACTGGTCCCACTCTGCCCCAGCTCTAGCCTCCCCCAGAACTCCATCTTGCTGCTCCTGCTTTTTCCTCACTCTTCTCCAGACTCTCTGAAACTAACTGTGTTGCCATGCCATTCTAGCTTACTCTTTCCTCCAGCCAGCAGATGGGGTCTGCTCTAGGTGAGCTTCTTCCGCCCATTATCTCATGGCCTGGAGTTGGTAAAGGTGTTGGGTTTAAGGTGGTATGTCTCAGGTTTGAGTCTCTGTCTTACTTGAGAGCAATGGCACCACATCTGTGGATTAGGTGCTGCACCACTGTGACGACTAAGACGCAGCAGCGCAACAACACCCATGTGATTAAATGAGGAATGAGGGAGTATCGGACAGTGCTGAAGCTTTTTGATTGGGAGGGAGAGAGCTGGTTGCTCAGGCTTGACGAATTATCCCCATTGAGAGTGGTGGCTGGTAAGAAGCAGTTAGTAATTAACTGATTTATATTAATTCTAAACATTATGTAGGTGAAACAGGCATTTTAGCATTATAGTCTGTGAGTGCAGGGACTGTACACATTTTTTTTTATCTCCCTGGAGTTCCCCTTTAACTATTTAAACCCTTCATTACATATGATGTATATTTAAGCAATGTGTGGACTACTCAGGGATGAGACAGGGTAAACACTAGTCAACCCAGCTAACAGCTAAAGAAAGACACCAGGGAAACAAACAAAAGGGGAGAGGGAGAACCACTTAGCTGAAAGGGGGGGCCAGACAGCAAACAACACAGGAAATCCCAGATGCACTGCTGAGCTAGGAAGCAACACCAAACTCCAGACACGCTATCACCTGCAATGCATCATGAGAGCCAAGGGGTATAAACAGAGAAAGTGACCCAGCTGGGTCCTAACGACCTCCATCTATCACCAAGCATAGAAATACCTTTTAAAGGGACAGAACCACAATTCACTGCGAAAAAAAGAATGCGCATATAGGGTCTTATCTCAATTAACCACTTTCACTTTGCGATGTGGAATTGCTCACCTTTGTCAGTTGTGAAACCCACAACTGGTAGAAAAGCATTAAGGCAGCTGCTGCAGGGACTGCACTCCCACTGGTAACCGTGGTTGTAATGCAGATATTCTTGGACAAAGTGCCTCAGTGTCTGCGCTGCTGCTCCGAGATGAAAGAAGCCAAGACACAGGGATGTCTGGGTTAGCTCAAGCCTTTATTACCCAATGCGTTTCAGAGTCTCCTACCAAGCTCCTTCCTCAGGGAAAGAGCTCGGTAGGAGGCTCCGAAACGCGTTGGATGATAAAGGCTTGAGCTGACCCAGACATTCCTGTGTCTTGGCTTCTTTCATCTCAGAGCAGCAGTGCGGACACTGAGGCACTTCGTCCAAGAATATCTGCAGAACCGCAATTCAGGATTTTGACTGTTTGGCCAGATGCTGAGACCTTCTGCAAGTGGCCCCAACCACCTCATCCATGTCTCCAATCATGTCCATGTTTCCAATCTGCCCTCAATTCTGCTGTGTTACTAACCCACTTTTCTCTTTGCTAGTGCCCTGTTTCTCCCCTCTGCAAATCTCTTCACTGACTCCCAATTCCCCAACTAATTCAGTTCAAACTTATAACATTGACTTACAAAGCCATCCATAACCTTTCCCCTCCCTGTATCTTCAAACTAATCTCCCACTCTCTTCCCTCACGTTGTCTTTGGTCTTCCCATGACCTCCCCCTCTCCTCCACACTTATTCATTCCTCACCCAATCGCCTCCAAGACTTCTCCCGAATATCACCCATTCTCTGGAATTCTGTACCCCATCAAATTCGATTATCCACCACCCTCAGATCCTTCAGATGGAACATGAAAACCCATCTCAGGAAAGCTTACAGACGGCAATGACCCTACTGAAACCAGAGCTGGTGCTCCACCACCAGTATCGGAGCGGCAACCTCACCACCATCACCAGAGCTGCCCCAAACAACAAACAACTGCCTTCTCCGCATCATCCTATAGAATGTAAGCCTGTGGAGGCAGGGTCCTGTCCCCTCTGTACCAGTCTATCATTGTTAATTTGTTGACTGTAACCAACATCTGTTTTTCGTATGAAACCTCTTTCATGTACAGAACTATGGAATTAATGGAGATATATAAATAAATAATAATAATAATAATAATAATAATAATAATAATATGTGCAACAAATATATAAATTAATATGTTCCAACTTCCAATGTATTGAATACAGAGTCATACTGTACTGTATGAAACATATTGACTTAAACACAAGATGGGCATATACTCTTCTGTATATGTAATTTTTAGTGAAATCCTAGTACAGTACACCAGGCAAAAGATACTTCAATATAACACGAATTAAACAGGGCCTGTTTTATTAATACTAGTATTACCATAAAATAATAATCTTGAACATCTTTAGTACTCTTGTCTGTGGCTTTCTTCTGTTTTAACTTTTTTTATCTTCACAAATGTAGAAAGACAGTCAGGTGTTACCATTTGGGGAATTGTCCCTAAACACTTCACTTCTATGAGAAATAACCAGGGGAAGAAATAACACACTTTAATAAAGAGCGCTCTTGAATGTTTATTTTGTGCATTTAATTAAACTGACAAGTTAGGAATGGTGATAGTTCTTTTTTAAATGTATTCACTTTCAATCTCAGTAAATGATCAAACTAGTTGTTAATTTTATTTTTACAAATTTAAATGATATGCTTTTCAGAAGGAAGACTAGAACTCTAGAGCTATCCTTTGGGTGTAGGATTCCTAAAAAGTCAATATCAACGGCCATGTTGACACACATGCGTTTTTTTTAACCATCTCTGCGTACATTTGAGTGTACATGCGTTTTTCACCTCCACCTGCATTTTTTTCCCCCAGCGTTTTTGGGTGCTGTAAAAAAACGCAGGGGTTGTTTAACATCGGCCCCTATGGGAAACGCATGTGTTAACGCTGGGTAAATGCAGGCACATGCGTTAACGGTAGCGTTTTTGGAAACGGGACAGCAAATGTAAAAAAAAAAAATTTTTCTCCAACAGCACCCCCCATCTCCACCACCCCCTCCCCCCCTTGGTGGAGAAGAAAATGCAAAAAAAAATTCTAACAGCACCACAACCCCCCCACCCCCCTTCCCGTGGTGGACAAGAAAATGAAAAAACAAAATCCGTCAGCACCCCTCCCCAATTTTTTATCCATGCGTTTTTGGTTATTTGGTGAAAAAGTGACTAAGTCCAAAAACGTTTTTGGAGCTTTCAGACACACAAGGGACATTTTTGGCACTCTTAAAAAGACGCATGTGGTTTTAGGAGTGCTAAAAAAAAAGCAAATTGTGTGTGAACAATGCCAACTTCCTAACAAACCTGGCTACATGACTTAGGATAAAAAGTCAATCCACACACTGCATTTGCTGATCCAAGTTTGGATTTGGCTAGTTAACAAGCTTTTAATGCATATCTGGCTGCTATGATAAACCATTGTGCACCTCTTATGTCACACTCCAAAGCATTATAGCCGGCTCAGGCGACGTGATTAGCGAAATTTTCTCGAACATGTTTGGCAATTTCAAATCCAGACTGAATTTAGCAATTTTTGTTCTGCCCCTCCAACCCGAACGTTGTACTGAAAAGTCAGGAAATTCGGGTTTTGTTTGGTAATTGTTCAAATGTGGGTGTAGTTGACTCACCGTGGCCGGGACTCCGGTTTAGACAGGCGATTTCTCCCTCCTTCTTGTCACGGATGGACCGTGTCTGCCGGCAGTGGGGCCCGGTGGTACAGATCAAAAGAGAGAGACGTCTTGGTAGAACAGATTAAGGGGTTAATTTGTTTCGTGACACCACCTATGAGAGTTCCGATAACTTTACCGGCGCTGCGGGGCCTCCGAGGATGGAATGCAGCAAGATGGAACGCTCCCCACAGGCTGAGCGGTGATCCCCGGAGCCAGGAGCTGCACAAGATGTTCTGAGGCAGCTGCGGTTACCTTAGCATGCGGATAGACAGTTCATAAGAAGGCACGGACACTGTAAGTCTCTGTAACTGGTTCTTTACTGTAACCAGCAGGCAGTACATGGCATACAGTTTGTAGGTAGTGGACCGGGTGGACTCAGCAATGACCAGTGTGTTCTCAGAGATCCGCGGTGTTCCTCCATTCTAACTAAGTATGATGCCGTTGTCGCCCAGGAATGCCAGATCGGGTACAAGGAGGATGCTTGAATGCCCTATCCGGGGTATACGTTCCAGATGCTTTGGGGAGCCTTGGGTCCTTTGGTGGGTACACCGCTGGCTAGACGACTGTGTATGGCGGTGGCGGGGTGCTCCTGTAAAGCGGTCCCTCCACTCCTCTGGTTCGCATAGCAGAGCTGAACTGCTGCTAGCTTCGGTACCAGCAAACCGGCTGTAGATGGGCACGGGATGATTTTGGACCCACATGTTGATGCCCGTAGATCAGTAGATTAGGCACCGGGAATAGTTGTGCTCAACCGGGGTGATGGCAGGGAGACGGCCAGGAAAGGTGGCCAGGGGGCCGCACGGAACTGTGCAACCCCCTCTCCTAGGTTGTAGAGCTCGTTGGTTTGGCTCCTTCTCCTACGTTGCTCGGAGAGTTTTCTTAACTAACTACATGTACTAAACTTTCCACCACACACTACCCTTACACTCCGCCCACCAGGACCTGATTGGCCCTCTATGCTAGGTGATGCATGTAGGGTATGGATCTCTGAGTTAACCGTGTGACTGCTGAGTCAGAGAATATTGCCGCTGCAGTTTTGGCTGCAATACCCTCTTGTGACGCACTCGGTGCGGGGCGCCACATAGTTTCATGGAAAACTGTCAGGTCAAAAATCCATATGCAACTATTATCATTTTCTAATTCCTCACTCTAATCTCTCTCTATTGATGTATTTCTTTTATTTGTATTCCCCTCCTATCTTCTGTAAACTTCAAATAAAGAGATTCCATCTGTCAATCACAGTGAATGATCCACTTATTTCTCTGCTGTACACTCCCCATAGTATGAATATGCATGTCACATACGCACACCACATCACTGTGGAGGCTGTATTCTCCTCTCTGTATCTCCAGCCAAGAAAGAGGTGAAACACAACATAAAAACTGTCACAGCAGGATGCCTGCTTAAAGAAAGAGATGAGTCTAGATAGGTCAATATCAGCAATAGCTCTCTTCCTCCTTGTCTTCCTCCTTGTCTTCATCAGCACAGAAGCTACTGAAACCTGACACTGCACAGTTAGCAAAGATAGGAGGGAGGAGACAGAGAGATGCTGAGAGGAGAAAGAGCTGCTGAGAGGGAGTGCATAGTTACATGACAGTTTATACAGCACATGACTATTCCTATTTGCTTATAATGGAGAGGACTAAGCCAGGAGCTCACAGCAGGGTCTGACAGTGCTGATAACATGGAAACTACAAATGGTACAATAATTATTTTACATGTTTTTAAAAGCAAGTTTTGAGCCTGGACCCATAGAAGTGCATACCTGCGCAAAACGCTGCCGTCGTCCGCTCTGCTACCCCCTCCCTGCACCATGTAACACCGCCAGCTTGAATAAACAGTCACCTGCACATGCAATCTTATATGGACTTGTTTGCCTGTGGACCTGGCAACCCAGATTGTGCCTGCTCACTGTCTAGCCCGGCTCAGAAGCTTATGCTGACACCGGTGCTTCCGCTCCTTCTGGTTGCAAGTCAAATGCACTAATCCTTCTGTTCTACATGATGCTACTCACAGGCACACACATAGACACACACAGATTATGTCTCACTACTTGTTTACATCCTGTCCGCTCTCCCTCTCAATTTCTTCTGGTCCCACCCTTCAAACCTTTTGCATATTGACTACACTGACTGGCAATAGCCAGTCACAAATGCTCATGCTCTGTGAGAGCATCTGTGATTAGGTGTTGCAATCAGACTGCATTTCCGCAATCTAGATGGTGTCTGTGCTTGGTTACCATACACATAAGTGTATGGCAAAGAACCTGGCATCATAATGTGTAAAATAAATAAATAATGGAAAAAATCCGTAGGGCTTTTCTGTATTTTTCTGTCTAGCACGATAAAGCAGACAGGTGCGAACTGCCACCATCTGCTGCCTATTCTCAGCTTGGCTGGCCAAAAACATGCACAGTGCTGCACCCTATTTTTAATTGCCAGCCAAGGTAAAACTAGGCAGATGAGGGATAATAATCTCATCGTGGTGTCGGCCCATCATTTTAGGACCCCCCATGTTAAAGTATGGCTTCATAAGGAGTGTCAATTGCTGGCACTTTATCCGGCACATCCAGTTGCCATACAGAGGTGGCAAACTGGGTACAAAGGATTTAATGCCAGCTGGCATTAAGCCTGAAGTTCTTAATGTCAGCCCAATGTTAGATGGTGCCATTAAAGGGGTCGTCACACGTGTTCAGCAATGTCGCTAGCGATATCGCAAGTGCGTCGTGCTGTGTGAAGAGGATGAACGTAACCCTGGCGATCTGTAACCAGTGATTAGGCTGGATCGCGCCGTCTAACACCGCAATAGTGATGTTGGCGGCGATCAGGTCTATTCCTCAGCATTGTTGTGGATCGCTCTCTGGGTTGATCCCAGCCCAGCGAGTGATGGCTCCGCCCATATCTCAGCGGTGTCACCGGCAACATCTTTCCATGTGACACCAAGGCTGCGATGTCGGAAGGAAGCGCGCACCCTTGCATCGCTTCCGACATCACAGCCTTGGTTGCTGCATGTGAAGCCGCCTTAAGAATTTCAAGTAAATAGTAAAGATAACACAGTAGAGAAAACATTTTATTAGAAATAAAAACACAAAGAAATTTACAGACTCCATCTCTATTAACCCCTCGACCCTCATACCCTCCACCATCTTCTGCAATGTTTTCTTGATTGGAGGCTGCAATGATGAACACACAGCATCCAGTCACTGAATAAACTCTCCACAAGCTGCAGCCTGGTGTATGGTAACCCCTGAGGTCACCCAAGGACAGGTCAGGTAAGCCTGTTATCCACAATATGCAATAATAAACAAATTAATCGGCTCTTGGGAGCGCAAGGAACCACCACGTATAGAGTGATGTTTATAAAAACAGACCTTTATTGGCCCCTTGTGCTGCCACGACGCATTTCCACAGTACTCCACTGTCTTCCTCAGGTGGTAGAGTACTGTGGAAATGCGTGGTGGCAGCACAAGGGGCCAATAAAGGTCTGTCTTTATAAACATCTTAATGTACATGGTCCTTCCTAGCACTCCCAAGAGCCGATTCCATCATTTATTATTGCATGCTATCACTCCCTTTGGGAGTTCGGCAGGAGCTGCTATGGAGGGATCAGTGCACTAAGTAAGAGGAAAAGGACCTGCGGTCTCCGGTGCAACCGCCTGCACCACGCTAGGATCTGCAGTGACGTATATCCGGGAGCCGCGGTTACGTGACTCGGAACAGCGGAAGCAGGACGCTGGGGAGGCACAGAACAGCCACTGTAGAACACCGCTAGAGCTTTCATTGAGGGCTCAGCACCTAGAAGAGACCACATCTGGTGTTGTGCGGGGGCGCACAACCCCAAAAAGTGAGCAGCTCTCTAGAAGCCTTATATCATAATTTAGGAGGATCTACTCAGGGAGAGCTCTCTATTTTCTCTGTTATCCACATTAGTTAGTGGACACCATTTCTACATGAATGGTGACTTCAGGTGACCTTAGCAAGTCACTGCACACCTGGACCAGGCTGACGATGAGTGACATATGCGTTCAGCTGATGCGATTGCCATAGCAGTCACCTCATGTGACCAGACTAGGTCAGCTTACCGATGTGACAGCGAGTGATGTAGGCTATCAGCTGGCGCTATTTCCATAGCAATTGCTGCCTACATCACTCACCACCATCTCCGGTGAGCTGATCTGATCTGGTCATATGACGAGAATGGTATGGTGACCAGATCAGCTGACCATGCACATCACTCATGCCAGCTCCAGTTCTGATGTGTGTTGAGTCGCAGAGATCACATGAGGTCACTGTTCAGTTAAGCATGGTGGCTGCAAATTATAGCAGGTGCCATGCTTATCTGAGCTGTCCTTGGGTAACCTCTGTGATTCACCACTTATCAGACTGGAGCTCACAGCTCGTTCATTCAGTGACTGTGGCTGTGACAGTGACTGTGGTGACTGGATGCCTTATTCTTCACCGCAGTCTCCATTCAAGATGATGTCACAAAGTACTGTGGGGGGTATGAGGGTCAAGGGGTTAATAAAGATGGAGTCCCTGAATGTCTATGTGTTTTTATTTCTAATAAAATGCTTTCTCTTGGTGTTGTGTTTTCTTTACTATTTACTTGAAATTCTTATTGACTGAGTCTAACATTGGACTGACATTAAGAATTTCAGTCTTAATGCCAGCTGGTAATACAAAACTAGCATTAACCCCTTATTACCAGTTTGAAACTGCTACACGGCACCTGGAAGAGCCATGTAAAGTGCCAGGAATTGGTGCTTCTTATAAATGTGCCAATTCCTTGGGCAGCTGCGGGCTGCTATTCTTTAGTGTGGGGTGTCCAATAATGATGGGCCCTCACCCTGATGAGAATACGAGCCCTCAGCTGCTTAGTTTTACCTTGACTGGCAATTAAAAATAGGGCGGATCCCTACTCATTTCTTTTTTGCCAGCCAAGGTAAAATTAGGCACCTGAGGGTGGCAGCACGCAGCTCTCTGCTTCTTTGACAAGACGGTAAAATACAGTGGAGTTCTATGCATTTTTTTCCATTATTTATTTTTTTTACACACTATGATGCCAAGTTGGTTGCCATACACTAATGTATATGACAACCAAGCACAGACTCAATCCAGATTGTGGAAATGCAGTTTGATTGCAACAGCCAATGACAGTCGCTCTCACAAAGCATGAGCTTTGATTCAGTGAAGTGAATATGCATGAATCTTAGTGGGCTGGACCAGAAGTAAGTGAGAAAGAGAGCATACCCGGATGCAAGCAAGCAGTGTGAAACTGATAAGATTATCTGTGTGTATGTGTTATATTTGCTGTGTTTAATAGCTTTTGGACACATTTGAAATTGTTTTCTATGTGTTTCATGTTTGCCTCCCATGAATTTCCATAGTATTCAGAGGGCTCGGTGATCTGTTCGGCGAACATTTTGGCAAACAGCCCGGCATTTGGTGAACCGATACAAATCCGAACACTCAAGTGTTTGCCCATCGCTAATAGGGACGTCATCCCTGTGCACACAATCATATTTGCGGTATTTGCATGGAGCTGGGTGGCAATGACCACAATTTGCAGACACCCATATGGCTGAACCTTGAAATTAGCATATGTGCAGGACAGAATAAAACTCGTTTTTTGAGGGAGGCATCTGCTTGCAGCATTTCCATGTGCTCTCGGCATAAGCGGTCACTAGGCAGCCTGCTGTATGAATTGGTTACCACGATGCACATTGGCTAACCAAGGGCTGCGTTTCAAGGAAGCGCCGGCACACACGCACTTGCGCTTCTCTCACAAAACCTAAGCATTTATCGCAGAACCGCTAATTACTTGGAGCGCAGGTGTGTGGACATGGCCGTATTCAGAGTATTGCAACATGTATTGTGTTAAACCAAAGCTAAATGTTAGATCAAGACTATCGTACAAATTGTGAATATTGTTCATCCTATATCTGCTTAAAAATATGTCAAACTAGATGAGGGGAAACATAAGAACTTACTGTATTTAGATGTGGAAGCTGATTAAACTTCTATGTTTCTAGAGTACAATCAGGACTTGTACTTGAACTATAAAAAAAGTCAAGTAAGGACAAATAAATCCTGAACCTACTGGCCTCCAGGTCTCCCTGGTGATATTATTCTTAGATAATCTATTTCCTCTACTTTATAATGGATAATCCATTTAAGTATCCTTATCAGGCACCCTGTAGCTCTTTCACAGTCATATCAGTAGGCAACTAATCTTACCTCGAAAATGTGAATGATTTAAATTCTTACAAGAGCACTACATGACATTTCTGATATAATAAGAAATATGAGGGATTTTTAATTACTTTTGAAAACTGCCCTGCCAATGTGGTTTAGTTTATGTCCCTTTCTGTCTATTGGTGAAAAAATAATATCGTAAGAAATAATGTAGTTCATGACATGAAGAATATGGTAAAAAACAAAATCACAAATTATAACTTCAGAGCGAGTTCTTAGCCCTATACAGTCACTGCCATTGGAAATAGGAGAGAAAAATAACATTTAAGGGCTAGAACCAAGTTATAAATAATGTTGCATTATAAAGTGAATTTTTATTTATTCTTATTAGTGATGTGCAAGAATTAAGATATTCAGGATTGGATAGCTCTAAAGCTAGTTTAACATTTGCATAATTTTCAATCCACGTGGTTACATGAAATTCATGCAACCACATGGATAGTCATGGACAGAAGCCGATCCATGTACATGGATATCCTCTGAAGACAACGCAACGTTGCCATAACGGATCCATTTTCTGTCACCTGAAATAGAGGAAGAAGGGCTCCTTCTGGCTTCTGATCGTGCTCCGTCCAAGAAAACGGATCCATTTCACGGATCCGTAGTTGTGCCAGGACAGGACTTGCAACTCTAATACAGATGAGAAAACTTAGCCACTAGACGCCTTTGTGAATTAGTACGGATGGATGTAAAGTTGGTATACATCAATTCTGCGCAAAGGCAAATGTGGACGTATACTTACAGTGGTTTGTCATGAAGTAGGTAATACATAATTATCCTTCAAATTATTATAATGTGTTATTATCTTTCAAATAAAGTGAATATTTGTTTCATTTCATTTTTAATGTTCAAGCATAGGCCAAACAATATAATACTGATTATATGAAAATGGTAAAAGAAGGATTTATCACTACAAAGTACAGACATTGCCATAGTGCTGCTGTGATGTAGATTAAATGAAATGATCTGTGAATCTCTTGTGCATATGTGACTTAGAAAATAGGGTTTTTGACCCACCCCAAGGTATGGGATACTTGGAACCGGGCTTTTAGTTCACGGGGTATGTCACTGGGGCCTGTTGCCTTGTCCCGTGGCCCAGGTGGTCGCTTAAAAAGGAAGGAGTAAACAGTAAATAATAATAAAATAAAAGTGTTTTGTGACGCCACCTATGGTTCCAGTAATGTTACCGTCACTGCAGGACAATCCTCCGGGGTGATGGTGGAGCAGCAAGATGGCTACGCTCCCCGTAGGTGGAGCGGGGTCCCATGGGGCAGTTGTGGATGTTATAGTTTATGTACAGTCTTTACACAAGTAGGCAGCTTACTACACAGCACAGTCACTTGTACTTTTCACTGCAGCAAGTGTGCGGCTCATCAGGCGAAGGCAAGTAAAGTGTGACACACAGTCTTTAACTTTGGATGGTTTACTGACAGTACTTCAGGCAGGTTGCAGATGGTACAGTCTTTCGAGTCTTTCTGGCCTCGGTAGTCACCAGGGAATCGGGATGACTCACTTAGGACCCTCGGTGGTGTGCCTGCTGTTCCTTTTCAGTCCCTCACTGTGATCTCTCCTGTCTCCCTTGAAGCACTCCCGTGCGTAGAGCCACGATCCGGGTCCCATGGGCCCTCTGTAGAGGATTCTTCTCTGGGTTCCCCTGACCCTATATGGTGCCTTTTTATAGATGTGCTGGGTGCTTCCTCTAGAAACTCGGGCCTCCGGTTCAACAGCTTGGGGTTAGACTCCCGCACCGTGCTCAGAGCCGGTCCTCTGTTACAGGACAGATTCCTCCGGTCGGTAGACGTACTGGGTCTGGATTCAGGTGCATCGCACTGCCTGGTGCCCCTAGGATCTCTCTATTTCCTGACGGCTTCTCCGCCATCCTGCACTCCTCACTCCCCAATGGAGCTCTCCGCTTACTAACTACTCACTAACTGCCTAAGTCACCCCCAACCCACACACTTTTCTACCCTGTCAGCCCTCCCATGGGACTGGGTCCTCCCTGCAGCAGGTCCACCCATGGTCCCCTACTCTAGGGTGTGTGTGAATGAGTGTTGTGAGAGCCCCTTATGCGACATCCCAATTCCCTAGTCACAGGAATACTACATACTCTTATATGGGTTCAGTACCCCTATGTAGCGTCCCGACCAGTGGGGTGACACATTTTCTTCTTCTGTTCTTTCCTCTGTCTGCCTCCCCTTTTTTATATAAATTTTGCACCACCATCATTTCAATGAGCGTCACGTGCGCATTGTGATTCTTTGCAGGCAGTCTGCAAGTCTTCAATAAAATGGTGTCAAAGGTAGCGCATGCACAGACCGTGGTTTCTGGAGTCATTTTATTGAAGACAGTTAATCACTGGGTGTATAACAAAATGGTATCGGCGGCAGCGCATGTGCAGTTGTATCTTGTAGCCTATTCTAACTCATTTTGCTTCTATATCTTCTCAGTTTACACATGCACTGCCTACAGCACCATTTTATTAAAGACTTGTAGACCACCCAAAGAGAAAAACACTGCGCACGAGCTGCCCTCTGAAACGATGGTGGTAGTAAAGAGAAATATAAATAAAATGAGGGGAGGCTGACAGATGGGAGGAACAGAGGAGGAAAACCCTACCCTCATAGTCCTACCCCAACGCACAAGTGATGCCCGGATTACGTCAATATGACATTTTTAAACACAGATTCAGTAACAAATGATCAGATTCCTTCACTGCAGGTATGCATTCAATCATCATCACAGAACCATTATGTCAATTGCTTTGTTTTATAGTAATAAATCTTACTGAGGGTTTCTCTTTAAATATCTAAATTCTAAAGTTTCATTTTCTTTCAAATATATATCTAAAAATATAGTAAAATTACTGTGTTAAATACAATTCTGCAAAACATTAAACTTAAATTAATACTTAAGTATTTCTTAGAAAAATCAATGAGCTAAGAAATACACTCATTAATTCAATTCATTTCTGCATTACTGTGTAAAATAATGCATAAAATGGAAAATAAATTTAGCTTGAAAACTATTTCTTGCCATGTTACAGTTATTTATAGCAATAAATTATTATTTGAAATGTTACTGTAAATAAAATAACAACTATGGTGGTAATAATAATAATAATAATCATCTAAAAATTAGTTACCATATTTTTAAATTTTATAAGACGCACCAGATTCTAACACACCCCAATTTAGAGAAAGAAAAAAAGTAAACAAATATTTTGGGGTGAAAATGTGGTCGGGCTTATAATCTAGTTGTATCTTACTTTTGGGGCGGCAGTGGTGGTGGAGCTGGATCACGGGAGGCAAGGGCGGTGATGGAGAAGGGAAAAGCTATGGGTGGTGCAGTGGGTGTCCAGCTATGCTACAAGGGCTGTGAGTCAGGAGCCGTCCCAGGCAAAGCATCAGGCAATGTGAGGCAGGAGCGGGTGGGTTGGCAAATTTAAGGAAAATGGTGCAGAGAGCTCAATCTCCCCATGTGCTGCTTCCAAGCACCATTTCTTTGAAGCCAGCACTGCCAACATTTTTTGACATACAATTATTGGGGATGGCTTCTGCCATGCAATGCCTTCTTCTTCACGATATTGGCTTCTTTATCACTGGGACACCGCAGCACAGCAGCTCCTGCCTTGCAGTGCCTGCTGGATCACTGGGACAACCGCCACACCGCTCTACTCCTGTCACGGCCATGCAACATGGACAATGCCTCCTGTGACCACACTCCACCGCACACCCCCACACCTCGGTAAACTACAACCAAATTATAAAATGCACCCCACGTTTTCCTTCCATATTTTTGGGAGGAAAAGTATGTTTTATAATAAATTACAGTAGGTAAAATAACTTTTATTCCTTGAAAATCTATATAATTTGCAATCTACTGCATATAATGCCTAAAAGTCCAGGCTACTCAGGTAATATAAAATAGTTAAATAATACTGTAAATTATCACATATCTCACTTAAATTCTGCAAACACAGTTTTTACCACAGCAAATCAAGTTTGTAACATTGAAAATGTAATCTGCTCTTGTCTAACCAGGATGAATCAAATGTGTATCTTATAGCTGATAGCATAGACTACATCATGTTATGTCTGCTGGTTATTGTATTAACCCGTGACCCCCAAATGTAATCATATGGCATTAATAGACAGACTGCATCCTGGGGCACAACATCCATCCAGATCAAATTCATTAATTCATTAATACCACCTTTATATCCTGACATCCACTGCCAAGTATTTCTTCATTTGTGACATTTCTCAGCCTGGTATCATGCTTCAGCGCACTCTGATCAGGTCATTTTCTTTGATTTTGTAAGAAAATCTATTTTGTTTTCCGGTCAGTCTTCTTTTTTGAGTCTATCATATAGAAAAGCACATTATAGTGCACAGCAGGTCATTTTCTTTGAGGATGGATGCCCATCACATTGCTTTGTGCTACATTCTTAATTTACACTGGTGCCTTTATTCGAAGGTGAAACGGTAACAAAAACACGTAATACTACGGGAATAGAAAATAAATCCTTAATATTAGGAAAAGATTGTTTAAACTTCACTGGGCATATATGTGATAGAGAAATACAATCATGATAATTTAAATTACTGTATATTGCATCTGTTCCTACATGTAGAATGTATGACTTCATTTTCTGCTGACTTTAACAAATAAGGGAGATTTGATCTTGCACAAAACATTGGTACTGATGAACAAGAGGAACTCACAGTTTTCTATTGGTAAACTCGGTGGGAAATTCTCCAAATGTGCCAAAATCCAGAAGATAAGTATGTGAACTCAGTTGAAGTGTGAATTTGAAGAATACTTGAATATTCGAAGAAATGGAAGGATAGGATTCAAAAAGATCTAAACAAATTGGGACAGTGGGCAGCAACTACCAGAATGGTTTCTAAAAGGATGAATACAAAGACCTAAATCTGGGCAAGAGAAATGAAAAAAGTGTATACAGAATGGGAGGAATAGAGTTAAGCAACAGCACGTGTGAAAAATACTTAGGCATACTAATAAACATAGACTGAACAGGAGTCAACAGTGTGATGCAGCAGCAAAAAAGCCAAACACAATTCTGGGATGTATTAACAGAAGCATACAGTCTAGATCACTTGAAGTCATTATCCCCCTCTACTCCTCTTTGGTCAGACCTCATCTGGAATAATATTCAGTTCTGGGTACCACATTTTAAAAAGACATCAACAAACTGGAACAAGTTCAAAGAAGAGCGACCAGAATAGTGACCGGTCAGCAAACCAAGTCCTGTGAGGAACAGTTACAGTTTTTGGGAATGTTTATTTTGCCAAAAAGAAGATGGAGAGAAGACTGAATAGCTGTCTACAAATATCTCAAGGGCTGTCACGCTCTAGAGGGATCAGCTTTATTCTCATTTGTGCAAGGAAAGACTAGAAGCAATGGGATGAAGCTGAGTGGAAGGGGACACAGATTAGACATTACAAAAAAGCTTTCCGACAGTGAGGGTGATCAACGAGTGGAACAGGTGCCACAAGAGGTGGAGTGTTCTCCTTCAATGGAAGCCTTTACACAGAGGCTGGACAGACATCTGTCTGGGATGATTTATTGAATCCAGCTTTGAGCAAAGGGTTGGCCCAGAAGACTCAGAAAGGCCCTTCCAACTCAACCATTCTATGATTCTATGAATACTGTGGAGCCCCTAAAATATACAAAAATGCTATATATATATATATATATATATATATATATATATATATATGAAACAACAGAGGCAAGGTGGGCAGAGCTAAGGAAGCAATCAATCCAATGTGACATAGATGAACTTAACATGTAGCTGTCATTTTGGAATTAGCTCCACTGTGTATCATATGACTTATATCCTGCATTTTCACTCTAAGCGTAGGGCATGGAATAAAGGCACCTATCTATTTTACCTTGGACGTCTTTCATTTTATTTTTAGCAGCGCGGACCATACCCGTCCATATTCACCATAATGATAAACACAGACGTGGATTCTTTACTGTAAGAGCAGTGAGACTGTGGAACTCTCTGCCACATGATGTTGCAATGAGTGACTTACTACTAACAGTTAAGAATGGCCTGGATGCCATTCTTGAAATATATAATATTACCGGTTATATATACTAGATTCTTTGATAGGACGTTGATCCAGGGAATTAGTCTGATTGTCGTATGCTTAGTTTTGCCACATGGTTTTTTTTTGCCTTCCTCTGGATCAGCATGGTAGGCTATGGGTTGAACTAGATGGACTTAAGGTCTTCCTTCAACCTTAAATACTATGTTACTATGTATGTTACATATGTAATACTAAATTATTATACTTTGTGTTGATTATCTTAAAATAGTTGGAATCATCTGCACATTTTTAGATTCTACTGTACATGTCACCTACGATGTAACTAATAAATGGATTAAAAAAGAGGTCCCAATACTGACCCTTTAGTGTGTCTCAGAGAGTTTTCCACTAATAAGTTTTACACTTTGTTTCCTATCCCTGAGCTAGTGGTTAAACCAATTATACAAACTTTCACTTAGACCGACAATTCTTACTTTATGTGCAAATCTCTAATGTGGCACGACATTGAAATCCTTTACAAAGTGCAGATAGACAACATTCATGATCTTAGCCTGGTCTATTTAGGACATCATTAAAACTTCTAAACCTTTTCTGATACTAAATTATGAAATTACTTCTATTGAGAAAATCCAATATACCATTTCAAATAAAAGAAGATTATGCCAACAATAGAAGATCACAGACCTAAAGTTTCATTGCTCAGATTTGAATATTTACACCACATTTGCTATGTGTCATTCCTCTAGAAGAAACCCTCCAGAAGTATAAAAAAAATTATAAATAATATTTTGTCTAACATGGTACTTAATTCCTACAGAGCTAAGGGGTGGAAGCCATCTGGTCCCAATGATTTGTATGCTTAGCCTTTTTAGAGGCATTTCATGCTGGGTTAATCAATTGACCTTTACTGGTGAGTTTGACATCCCTAGATACCTAATTGGGGTTTGTTCTGTAAAAAAAAAGTTCTTCGTTTTAAAAGGGGAAATAGAGGTGTTTCCAGTTTTATACATATTTTTAGTTCCCTTAGAAGACTTGAACCTTTGATTGTATAATAATTTATATTTTATGCAGTAATACCATTGTATTGTTGTATATGGCACAAATAACCTGATATGAATGCCAACCACATAACAACCCATCGCGAGTCCCCCTCTAACAGCTGTTAAAGGCAGATGATGGCTAAATACCACAAACATCATCCGCCAGGAAAGACGCAGATTCACCTACTGACCCTGCTGCGCTGCTGACAAGCGCCATTCTAATGCTGATCTTGTCTTGTTTTGCTCTGTCAATCACGCTGCCGCACAAAGCGGCATTGCGTGACGTCAGCAGCAGAGCCTGCCCTGCTTTATGCTTTATTCAAAGAGCAGGGTGGGAATCTGGCTCTATTTGGCATCAGTGCTGCATTTCCTTTGCCATGCAGCAGGCAGGGTGACAGGTCCTCTTTAAGGGGTTAAACCAAAGCATCTCTACCTCTGGGACACAGAACCTGTATCCATCCTGAGCAGTATGATGGCTGGACATTCCCATCTTGTTTGTACTTGCGTATAATTGTTTGTATAGATGAACGAGACACCTTCAAGTCTTCGGAAATTGTACCCATGGATGAACCAGTGTTGTGGAAGTCCACAATTCTCTTCCTGATATCTTGACAGATTTATTTAGACTTTCCCATGATGCTACACAAAAAAGCAATATGTTTTAGATGTGCCTTAAAATACACCTTAAGATGTGTCTCTAATTAATTTAGATATTACCAACAAACCTATCAGAAGCTTCCAAACACGTGACATCATCATATGGGCTGTTTCAAATTGTTTAAAAGCATATTAATCTTAGTGTATGTAAACTTGTGACTTTGCAGAAAATAATAAAAATGCCTTAAACATTCTCTCTCGCTGTCATTTAGCAAATATTATTAATTATGGTAATCCTAATTGACCTAAAATGGGAAAGGTTTATTCTGATTTCATGGCAGATAAAGAGAAAAACATACATATGTGTCTTTTTATATAGAGTATGTAAACTTCTGGTTTCAACTGTATGAAGCCACATCGATTGTGGCACTCTGGGACTTAAGAAAAAGGGAAAACACGGTCTAGCAAAACTGCTGTGAAAATACTAGCCCCTTCCCAACCCATGACAATGTACAATGTCATGGACCGGTTACTGGGGTTTGATGTGGGTTCTGGCGCTGAGATCACATAATTTTTTGACATCTCAGCTGATCTTATCAGCTGAGATGTCGGGCTTCAAGGGTGCTGTTCACCCTTTGTATCCAGCTGTCAATTACTGACAGCGGGATCCAAAGCTGCTGCGATGGGGAACACGCTGTTCCCCACCTGCACCAATAATATAGTGAGATCTCCAGTGCTCACATGACAGCCCGGGGTCCTGGCTTGACCCCGGAAGCTGTCACGGAGTGCTTCCTGTGAGTGCTTGGCAAGTGCTGCCAACCATTTACAGTGCATATGGCAGATGTTACTTTTTTTGGTCTCTGTAACATTGCTATAAAATGCAATAATGGGCGATCAAAACATCACATCCACCCAAAAATGGTATTATTAGAAACATCAGCTCAATCCATAAAAAATAAGCCATCACACAGCCCCAGATCCCAAAAAATTAGGACACTATGGGTCGCAGAAAGTACGAATCTTTTTTTTCAAAATTCTTAATTGAACTGAGAACTGACATCCTATGGGGGAGGGGCACATGGAGGGGGAAAATAACACTACTTCTGGGCCTTATTTGAAGTTTATTTTTCACCAGATTTCCCCTCTCTATCTCTGACTTTCACTTTCCTCTGAGCTAGTGATTGAAAACCATCTGCTATTACATATCTTTTACATGGCACACACACACAAAAGATAGATTCCTGGTCTCTTGTTTTTATTTAGAAAACTAGAAATAGGCCCGATGCTATTGCATCAGGAGTACGGTGTAATGAACAGGTGCCGTAAAAATAGCCGCTGAATAGTACAGTCTTCTCTCCGGAAAGTACGCTGTTGTTGCGGGATTTATATGGAGTATATGGTGGCTCAGTGGTTAGCACTGTATATGGTGGCTCAGTGGTTAGCACTGTATACGGTGGCTCAGCAGTTAGCACTGTTTACAGTGGCACAGTGGTTAGCACTGTATACGGTGGCACAGTGGTTAGCACTGGTAACGGTGGCTCAGTGGTTAGCATTGTATACGGTGGCTCAATGGTTAGCACTGTATATGGTGGCTCAGTGGTTAGCACTGTATATGGTGGTTCAGTGGTTAGCACTGTATATGGTGGCTTAGTGGTTAGCACTGTGTACGGTGGCTCAGTGGTTAGCACAGTATCGTGGCTTAGTGGTTAGCAATGTATATGGTGGCTCAGTGGTTAGCAATGTATACGGTGGCTCAGTGGTTAGCACTGTATACGGTGGCTCAGTGGTTAGCACAGTATCGTGGCTTAGTGGTTAGCAATGTATACGGTGGCTCAGTGGTTAGCACTGTATACGGTGGCTCAGCAGTTAGCACTGTTTACAGTGGCACAGTGGTTAGCACTGTATACGGTGGCACAGTGGTTAGCACTGGTAACGGTGGCTCAGTGGTTAGCATTGTATACGGTGGCTCAATGGTTAGCACTGTATATGGTGGCTCAGTGGTTAGCACTGTATATGGTGGTTCAGTGGTTAGCACTGTATATGGTGGCTTAGTGGTTAGCACTGTATACGGTGGCTCAGTGGTTAGCACAGTATCGTGGCTTAGTGGTTAGCAATGTATATGGTGGCTCAGTGGTTAGCAATGTATACGGTGGCTCAGTGGTTAGCACTGTATACGGTGGCTCAGTGGTTAGCACAGTATCGTGGCTTAGTGGTTAGCAATGTATACGGTGGCTCAGTGGTTAGCACTGTATACAGTGGTTAAGTGGTTAGCACAGTATATGATGGCTCAGTGGTTAGGACAGTATATGGTGTGTCAGTGGTTAGCACAGTGTGGTGGCTCAGTGGTTAGCACTGTATACAGTGGCTCAGTGGTTAGCACAGTATATGGTGGATCAGTGGTTAGCACAGTATAAGGTGGTTCAGTGGTTAGCACTGTATGGTGGCTCAGTGCATAGCAGTGTATACGGTGGGTCAGTGGTTAGCACTGTATATGGTGGGTCATTGGTTAGCACAATATACAGTGGCTCAGTGGTTAGCACAGTACATGGTTGCTCTGTGGCTAGCAGTGTATACAGTGGGTCAGTGGTTAGCACTGTATATGGTGGCTCAGTGGTTAGGACAGTATATGGTGGCTGAGTGGATAGCACTGTACATGGTGGGTCAATGGTTAGCACAATATATATATGGTGGCTCAGTGGAGAGCAGTGTACATGGTGGGTCAGTGGTTAGGACTGTATAGAGTGGTTGAGTGGTTAGCTGTCTCCCCCTGTCCTCTGGCCCTGTGTCCCACTGTCTTCTGGCCCTGTGTTCCCTTATCCTCTAGCCCTGTGTCCCCATATCCTCTGGCCCTGTGTCTCCCTGTCCTCTGCCCCTGTGTTCCCCAGTCCTCTGCCCCTGTGTGCTGGTGTTCTCTGGCCCTGTTCTCTGGTCCTGTGTCCTGCTGTCCTCTGGCCCTGTGTGCCGCTGTCCTGTGGCCCAGTGTCCCGCTGTCCTGTGGCCCAGTGTCCCACTGTCCTTTGAACCAGTGTCTCGCTGTCCTCTGCCTTGTGTCCCCGTCCTCTGCTCCTGTTCTGTGTCCCTCTGTCATGTGTGCCCCTGTGTCCCCATCCTGTGTGCCCCTGTCCTGTGTGGCCCTGTCCTGTTTTGTGTGTCCCTGTCCTGTGTGGCCCACTGTCTGTCTTGTGTGGCCCCCTGTCTGTCCTGTATGGCCCCCTGTCTGTCCTCTGTGGCCCCCTATCTGTCCTGCGTGGGCCCCTGTCTGTCCTGTGTGGCCCCCTGTCTGTCCTGGGTGGGCCCCTGTCTGTCCTGGTTGGGCCCCTGTCTGTCCTGCGTGGCCCCCTGTGTGTCCTGCGTGGCCCTCTGTGTGTCCTGCGTGGCCCCCTGTGTGTCCTGCGTGGCCCCCTGTGTCCTGCGTGGCCCCGTGTGTGTCCTGTGTGGCCCCCTGTGTGTCCTGTGAAGCCCCCTGTCTGTCCTGTGAGTCCTGTGTGGCCCCC
The DNA here is from genome assembly GCA_033576535.1 of Allobates femoralis. Lineage (NCBI taxonomy): Eukaryota > Metazoa > Chordata > Amphibia > Anura > Aromobatidae > Allobates > Allobates femoralis. Next base: position 65,445,077 of record JARQOC010000002.1, on the reverse strand, counting down.
TGTGTGTCCTCTGAGGGCCCCTGTATGTCATGTGTGGCCCCCTGTCTGTTCTGTGTGGCCCCCTGTGAGTCCTGTGTAGCCCCCTGTGTCCTCTGAGGCCCCCTGTATGTCCTGTGTGGCCCCCTGTCATGTTCCCTGTGCACTTATACAAAGTGCCGACACTGCAGCTGTGCAAGCAATGTGCACACTATATCAGTGCAGCAGGGGATATGTGCCCCTTCCATGCTCCCTCCATGCCCCCTCCTCTCACCCTGTCTGTGCTCACCTCTGCCATCCAGGCAGATGAGGTCCCGGGTCCCTGCAGTCGCAGCCTCAGGTGGGATCTGTGCTCTGTGCTCTATTGCTCTGGACATCTGAAGACACCGGGAGCCAATCACAGAGCACAGATCCCGCCTGAAGGTGCGGCTGCAGGGACATTGCGGCTCGCAATGGCGCATGCGTACCATCGCTCGCGGCACTGGCATCCGGCCGTGGTGCATGCCGGAATAGCAGCACAGTGGCCGGGTGCCAGCAACTGGCAATTATTATATAGGACATTTAGACAGAATAGCAGCATGGTGTAAATTATTCAATAGTACTGACCAGTGTTCCTGTGAATCCAGCTCTGCAGTGAGATAAAATACTTACTAGAAAGCAGGAACACTATATTTCTGCCTATGATCCTCACTTAGCTTTTCTTTTTTCCCTCTATATAAAGCTAATGTGGCAACT
>JARQOC010000002.1:65426834-65444266 GCA_033576535.1 Allobates femoralis | reverse complement strand
GTGTTGATTGAAGCGCCATGTTCTGGTGCTGAACCCAACTCTTCCAGGGCCCTGGTGCGGTGGCTCACTGGGTAATAAAGGGGTTAGGGCCAGCTTTGTATTATCAGCTCGCCCTAAGCCCGAAATTCATGGCAGTCACGCCAATAGTAGACATTACCTCCATGAATTTCTAGTAAATTATGTAAAAAAAAAACACAACACAGAGAGAAATTTTTTAATTAGAAATAATACAAAAAAGACATTTAGTGACTCCAACTTTATTAAAAAAAACCCTCATCCGTCCGACGTAGTCCATAAACGCAATCTCAGCACTGCTACAACGCTCTGCATAGACACACATGTCTATGCAGAGTAAGTGCAGTCTGAGAAATGACTACAACAGTCGGGGTTCACCTCAGGTCATTGCTCAGGCTATGACCTGAGGTGAACCCTGCAGTCAAAGCCGAACTCTGCCCCCAGCCACCGGAGATTGCCGATCGCCGGCAGAGCAGTGAATAAACTTCCGGACGGGTACAATTCGGGAGATTCTGGTTTTCAAACCATTTTTCAAAACCGGATTCTCCTGGATTGTACCTGTCTGGTGCAATCCGGCGCCCCATACCATGGGGCTCTACGGTCCCAGATTGCACTGGACCGGGGCAATCCGGGAGAATCCGGTTTTTCCTCAGATTACGACCGCGGACAGCTCCCTGCTGGCTCCCCAGCTTCCTGACAGCAGGATCCTCGGCTCCCCCCGCAACTTCCCCACCTGATCCTAGTTAGGATAGGGTGGGGAGGCGGTGGGGGGAGTGGAGGATCCTGCTGTCAGGCGACAGGGAAGCTGTGAGCGGCTGTCAGCATTGTTTAAAAGCCGGCGGCTTTTTACCGCTGGCTTTTAAACAATGAAGTGGGGAATTGCAGGTTTTTCCCTAAACACAGTGTATGTTGCATATTTCTTTTTTTAAATCCGCAAGCATATTGCGCACCTATCTTTAATATGGTGTCCGCAGGTGAATGCAATGACCTGTGGTGGCTCAGCATGTCTGCGTATGCATCCCTGTGCGTGAATTTTCTGAGCCCGGTGAATGCAACAGGTTGCATTTTTCGAGGTTCATAAAATGCGCAAGCATCCGCATGCGCTTGAGTGCATATAAACAATGCATTAGTGTCTATGGATACGCATTTGTTTGCAAAGGCTTGCGTACGGCTGCGTTCAATGCACATGCGTATGAGACAATGCACATGCCCATAAAGCGATTCTCAGTCCCTCCCATAGCCCGCCCAAAGCCCAGCCCAAATCACAGCTATATAAAGAGAGGTTATGGACATAGCAGGTCCAAGACTCTGGATCTCTACAGGCTGGACGTGACCTGTCATTTAAATTCAAGAAAATCCAAGAAAATGCACCTGGAAATATTGAACGCATGCACAAACGCATGTAAATGCATGCATATGCTGTGTTTTTCTAAAGATTTGCGTATGCTTCTGTGGAAAAAATACGCTGCGTATGCATTAGTTTACATGTGTTTTGGCATGCGTTTCCGCATGCGCAAGATACGCAGCGTTCACAAGCGCTAATCTGAAAGTAGCCTTACAGAGTTTATTGCTTGGTAGTTTCTTTTCATACCCAGTCTCCAAGAAAAAGGGCTGTTATCTGTTTGTGCTTTCTACTTACTTAAATTTATATAATTGACTGTTTTCTTTTGTTGAAATCAGATATGTCACAGAATTTGATTACTCATTCTGTAACATAGAAAGACGCAGCAAAGCTGTGAGCCAAATGCTTCAATGCTAAGTAAGGATTTCCTTTACTTGAATATGCATTGTATTGTTCTTCATTACAGGCATATTCTAATGGTGCATAGAAACATATCTCTATATACTAGTGCATTTTTATGTACCTGTATTCTAAGGCTGCTTTCATATAACGATTTTGTGCCTGTCCTCTTTCAAAGTCGGATCCCACGGACCGGCACGGATCCACACGAATCCCTGCAATCGGATGGTAAATAGCCACCCGATCCAATCCTATGCAGGATCCGTGTGGATCCTGCAGTCCCCTGTCTTTCCCTGCTTCTGCCTCCTCCATCTTCTTCCCCCACTATTCTATTCTGTCCTCTTGCTTCTCTATCCTCATCTAATCCCTATCCTGTCCCCTTTTGTCCTCCCTGTGTGTAAAAAAAACAAAAAACTTCTCCCGGAGCATACATCACCTGTCACCGGCTCCCACGCTGCAGCACTATCAGGACTGAAGAGCCTGTGGTGATGTCAGAGAGCCGGTCAGCTGACGGGTCATGTTACCGCCTCTGTGACATCATCACAGGTCCTTCAGCCCTGATGGTGCTGCAGCGTGGGAGCCGATGACAGGTGATGTATACTCCGTGAGGATTTTTTTTTTTTTTTTTTTTTACACACAGGGAAGACAAGAGGGGACAGGATAAGGATTAGATGAGGATAGAGAAGCGGGGGCACAGCATAGAATAGCAGGGGGGGCAGAATAGAATAGCGGGGAGACAGCATAGAATAGGAGAGGGAACAAGATGGAGGAGGCAGGAGCAGGGAAAGACATCAGCACACAGGACTAGGGGGCTAATATGTCCTCCGATCCGATGTGCAGCGCGGTCCTGACCTGTCAGCGGCTGCAGCTGCGTGCGCTGCACACCGGCCCGGGGGGCATATTAGCCCCCCAGTCCTGTGTAATGATCCGGTCCGCGGCTGTCAGGGGCATCCCGGACAGCCCCGGACCGGATCACGCCGCAGTGTGAAGCCGGCCATAGTCACGGATTACATTAAATTGAATGATGTATTCTCAGGGTGGCGTAAAAGTCAGAGGTTTAACTTTTCTCCTATATAGGTACTTAAAAACAATGAAAAACAATTGCAATAATGACATTTTTAATGGGTTAGAAAACATTACAAATAAGCAAATAACAGACATTTTTACTATCACTGTAATTGTATCAACCCATACAATACAGTAAACTGATTATTTATTGGTAAATTGCATGAAAAAAATAGTTTCACTATATTTTTTTCTCAATTAGGCTGGGGTCACACTTGCGTTTTTTACAAGTATTGTTGGAGACCTGCGTTTTCAAAAACGCATGTAAAAAACGCACCCATAGCCCCCCATGTTAAAAAATGCAAGCCCTAATAGCAAAAACGCATGTGTGACAGTACCATGCGTTTTTGGTGCATTTCCAAAAACGCATGCGTTTTTTAATATGGGGCCCTATGGGAAATGCATGCAAAAACGCATGTACAATTAGTACCATCCAAAAACGCATGCGTTTTCCATAGGAGCCCATGTTAAAAAAACGCATGCGTTTTTGAAAACGCATGCGTTTTTTAACATGGGCTCCTATGGAAAACGCATGCGTTTTTGAATGGCACTAAAAGGTACTAATGTACCATGCGTTTTTGCATGCGTTTTCCATAGGGGCCCATGATATAAAAACGCACCAAAAAATAGTGCATGTACTATTTTTTGGTGCAGATTTAAAAACGCAGCCAAAAATGCAGGGAGCCATCCCACACCTTGAAAAACTCATAATTACATGAAAAAGTGCATGAGTTTTTTTAAGTCACTAAAAAAACTCATGCTAAGTGTGACCCCAGCCTTAAACCCTCAAAAAAAATTCTAAAAAATATAATACTGAAGCTGTGTTTTGATGTCTTTTTGACTGCATTTCTTTCTGCATTTTTTCTGGAGTTCCCGCACCACACGATGCAATAGCAATCTTTTCTGATTATTGCATTTTTTATGATTTCTCCCCTTTATTTGATTTGTTTTTCATGTTGATTTGAAGCAGTATTTTTAATACTTTTTCATAGTTTAGAAAAGCTTTTATTCTGCTCTTAAAACACACCTGTGTTTCATTTTAGAAACATTTTTTCAGGCAACCCCCATAAGCATATAGAGGAAAAAAACACCAAAACCACAACAGCAACATTGGATGCACAGTGGGCATGACTTTCATGAAATCACCTCCACTCTGTTTGGACGGTTAAGGCCGCTTTACACACACCAACTTCTGTGTCCAACTTCTGAACAGATCTCTGGTTGCAGTGAAATCATGGACACATTGCTCCATTTTGTGGCTCTTAGGCTATGTGCACACTTTGTGTTTTTGTTGTGTGTTTTTTTGCTGCATTTCTGCACCAAAAATTCAGCTCCCACAGTTTTGTAATGACAGTCAATGTGATTTCCCTAAAGCTGTACCCACATGTATGTGTTTGTGTACTGCATTTTTGTTGCAGAAATCACCTGCATTTTTTTTTAATGTGCTTGAAATTAGCCTGTCAGATTTTGGGCTGTGTTTTCCAATTGCCAGCCATTCTAATCAGCTGGAAAATGCAGCACTAAAAAAAACACAGCAAAAACACACCAGAAACATGTTTGTGGGTTTTATAAAACAGCTGCGTTTGTGTTGCTGAGAAAATGTATCATAAACGCAGCATAAAAAAATATGCACAAAGGGCACATATCCTTAGACTAGGGCCACACTTGGGAGCCTGCATCTGCTAACTGGATCCGTTAATGGATCCAGTTTTGTTCCTTGTCAAGTCGGAGGAATGTTTAGCCCTTGCATTAACGCATGTGTTTCCCATAAACCACCATGTTAAAAAACATGCATTTTTGAAAATGCACCAAAAAACGGATTTCTCAAAAACGCAATGCATTAAACGGATTGCACATTTTCCACACTGTTGCAATGCATGTTTTGCATTGGAGTCTTTGGGTGCGTTATCACATGCGTTTTTCAACATTTCAAAAGGAAACAACTGGATCCAGTAACTGGATTGCAGATGCAAGTGTAGCCACAGCCATAGGGTATGTGCCCACTGTGCTTTGTTTTTGTGCTGCTTTTGTATCTGCACAATTGAGTTTGCGCACATACAAACACGGCACAATTAAGGGGACATACAAAGGCGGCAGACTGAGACAGACAGAGACAGACACTGACTGAAACACAGACAATTTCTCACCCTCTCCCGGAGATCCCCAGTGATTCTTCAGGTACCGTTACATGATGCAATATCGCCTCAAAGTCACGTGGTGTGGTCAATTCCAATAGATATTGTGAGTGCGTTGTGTCTTGTAACAGGGCGATGCGACTGCAATTTATTGCTGGATCGACATCGCCTGATTTATGTGCAGACAATTAAATCAGACGATGTTGCATAAGCGATGTGGTGGGATCGCTCAGTGTGACACCACAGTTGCGATGTTGCAAGCAATTTCACCTATTCATTACATTGACAAATATCGCTTGCTGGATTGCTTATACCAAGCGAATGAAAGTTACTTTCACCATCCTACTTGCGTTGCCTATGATATCTCCCCATGTGACATCTCCAAGGCAATCTTGGAAAAGTGGCAAAAACGTGCGCGCTCCCGTGAAATTGCAGGTGATATCGAATCGATATTGCTTTGTGTAACGGTACCTTTCCTCCGTGCAGTGGTGGAAGATGTCTTTATTGTCCTGACAGGACCATGCACAATGTGATCCAGCCTGTCACATGATATGCAGGCTCTGGCACTGATAGGACGATACCCGCAGGTTAGGGATGGGCGAATCTACTCGCTAGGACTCGTTACTCTGCGAGTAATAGTGGAATCGCAGGACTCGGTACTCTGCGAGTTTCCAAGCTATTACTCGCACAGTAACGAGTCCATCATCCCTCCACCCCCCCTGCAGCCTCCCCACCCGATCCTAAGTTAGGACCGGGCGGGGGGAGCAGGAGCAGAGACGCAGGATTCAGGCAGGGAAGCCGGCGGTGAAATTTGCTCACTGCCGCTTCCTCCTCTGAGTCCTGACCAGGGGTGGGCTTGGGGGGTGCACCGGACCGTCCGGCTACTTACCGCTGCCTCTGCCGCCGCCGGCCGCAGATTCGCTCCCCGCCTCTCTGCTTCTGCCCCCGGAGATTCCCAAGCGGTGACAGAGCAGTGAATAAATTAACTTCCGTCACCGCTCGGGAATCTCCAGCAGCAGAGAGAGTCGGGCTGACAGCAGGGTTCAGCTCAGGTCATAATGAGCTGAGCTGAACCCTGACTGTTTAGTCAGTTCTCAGCCTGCTCTCCCTGTGTATCTAAGCACAGGGATGTAGCAGAGCAGAGATTGTCAGCCTGCTCTCCCTGTGCATAGACCTGTGTGTCTAAGCACAGGGATGTAGCAGAGCTGAGATTGCGTTTTGGACTACGTCAGATGGAAGCTGATTTTTTAAATAAAGATGGAGTCCCTAATTGTGTTCTGTTTTATTTCTAATAAAATTATTTTTCTCGGTGTTGCGTTTTTTTTTCTATTGATTACTGGAAATTCATGGCGGTCATGTCTAATATTGGAGTGACCGCCATAAATTTCGGGCTTAGGGCCAGCTGATAATACAAAGCTGGCCCTAACCCCTTTATTACCCAGTGAGCCTCCCGGCACCAGGGCCACTGGAAGAGCGGGGTTCAGCGCCAGAAGATCGCGCTTCAATGAACGCGCCATCTTCTGAGGCGGCTGCGGGCTGCAATTTGCGAAGCCCACGTCAAATTTTCTTCTGAATAATCCATAAAACAATATAAATAAAAGTGACTGCACCTTTATTAACCCCTGGACCATGGTCGATGGTTTAATAAAGATGCAGTCCCTTTTTTAGGATTGTTTGAGGCCCAAGCTTTCTGGGCACCTGCCGCTGCAAATTGCAGCCGGCAGCTGTCCCAGAAGATGGCGCGTTCATTGAAGCGCCATCTTCTGGTGCTGAACCCCGCTCTTCCAGTGGCCCTGGTGCCGGGTGGCTCACTGGGTAATAAAGGGGTTAGGGCCAGCTTTGTATTATCAGCTGGTCCTAAGCCCGAAATTTATGGCGGTCACGCCAATATTAGGCATGACCGCCATGAATTTCCAGTAATCAATAGAAAAAAAAACGCAACACGAGAAAAATAATTTTATTAGAAATAAAACAGAACACAATTAGGGACTCCATCTATATTTAAAAAATCCTCTTCCGTCCGACATAATCCAAAACGCAATCTCAGCCCTGCTACATCCCTGTGCTTAGACACACAGGTCTATGCACAGGGAGAGCAGGCTGACAATCTCAGTTCTGCTACATCCCTGTGCTTAGACACACAGGGAGAGCAGGCTAAGAACAGACTAAACAGTCAGGGTTCAGCTCAGGTCATTATGACCTGAGCTGAACCCTGCTGTCAGCCTGACTCTCTCTGCTGCCGGAGATTCCCGAGCGGTGACGGAAGTTAATTTATTCACTGCTCTGTCACCACTCGGGAATCTCCGGAGGCAGAAGCAGAGAGGCGGGGAGCGAGTCTGCAGCCGGCGGTGGAGGCAGCGGTAAGTAGCCGGCCCGTCCGGTGCACTCACCCCCCCAAGCCCACCCCTGGTCAGGACTCAGAGGAGGAAGCGGCAGTGAGCAAATTTCACCACTGGCTTTGCCGCTGGCTTTAAAAGAATAAAATGGGGAATTGCAGGTTTTTCCTCTGCTGCCAGACCCCTTATAGGATCCGGCAGCAGAGGAATCGCTGCAATACTCGCTTCCCCATTCATTTACATTGGACTCGCTAGACTCGCAACAAGTAGCGAGTCGTGGACTCGGACTCGTCAAAGTCTAGCGATTCCGAGTAATTTAGGATTCGCCCATCCCTACCGCAGGTCCTTCAGCCAGTGTTCACGGAGGAAGAAACACCAGAGATCACCGGAGGATCACCATGGGCTCACTGGGGAGGGTGAGTATTGAACTGCTTATGCTGCCGAAATTGCTTTAAAAAAGCATTAAGAATGCACTGTGGGGATACCCATGCATTTGAGATGCTTTTTTGTGTGGGGCGGTTAGTATGGAGTCTATGGGGAAAGCGCAGCCCAAAATGATCAACTTAATTGCAGACACATAAAAAAAGTGTTTTCTGCACCAAAAACATACATGTGGAAACAGATTTTGTGAAAACACACAGAGTTTCATTACAAAGCTGTGGGTGCTGCGTTTTTGGTGCAGAAACCCATCAAAAAAATGCATCGCAGATTCACAGTAGGCATTTAGCCTAAGGCCTCCTTCACATCATGATTTTTTCCTATCCATGGTGATCCTGTTTTTTGCAGGATTCCAGGGACAGGAGTGGACAGACCCGGATGTGAACTCCAGATGCCATTTCTGTTTCCGGATACCTGACTTTGATGGATCCGAACACAGAAAGAGCTGGGAGGAGCCCGAGCCTGCAAAGCGCAGGCAAGTGGTGTCGGCGCTGTGATGTCACATGGGTAGGAAGAATCTTGTGTTCCTCCCCCGTGTGACATGTCGGGGCTGAAGTTTTGCTTTCCCATACACTGGGAAAGCAAAATAAAAGAGAAAAAATGTATTAAAAAAAAAAAAAAAAAAATACTTACCTATCCGCTGGCCTGAGATGAAGACATCCAAATGCCTGCCAGGACCTTAAAATGTGATTTACCAGTATCGATCAGGTCATATGTCATGTGACATACCACCTGATCGCTACAGGCCAATCACATTTTAATCACAATTTTAAGGTCCTGGCAGCATTTGGACGGCTTCATCTCGGGTCCCGGACAACCAGTGGAGAGGGAAGTATTTATTTTTTTTTAATTTTAATACATTGCTTTATTTAATTTCACTTTAGCAGTGTATGTAGATACACTTCTAAAGTGAAATTACACTGAGCAGAGCAGTTTTAGTGTACTGAGCATTGTCAGTGCACTAACACCAGATCCGGGAAACAATCCTCTTTTTTCCCAGATACGAGCTCCACAGACCCCCATGTTATTTGAATTGGACAGCGTCGGATCCGATGCTTTCTGATTCTGTCTGCTGTGCCCAAAATCGGAACAGTATCCAATTTTGGGGACGTGAAAAAAGTGGACACATTCGGATCCCTGCACACACGGATCCCCATTTAGGACCAATCCATGCCCATAGGGATACATGGGGGTGAAATCGGATCCGTGGCTATTAGTTTTACAACAGATAGCCATGGAAGCACAAAAATCGTGATGTGAAGGGGCCAAAGGCTGTGTTCCTAAATGCTGTGTTTTTTTCTGTTGTGTTTGTTTTTTTAACAAAAAAATCTGCTGCATTTAAATGTCCAAAAAAGTGGATATGATTTTATGACAACTCTGGCCCACTGTCTCTAAAGACACTACTGTACTCTGTGACTTTTAGGCATATTATTTTATTGCTTTCCAGAAAAAAAAAGCATTTTTAAGTGTAGAATCAAAGCTTTTTAACACTAAAAAAACAGTATAAATACGACTTCAAATTTGCATTAAAAATACATCACATAAGGGACAAAGGCATAAAGATGGATAAGATTCGCACACTTTCACCTCGTCCAAAAGTGTAGGCAAGTGTAAAGGCAGAGACACACTCAGTGTGCACGTGGAAGATACTTTCATGAGTCTCGCATGACTCATTCGGGGCGGCGCCTGTGTCGGGCACCACGGGACGGGGGTACTCGGTACCGGACCGGACGATGCCGGGGAAGTCATGGGTGGCTTGGTCCAGACCGTGTCCCTGGCTCGGCAAATAAAGGGGAATATTTACAGGGGAAATGTCACTGTGACGCCACCCACTTGATGCGGCCAGTGATGGGGGGCCGCCGCTGCTGCAGAACCTCCGGGGGTGATGGAGTGGCAGCGGAGATGGTGTAGTTCCAGTGGGAAGAACTGTATCCCCCGGGGCAGTAAGGGTTAAGGGTAGTGGAATTGTCCAGGACACTTACTTTGCAGGCTGCAGGGATCTCTCCTCCTGGCTGGTGCTGACAGACTGTGTCCTGTATGGAGGGAATAGCTTGCACGCAGAGACACAAGGGAAACTGCTCCAGGGTTTTCCAAAGCTTTACTCTTAGTTGTTCCAACAGTTCACAGGTAGTTTGCAGTTCTTACAAGGTTAAGTACAGTTCTCAGTACACAGTTCAAGTACACGGGCACATTCTCCCTCTCTGGGTTCCCTTTGCTCCCTGCAGCCAGGCCTCTCTCTCTGTGACCCCTCACACAGTCTTTTGTGTCCTTTCCGGGCTGTCTACGGTCTCCGTCTGTACGGATGGTGTGTGGTGCACTGGACAGTATGGCGGTGACTCGGACCCCTGGTGGGCCCTCCTGGTTGTCACTGAGCTGCCTGTCCTTTGGGTTGGGGACTCTAACGTGGAGCTGTGGTCCCCCGTCGTGTTGTTTGGGGATCCCGGGTAAACTGGGGTCCCCTTTAGAGCCGACACTCTACTCAGCCCAGCCTCCAGCAGTCCGAAGCATGAGGCTCTACCAGGCTCTCTCCTTTCTGTTCCTTTCAGTATCATAGGAGGGACTTCTCTGCCTGCAGTCAGTGGCTTTAGCTGCTGTCTAGGGCACGGGTTACACCGTCCCTCTCCGTTCTCTCACACTCCTATTGGCATCAGCGTCGGATGGGCTTTCTCTCCCCTCTGGCTTACACTGGCTCAGTACGGATTCTGCGCTCCTAGCCTTGCACTCACAGAACGTGTGATTGTCCTTCAGTCTTTACAGCTCAGCTTCTGATCTTTGCATCTCGGCTCACTCCGGCCTACTACCTTCCTTCACTCCTCCCCCTCACTATATACTGTCAGTCACCTGACTTCTGGTGTGCCCAACCCACTCCTCTGATCCACCACCCCTCGATCTCATAGAGCATCTAATCTCAGGGCTGGATGTAAACCTCCTTCTGACACGTGGGTTGTGTGGGCTGTGAGGGTGTTGTTGTGCAACAATGTCCTACCTGCCTGGCTGCGGTTCCCTTTCTGGCCTCCTGGACGCAGGGGCGCCACACCTGCCTCTCTGGAAAGAAGGAGTGGAGCTGAATAGAAACACATACAGCTGATGCGCTCCTATTCAGAGAGCTGGTGGCCATCCCAGGTGAGTCATGCAAGACTCATTAGAGTATCTTCCATGCGTCTCGCACACTGTGTCTCTGTTCTAGGTTTTTCCAAGGTGTCCTGTTTTTTTAATGATTACTTTTTATTTTAGGATGTATCAATAAACTCTATTAATTTTAATCAAAAATCAAGTGTTGGAATATTTCATCTTTTTGAAATTTATGTAAAAATGAAAAGTTTTGGCTGCTAGGAGTGACTGAACAAGAAATAAGTCCATATGTTCCAATTAGGATGTGCGAATAGGGACATTGGCAAAAATTTGAAGTGACACAGCACCCTTTTTCCTTTCTGTTAGGGTGTATGCACATGATCCGGAAGAGCAGCGTTTTGGATGTAGCATTATTGCTGTGTCTATAATGGTGTGTTGTACAGCACCCGCATGCTTCTCCTGACCGCAGTGTGTTTTCAGCTGTGGTGCAGGATTCCAGACTTTTGCATCTCAGAAGTACGGTAGCTTCATGCTGCGTAGTCGGAAGAGATAACCATCAGGTGCACACAGAGAGAAGCCACCCTGCCCCCACCGCTGATTGTGAGTACAGGGTGGTTGTGATCACACTGCATGCATCCAAGGGTTCCCACAGGTCTAGATGCATTGCATCCATCACAGAGTTTCTCCGGATCATGCGCACATACCCTAAAAATTGGGAGATATGTATGGATGGTCTATGATAGACTGTAATTATCTACTTACTTCTATCAGAAGTTAGGCTTTCATTGAATTATGTATAGTGTCTGGGGCCACAAGGGAATAGGGTACTCAGATCTCTGGCAGTCAGTTGCGAGGGATGTCACGGGTGGTCCATGCCCGAGCCTGTGCCCTCAGGCGATAATAAAAAGGGTGTATTTACAGGGATAGGGATTGTCAGTCGTGACGCCACCTGCAGATTCCGGTGAAGGCACGGTCACTGCTTGGGCCTCCGGGGTGATGGGCAGCAGCAAGATGGAGTGACTCCCTACAGGAGGAGCGGAGTCCCCGGGGCTAAGGGCTGTGATGGCGGAATAGGGCAGCGCAGTCATTTCTGTACAGAGTTGGAGAAGGGGAGCGCAGTCGTTTCTGTACAGGGTTGGAGTAGGCGAGCGTAGTCGGTGTCATGCAGGATGAGTGGAAGGAGGGACACGCACACATTAAAGTCTTTTGGTTCCTTTACTGATGACTGGTTATAGGTACACACGTCTGGAGTGAAGGAAAACACCTTGGCATCTCCACAGCGAGTAGAGTTGTAGGCCTCCTTATTTAGCTTTCCTGTCTGGCAGGTATGGAACCTAACTGGTCCGTTACTTCTCCCTCTCCACACCTGGGTTGCTGCACTGACGGCTCTCTCTTGGGCCACCGCCGTCTCTCTCCACGGTCCCTAGCTCTCAACTGTTGGTGCTGCGGGTGTCTGGGAAGCTAAGTCTCCTCGGGATGCTGTTTTCTCTGCTGGGTCTATCTCCTCTGTCCCCTGCAGACTTGGGCTCCATTGACCGGTGTAATGGTGGGGTGAGTCGGTATGACTCCTCTGCCCCCGGTAAAGTGTTTCTCGCCTCTGTCTTCGATCCTTACTCTATGTGTCCTCCACTGACTTTGGTGTGTACTTGTTCGGGTCTAGCACGGCTCCGGGACCAGTTCAGCTCACTAGTCTCTGAGCTTCCTGCAGCTCTTCTAGTGTCTGCACACACTCTAACTGACTCCGCCCCCAGCACCTGTATTGATAGGGGGAACTGGCTTAAGGCAACCAGTTGGGCCCCCCCCATAGGCCTGGAAAGTGTTGGGTGAAAGTGGTTTGCTGTGGGAAATCCTTCAGTGTCCTAGAGAAGCCTGTGGCCACCTGGTACAGGGTGCCACATTCCCCCCTAGTTAACTTCAGTACACCTGGACTGAGCAAACCTTTTTGTGCATAAACATATAAACAATAATAATAACAACTATATACAAAGTCTTAAATTCAAAATGTACAAAAATCACTGAATATTTTATAAAAAAGAGAAAAATATGAAAAACAGTCCTTACTACGCTAGTCCATCCGCCACAGGCTGTAGAAGTAAGAAAAGTAGTTTTTAGCCACCACTAGTCATGTGGCTGTAGTCCAGGGTTAACAAACGGGTAAAATCCAGGGAAAACAGTAAAGTCCAGCAGTAAAATCTCTGATGGCTTTGAACACATGAAGGGTTAACACACTTTACATTTTATACAGTTTCCCTATGGGTGTCTCTGCTTAGAAGGCCGGGTCTCACCTTCTTTCTACCCCAGGCAGTTTCTATTCCCAACTTAATGTGCATGGGCCTGTGCCCAGTTCCTCTACCCTTCTATACACTACTATTTACTTGTTTATTTACACTGAGTTGCTGGTTACTGTGATACTGTTACATTTTACACCCACTCTCCATACCTTGATGGTGCCTCTCCTTGGGTACAGCGACATGACCTACGTGTACTAGGTGTTTCTTGTGTACTAACTTCTCGTTGAGGTGGTAAGGTAGGTAACTGTCTACGAAGCCTTGGTCTTACTGTGAGACTAGCAGGTTCACCGATTGTAGGAATCTCTGGTTCTGGTACCACAGGCTGCACTTATTGTACTTGAACGGGTTCTACTGGTCTTCTTGGTTCTTCTGGTATTGGTTCTGGTTCTTCTACAGGTTGAACTGGAAGTTGATTTTCTACTGGTTGATAGAATGAGAGCACTGGTACTATGATTGCTCCATTGCATTGAGGCCAGTCTTCTGGGAAATCTCCTAATTCAGTGTGGATTACACTTTCTCTGGTTTCTTCAACTGTTGTTAATGGATAGGTTACTTCTTGTGATTTCAATTGATCAGTGCATTTCTTGAGATAATCTCTTGATACTGTTGCAGTTGTTCTACCTTCATCTCGGCTAATTACGCAGGTTTTTGAGTTATCAAAGTTGGATTGCATAACAGTATATGGTTCAGATTCCCATTGGTCATCTAGTTTGTTGTTTCTTCTTTTCCTTTTTAGAACTAGTTCACCTGGTAACAAGGGTTCAGCTGAGGCATGTTTGTTGAAGTCATGTTCTTGTTTACTTCTGATTTGATCTCAGTTCTTTTCAACACATTCCTGAACTTTCTTGTAGTGTTGTTGATGGTGAGAATTCCAGTCTTCTTCTGAAACATCTTGATTTGGTTCTACAGTTTCCATCTCCAAGTCAATTGGGAGTTTTCCAGGTCTTGCTCGTATTAAGTATGCTGGTGCATAGTTAGTAGAACTTACAGGGAAATGATTGTAGATATCCACTAAGTCAGGTAGTTTTTCTGGCCACTGATTCCTTTCTTCAAGTGGTAAAGTCTTTAACATGTCGATGACAATGTTGTTCATTTCCTCACAAAGACCAAGTGGATGATATGGTGTAGTTCTGATCTTCTTGCAACAATACAATCCTAGGAACTTTTGGAATAGTTGTGACTCGAATGCAGAACCTTGATCTGTTAGTACCTGGTCTAGGTACCCGTGTGGTCGAAAGATACAATTCTGGAAGGACTTGGCTGCTACTTCTGCAGTTAAATCTTTAACTGGTGCTACAACTAAGAATCTAGAGTAGTGGTCAACCATGGTAAGAGCATAGGTATACCCTGTTCTGCTGGGAGTTAGCTTCACATGATCTAGGGCAACAATCTCTAGAGGCGTCTTAGTTACAATTGGTTGTAACGGAGCTTTCTGGCTTTGCTGGTCTTTTCTTCTCAGATGACACGGTCCACAGTTCTTATACCATCTCTCAATAGAACCTCTCATGCCGACCCAGTAAAAGCGATCCTTCAACAGCATCTCCAGTTTATTCCAACCAAAGTGTCCTGCATCATTGTGATAAGCTTCTAGTACCATCTGTACATCTCTCTTTGGAACCACGATTTGCCAGATCAGTCCATGGGTTCTTGGATTAAGGTGACGTTTGCGTAGTTTACCTTGATAGAGGAACAATTTTTCCTTCTCTTTCCATAGGCGCTTGGCATCTTGTGGAGCATCTGGACTTAGACAGGAGTGTTCTTTTGTTATTAGCTATGGTGAGATAACGGGTTTACTGTTTTCTCTTGACGTCTTTGGCTTGCCTGATGACATGAGGATGCACTTGGACGGTAGAAGGCTGGCAACTCTACTTCTTCTAGCTCATCCATGCCTTCTCCCACATCTGGTAGATCAGACATTCTGGATAGGGCATCAGCGTTGCCGTTCCAATGACCTGCTCGATATTTAACAGTGAAGTCATAATTGGATAATCTGGTCATCCAACGCTGCTCCATGGCTCCCAGCTTTGCAGTCTCTAAATGGGTTAGAGGGTTGTTATCGGTGAAAGCTGTGAACTTGAAGGATGCCAGGTAGTGTTTGAACCGTTCTGTGATTGCCCAGACTAAGGCTAGGAATTCCAACTTGAAAGAACTGTAATTCTCTGGATTCCTCTCTGTTGGACAGAGATTCCTGCTGGCATAGGCTATCACCTTCTCTTTGCTTTTCTGTCTCTGTGCAAGACAGCTCCTAAGCCCTCATTGCTGGCATTCAGGAACGGTAGACTGTAGTCGGGGTAGGCCAGGATCTCTTCTCCAGTCAGGGCATCTTTCAGCTACTGGAAATACTATTCTTGTTCTGGTCCCGACCAGAATGGAGGACCTTTGATCTTGCCCTTCTTGGATTGCCCTACCAGGAGATCTTGCATGGGCGCTGCTATCTTCGTGTAGCCCTTGAGGAACCTCCTGTAGTACCCGACCAGTCCTAAGAATTGGCGTACCTTTCTGAAGGTAGTTGGTGCTGGCCAGTCCTTGATGACTGTGATCTTGTCCGGGTCCGGTGCTACGCCATCTGCACTGACCACATGCCCCATGTACTGGACTTTGGGTTTTAACAGGTGACATTTTGAAGGTTTCAACTTCATACCATACTTGGATAATGATTCAAAAACTTCACTCAAGTTTTGCAGGTGGTCCTCCTAGGTTTTGGAGTACACTATGACATCATCCAGGTATAGCAATACAGTCTCAAAGTTTCTGTGGCCTAGGCAACACTCCATCAGCCTCTCGAATGTTCCTGGTATGTTGCATAACCCAAATGGCATACTGTTGAACTCACATAACCCCATTGGTGTCGTGAAGGCTGTCTTCTCACAGTCTTCTTCTGCAACGGAGACCTGCCAGTACCCACTAGTAAGATCCAAGGATGAGAAGTAATTGGCAGACCTTAATGCAGCAAATGACTCTTCTATAAGGGGTAACGGGTATGCATCCTTGTGTGTTACTTTGTTGCTTTGCCTATAATCTACACACATCCAAATACTGCCATCCTTCTTTTTTAACCAGGACCAGTGGTGCTGCCCAGGGGCTACAACTATCTCTAATGACCCCTGCATTCTTCATGTCCTATAGCATTTCTTTTGCTTTCTGGTAGTGTGTTGGTGGTAAAGGCCTGTATCTTTCCTTAATGGGTGGATGGTTCCCTGTGGGTATGTGATGTACCCCTTTAATCCTCCCAAAATCAAGTGGATGCTTGCTAAATACTTGTTCGTATTCCTGAACTACCCGATAAACTCCGTGTTTCTGGTGAGAAGATGTGTTGTCAGTTCCTACATGGAGCTCCTGACACCATTTCTCTAGCTGTTTTTTAGAACCGTGAGGCTCATCTGACACTGTCTGAGCTAGTGATTCAGCTTTATGTATGCAGTTGTTATCTATATGGTACAACTTAGCAACAGTGGAATACGTTGGTAGCTTTATTTCGTCATCATCATAGTTTAATACACATACAGGTACCCTTCCTTTGCGTACATCAACCAACCCCCTGGCTGTCAGGAATGTAGGACTACTGTCAGACACCACCGGCTCCACTACTGCCTAGTAGTCCTGCCCTCTGAGGCCTACTGCTGCCCGACACCAGATCATCATTTCACTTCTTGGTGGCACTACAATAGGAATTGGGTCTGTGTCACATACGCTACCAATTTCACCATTTGATATTGCTACCTGCTGATGGTACAAGAGGGCTCAGATCTCGTTCTGAAGAACCCTCCTCTCTCTTAGAGTAGCAGTATCTGCACTCTGTTGAAGCAAAAACAGCACTTCATCTAGACAGTTAACCATCACATTAGTACCTACTGTAGTATCACATGTGGATCCCGCTCGTTTGGTTTGTCCTCAACCACAATGAGTCCCTGATTCTTTAATTGCACCCTCCCCACCTTTATAGCTGCCTCCCAATACCTCTCAACATTAACGGGTAACCCATTGGTTGCTATAATGTTCAAGTCAGGGTTTTGAGGTTCAAGTCCTAGTTCAGACCAGAACCGTTTGTAAAGGATACTCGGGATGGAGGTCACCTGGGATCCAGTGTCTACCAATGCAGTGGTAGCGATGCCGTCTATGATGATGGACAGGTACGGACGATCTCTCATGTACCTGCACAGCCAATTAGATGGGCCTGGACAGTCTACTCCTGGGGTTGGGCCCCCGGCCCCAGGGGTTGCTCGTTTAAAGGGCAAAAACGGTAGATGTGCCCTGCTGTGTTACACTTGCGACAGACGGGTTGTCCGCTGACACTGTAGAGATCTGTGGTCCTCCCTTGAAGTGGGGATGTCCTCTTCTC
>JARQOC010000002.1:64953013-65426734 GCA_033576535.1 Allobates femoralis | reverse complement strand
CTCCTGGAAGGCTTTCACTACTGTCTTTGCTATCTAGTCTTTGACAGGTACGACTACCAGGAACTGGGAGTAATGGTCTACAATTGTGAGGGCGTAGGTGTAGTCAAACCTACTTGGGTCAACTTCACGTAATCCAGAGCAGTTGTTTCGTGACTATTGGTTGTATGGGGGCTCCCTGTTTATCACAATCTCTTCTCCGCAGGTGGCATGAACCACACTCGACACCATCCCTCAATGGATTTTCGCATACCAATCCAGTAGAATCGATCACGAATTAGGACCTCCAGCTTCTTTCAGCTGAATTGTCCATTCCCATTGTGGTATGTCTCTAGGACCATTGGCACATCCCGCTTTGGGACTACTATCTGCCAGACTAGTTTGTGTACACGAGAGTTGAAGTTTTGCTGGCACTGCTTACCCTCGTAGATGAACAGTTTTCCTTTCTCTCTCCACAACTGCTGGGCTTCTTGTGGTGCTTCTGCACCAGGGTACGAGTCTGCTTGGGTCAATAGCTTTTTCACTAGGCAGATGGCCGGTTGCTATCCTGCGTTTCTGCCTATTCATGGTGGGGCAATGGATTAAACGAGATCTCTTGCACGGCAGAGCGCTTGTCTTTTTCACAGTGAGAGCATTGTGACGCACCTTGGCGGTGGAAGGCTGGCATCTCTATTTCCTTGAGCACTTCCAGGTCTTCTCTCACGTCTGCTAAATTGGGCATCCTGGACAGCGCATCAGCATTGGTGTTCTTATTTCCCGCTCTCTACTCTACACCCTCTGTGAGGGAGGCAATATCACTGTGGCAACTGAACCACTGGCGGAACATTAAAATCAGGGCTAGCTCCTGAATGAATGATCACACTCACCAGGACGTGATTGAAGCAGCGCGATTGAGGGAGAGCGGTCCTGGAAAGACTTCCCACCTAACGGACAGCCATCTAGGAACGCCCACACAATGGTGGATATGTAAGTTTATAAATCGCTTTTTTGCAGTTTTTATAATGCACATTTAGATCAGAGAGTGATGGTTAGTAATATAGTAGGAAGCTGCAGGGACAGGTAGTGATAGGTTAGGGGGACTAAACTAGGTGACAGGTTCCCTTTAATTTACTACATTTTTGTGCTGAAAATTAGCAAAGATTAGCTCAGATATTAGATTTCCTTTCTTAGTATTCTCATGTACTCAATGTTCTTTTTGCACAATACAAAGCTGAATACTTAAGGTAATAGGTTTTACCAATTGACTTGCAGGAACACCAGAAGATTAGGTAATTTACCTTTGCTCCATCAGAAATATGATGAAAGTTGATTGTAGTTAAATGTACAAGGCCACTGTGGTTTTCCGTTCAGCTGATCATCTGTTCATTGATAGTACAAGGGATTGTGATGGGACCATAGCCGCCTCAAAAGACACTAATTTTCTCATCCAATATTCATTTCTAGTTTTATTCCCCCATAAGGGCACCTTGTTTTGAAATATTTTGCAAGCATTTTCAGCTGAGTTTTAAAGTAAGTGTGTTGCTTTTCTTAAATATCTGCTCGTTAGATACAGTAGAGGAAATAAAACCTTATTAAAGTACTCTAAAATCCATAGCTTTCATTTTGATAGCCCCCCTAGGACTCATAATTGTAGAGATCAACAATTCAGCATTGCATTTTTTCTGAGAAAGCATCCTTATAGAAGAATACTTTATTTAAGGCAAAGGCTGGTGGCACCAAGTATTGACTTAATGGTGGGTTTACACGTTTCAATATCGTTGCGATATCGCAACTCAATGGCGCGGGAGCGCGCATTTAGTGCACGTTTCTCCCGCATCGCATCGGAGGTTTACACGCTGCGATATCGGAATCCAATGTCCGTGCAATGTCTACGCCCCCCAACCCAGGAACGACCATTTAACATGGGAGTGAATGAGTGACGTTGAACATCGCAACGTAGTTGGGCTGTCACACAGCACGATCCGGCTTCAATCTCTATTCAATATCGGAGCATTGAATAGCACGCTCATTCAATCCCCGATATCGCATTGACATCGTTCCTGCATCGTATTGGACGTTCACATCATACAACGCAGGAACGATATCGGCTCCAACGATTGAACCACGTGACTTTTCATTGAAATCGTACTACGATATCGCAACGTGTAAACCCACCATAAGACTTCTGTTTCGCTCATTCACTTTGCACTTCAATTCGTCAAACTAAACTACATATACAGAAATAATAAAGAGTGATACGGCACTCCTTGCAAACAAAGCTGCTTGGAGGAGAGGATCAAACTTTGTATGGACACATTCACCAACGACGGCGGTCATGTTTCTTCTGTGGTCCACACATGTTCAAGGAGTTGGATCACCAGCCAACTGGATTTTGCAGTCATTTCTCTTTAAACTTTGTGTCCCACAGACTACACAGCAGTGTATATTTGAGAAAAGGTCTATTCTAACTAAAATGTCATATGTGTACATCCTACATTTTGCTTATTGAATCATTATTTTTTCACCATCAATTTGCAACTATGAAACAGTTGTAGGTACACATGTGGTCAAAATTGTTGGTACCCCTCGTTCAATGAAAGAAAACCCCACAATGGTCACAGAAATAACTTGAGTTATAATAAATTAATAATCTATGAAAAAAAAAAATATGAAAGTCAGACATTGCTTTTCAACCCTGCTTCCACAGAAAGTTTAAATAAATTAAACTCATGAAATCAGCCTGGACAGAAATGATGGTTCCCCTGAAAATAATGTGACAAGAGAAACATGTTAAAGCAAGGTGTGTCCACTAATTATCATCACAGGTGTCTACAATCTTGTAATCAGTCAGTGGGCCTGTAAATAGTGCTACAGATACTCACTATGCTGTTTGTTCACATGGTGTGTATCACACTCAACATGGAGCAGAGGAAGTGAAGGAACGAGTTGTCTCAGGAGATTAGAAAGAAACTAATACACAAGCATGTTATAGGTAAAGGCTATAAGATCCTCTCCAAGCAGCTTGATATTCCTGTGACTACACTTGCAGATATTATTCAGAAATTTAAGATTCATGGGACTGTAGCCAACCTTCCTGGATGTGGCTGCAGGAGGAAAATTGATGACAAATCAAAGAAACAAATAATATAAATGGTAACAAAAGAGCCTAGAAGAAGATCTAAAGAGATTAATAGTGAACTTCAAGCTCAAGGAACATCAGTATCGGATCGCACTCTCTGTCGCTGTTTGAGCCAAAGTCGACATATTCTATGGACAGATGAGACAAAAATTGACCTTTTTGGCAAGGCACATCAGCTCTATGTTTACAGGTGGAAAAATGAAGCATATCAAGAAAAGAACACTGTCCCTACTGTGAAACATGGAGGAGTCTCTGTTACGTTCTGGGGCTGCTTTGCTGCATCTGGCACAGGGTGTCTTGAATCTTTGCTGGGTACAACTAAATCTCAATATTATCAAGGGATTCTAGAGAGAAATGTGCTGCCCAGTGCCAGAAAGCCTGGTCTCAGTCACAGGTCATGGGTCTTGCAACAGGATAATGACCAAAAACACAAAGCTAAAAACACCCAAGAATGGCTAAGAGGAAAACATTGGACTATTCAAAAGAGGCCTTTTATTAGCCCTGACCTAAATCCTATTGAACATCTTTGGAAAGAGCTGAAACATGGCGTCTGGAAAAGGCAACCTTCAAACACAAGACAACTGGAGCAGTTTGCTCTCAAGGAGTCACCAAAATCCCTGTGGAGAGGTGCAGAAGTCTCATTGACAGTTATAGGAATCGCTTGATTGCAGTGAGTGCCTCAAAAGGTTGTGCAACAAAATATTAAGGTAAGAGACCATCATTTCTGTCCAGGCCGATTTCATGAGTGTATTTTTATTTTAAACTCTGTGGAAGCAGGGGTGAAAAGCAATGTCTGACTTTCATTTGTTAATTGTCATAGTTTTATTTAGTTATTATTACTTTTTTCAGATTCAAATTATTTCTGTGACCATTGTGGGATTTTCTTTCATTAAACGAGGGGTAACAACAATTTTGACCTTGTGTGTAGATGTGGAAGAAATTCTGCAAAGTGAGAATGGTTTCAAAAATTAAAAAAATATATTGCAATCTGAGAGTCCTCAGTGGTTGATACCTTTTAATGGCTAACTGAAAAGATGGTAAACATAGCAAGCTTTCAGGACACTAAGGCCCCTTCTTCAGGCTGTAATGACACAAATTCTGAAGACACATACATATATACATAAGCAATTGAAAGAAAGAAAGAAAAAAAAAAGAAGGCAAAACAGTGTTATATGCTCTGGTGGATATGACATGTGATGCAAAGCGGAGTGGAATTAGGGAGGGGTGGCGGAGCAGGGACAGAGAAACCAGATTTCTAAGATAAGCGGAACCAATTGTATTAGGTAGATGGTTAGTAACCCATGGAGACCTGAAAATACTTAGTTCTAAGTGAGACAGTTCACAGAAATGTCAAGAGTTCATAGTCCTATAATCTGCTATCCCCAAATGTCCGTTCATTTTACATAAAATCCCATAAATCCATGTGAAATATTTAATCCGGTTTTGATTGTGTCAAAGGTCATTATCAATTTGTATTCCCAAATTCTTCTCTCTCTCTGAGATTTGAAGTTACTCTTTAAAATGAGCAGCCTCATATCGGATTCAGTGTTGTGCTCAGAGCTGCAAAAATGGTTCGCTACAGGTAGGTCCATACGCTTTTCTTTTATTGAGTGGCGATGAGAATTCATTCTTGTTCTGAATTGTAATCCGGTCTCCCCTATGTACATGCTGCCTTTTGGGCATTTGGTACATATAAGCACCTATATTTATAGGGGATCTGGCTTAAGGGCAGCCAGTTGAGCTCCTCCTATAGGCCTGGGTGGAAGGTGTTGGTGTATGTGTGTGTCTCAGCTGTGGAAATCCCATTGTGAACCAGGGAGTTCTGTGGCTTACCTACACAGGGCGCCACATTCTCCTCTAGTTACCTTCATTTCTCCCGGACTGAGCAAATTTTTTGTTACATAACACATAAACACTAACAGGTATTTACAGAGTCTTAAAATTGAAAAATCTACAAAAAACATTGAAAACTGGTAAAAAATAGGAAAAAGCAGTCCTTACGGCACTAGTCCATCCGCCACAGGCTGTAAAAAGGAAAGAAAGTCGTTTTTAGCCACCACTAGTCCTGTGGATGTAGTCCAGCATTAAACAAGGGTAAACTCCAGGGAAAAAGGGTTCAAGTCCACACAGTAAAGTCTTTGTTGGCTTGGGACATTCAACATGTTAACACACTTTACACTCAATTTCCCTATGGGTATCTCTGCTTAGGAGGCCGGATCTTACCTTCTGTGTACCCCAGGCACTTCCTGTTCCCAACTTAATGTACATGGGGCTGTGCCCAGTTCCTCCACCCTTCTATACACTACTATTCACATTGTTATATACATAAGTCATTATTTACACATCTTCATTTTGACACTCTACACTTCACTCTCTATATCTGAGTGGCAACTGACCAAAGTTACTACAGGTTGATTTGAGTAGTACTGGTGTGTCACTAGTGTCTATGTCTGGTGCTGTGCGTGCACTATCTCCTAGTCTGTTAGATCTACGTGTCTCTGAAATACCATAGTACTGAAATAGTCTTTCCAGTGGACTGACAGGTTCACCAATTGCAGGAATCTCTGGTTCCGGTACAACAGGCCGCACTTCTTGCACTTGAAAGGGTTCTTCTTCTCTTCTTAACTCTTCAGGTATGGGAACTTGTTCTTCCACAGGTTGATAGAATGAGAGCACGGGTACTATGACTGGTCGTTCACATTGAGGCCAATCTGCCGGGAAATCTCCTAGTTCCATGTGGATTACTTTCCCTCTTTTCTCTTCAACTGGTGGTGAATAGTAACTTTCTTCTTGTGGTTTCAATTGATCAGGACATCTCTTTTGATGATCTCTAGATACTGTAGTTGATGTTCTACCGTCATTACGACTAATTACACATGTTTTGGAATTGTCAAAGTTGGATTGCATGACAGTATAGGGTTCAGATTCCCATTGGTCATCTAATTTATTGGTTCTTCTCTTTCTTTTGAGAACTAATTCACCAGGTATCAAGGGTTCAGCTGTGGCATTCTTGTTGAAGTCATGTTCTTGTTTACTTCTTACTTGTTCTAAGTTCTTTTCCACGCATTCCTGAACCTTCTTGTATTGCTGTTGACGATGATAATCCAAAACGTCTTCTGAAGGATCTTGGTCTGGCTTTAAAGTTCCCATCTTCAAGTCAATTGGGTGTTTTCCAGGTCTTCCTCTCATCTAATAAACTGGCACATAGCTAGTGGAACTTACACAAAGCAGAAAAAAAGCTAGTGGAACTTACAGGGATGTGGTTGTATATATCCACTAGGAATGAGCGAGTACTGCACTATTCGGACTTGCTATACTCGCAATGAGTAGGTCCCGATACTCGGTACTCGTTGTGAGTATAGTGAGTATAGCGAGTCTGATTACGTTCGCAGTGTATCTATAGATACACTGCAAAAGTAACCTAAAAGTGAATAAAAGTTGTTGAAAATAATAAAATTACATACTCACCTGTCCGACGCCTGCATCAGGACTGTCCCAGAAGACCTGCGATCACCGGACAAGGACCTGTGCCTTCCAGCCAATCAGATGGCCGGAAGCGATCTGGCCAATCAGATGGTGACATGTCACAACCACGTGATCACTAGCAGCCACCTGATTGGCCAGAATGCAAGGTCCTGGCAGTACACCTAGGACCTTGCAATCTGGTCAATCAGGTGGCCGCGATCACGTGGTTGTGACGTGTCACCATCTGATTGGCCAGATCGCTACCAGCCATCTGATTGGCTGGAAGGCACAGGTCCTTGTCCGGTGATCGCAGGTCTTCTGGGACGGTCCCGATGCAGGCGTCAGACAGGTGAGTATGTAATTTTATTATTTTTAACAATTTTTATTCTCTTTTAGGGTACTTTCGCAGTGTATCTGTAGATACACAGCGAAAGTTATCGGACTACTCGCTACTCCCGAGTACTCATAAGATACTCGGAGAGTAGCGAGTACCCGAATACCGCTACTATTCGGCGAGTTCCAAATGGTAGCGAGCATACTCGCTCATCCCCAATATCCACTAAATCAGGCAGCTTTTCTGGCCATTGGTTTATCTCTTCCAGTGGTAAGGTCTTTAACATGTCGATGACAATGTTGTTCATTTTCTCACAGAGACCATGTGTCTGTGGATGATTCGGTGGGGTTCTTATCTTCTTACAACCATACAATCCTAGGACTTCTTGGAACAACTGTGATTCAAATGCGGATCCCTGATCTGGATACCCGTGTGGTCGACAGAAACAATTCTGGAAGGTCTTGGCTGCTACTTCTGCCGTTAAGTCCTTTACTAGTGCTACGACTAAGAATCTAGAGTCGTGATCAACAATGGTAAGTGCATAAGTATACCCTGTTCTGCTGGGTGTCAACTTCACATGATCGAGGACGACGATCTCAAGAGGTTTCTTGGTAATAATTGATTGTAATGGAGCTTTCTGGCTTTGCTGATCTTTTCTTTGCAGGTGACACGGTCCACAATTCTTACACCATCTTTCAATGGAGCCTCTCATGCCTACCCAGTAAAAGCGGTCTTTCAGCAACATCTCCAGTTTCTTCCAACCAAAATGTCCAGCATACGCCTCTAATACCATCTGTACATCTCCTTTTGGAACCACGATCTGCCAGATGAGTTCATGGGTTCTGGGATTGAGGTGACGTCTACACAGTTTACCTTGATAGACAAATAATTTTCCCTTTTCCTACCATAGGCGCTTGGCTTCTTGTGGAGCTTCTGGACTCAGGCAGGAATGCTCTTTGGTTATTAGCTCTTTGATTAAGCTAACAGCCGGGTTGCTGTCCTGGGTCTCTTTCCAGCTATGGTGAGATAACGGGTTTACTGCTTTCTCTTGACGCCTTTGGCTTGCCTGATGACATGAGGATGTGCTTGGACGGTAAAAAGCTGGTATTTCTACCTCTTCTAGCTCATCCACATCTTCTCCCACGTCTGGTAGATTCAGCATTCTGGATAGGGCATCAGCGTTGCCATTCTTATGACCTGCCCGGTACTTGACAGTGAAGTCATAGTTGGATAATCTGGCCATCCAGCGCTGCTCCATAGCTACCAGCTTTGCAGTCTCTAAATGGGTTAGAGGGTTGTTGTTAGTGAAAGCCGTGAACTTTGAGGATACTAGGTAATGTTTGAACTGTTCTGTGATTGCTCAGACTAAAGCTAAGAACTCCAACTTGAAGGAACTATAATTTTCTGGATTCCTCTCTGTTCGACGGAGCTTCTTGCTGGCATAGGCTATAACCTTCTCTTTGCCTGTCTCTGTGCCAAGACAGCTCCTAAGCCCTCGTTGCTGGTGTCGGTGTATAACAGGAATGGTAAACTGTAGTTGGGATAGGCCAGGATCTCTTCACCAGTTAGGGCATCTTTCAGCTGCTGGAAAGACTCTTCTTGTTCTGGTCCCCACCGGAATGGAGGTCCTCTGATCTTGCCCTTCTTGGATTGTCTTACCAGGAGATCTTGCATGGGCGCTGCTATTTTCATGTATCCTTTGATAAACCTCCTTCAGTACCCAACCAGTCCCAAGAATTGACGTACCTCTCTGGTGCTGGCCAGTCCTTGATGGCGGTGACCTTGTCTGGGTCTGGTGCTACGCCTTCTACACTGACCATATGCCCAAGGTATTGGACTTTGGGTTTCAACAGGAGACACTTTGAAGACTTCAACTTCATACCATACTTGGACAATGCCTCGAACACTTCTCTTAGGTGTTGCAGGTGGTCTTCATAAAGGATACTCGGGATGGTTGTCACCTGGGATCCCGTGTCTACCAAAGCAGTGGTAGCGATGCCTTCTATGATGATGGACAGGTACGGACGATCTTCCACGTACCCGAGCAGCCAATTGGATGGGCCTGGACAGTCTACTCCTGTGGTTGGGCCCCCGGCCCCAGGGGTTGCTTGTTTAAAGGGCAGAGCCAGTAGATGTGCCCTTCTTTGTGACACTTGCGACAAATGGGTTGTCCGCTGGCACTGTAGCAAACCGTGGTCCTCCCTCGAAGCTGTGGTGTCCTCTTCCTCATCCATGGAACGTCCTCCAGGCAGTCAGTGAGCTGTATCCTTGCTGGTGGCTGTGTCTCTGTCTTGGGCTGCCTAGCACCTAGGAGCTTGGCCATCTCTTTGCTCAGCTGGCGCGCCTCGGAGCACAGGCTGTCAAACCGGTCAAGGGTCACAGCCGGCATACTGGTCTCTGCTGCAGGGGATAAGGAAAGAACTTCTGGCAAAAAGGGGGTTTGAACCCATCACAGCTGTGGGGATAAGTCTGGCACTGCTGGAGCTGCTGTCCCTTAACGGTTAGTTCTTTCTGGGTAGCAAACTCTGCATCAGGGTTTTGGAGAGCCCACTTGCTTGCTGTCATCCGGTAACTTGAGGCCCCTTACAAACTGTTCAATAAGCATCTTATTTTCATCACGTATGCCATTTGGATCAACTTGTTTAAGGAGTCTCAGCGCCTCCTGCAGGCGTAAGGAGTAATCTAGAACAATTTCTTGTGCCCCCTGCTTGCAGTAGTAAAACAACAGTCTCAGTTGAGTCTCAGTATGATGCTCAAAAACTCTCTTCAACTTTTCAAATATTTGAACAATAGACCCCTGATCTTTCTCAGACCAGTTTCGGGTTTCCAGCTCCGCTGCACCTGTTAACTGTCCCATCACTAGTGATGCTCTCTGCTTACCGATCATCACATACATGTCCAGCACATTACAAATCTTTCTCTTGAATGCGTCCAGGGTGCCTGGCTGGCTGTCATACTTTGGCAACCAGGCTGCATTGGGGATGTATGGCAGGGAGATCGGCATTATTGGGGCTACTGGTGCAAGTGTCGGTTGCGGCGGCGAGCTGGTTCTCTTTTGGGACCGCTGCATCGTTTGGGTCCGGGGCACTCATTCTCGCTCCCCCCTAGTGAATCGGTGCCAGTCTCTGAAAAATGAAAGTACGTAGTCGGGCTGGGAGTGGAGCACCACAGGTCTTTCCGGATCTGTCCGCTGCGTTCGGTGGTAGTCGTCAGAGCATGGGGCAGGGCCTATCTTTGCACTTTGCATCTGTAACGCCCCTCTCTTTCCCGCTCTGTGGCCCAGCAATGGCGGGCCCAGATTAACAGTTCAAGACACACAGTTTATATACGGCACACAGTACCCGGTTTGCTCCGGGCACGAAATCCTGTTCGTGATGCCAGGTTATGATTCGCCACTCAGGGAACGGGTACTCAGATCTCTGGTGTACTGTTTCGGGAATGCTGCGGTGGTCAGTGCCCGAGTCCGTGCCCTTGAGCGTTTATATAAAAAGGGGATAAAAAATAATAAAAACAGTGTCTGTGACGCCACCTTTAGGTCAGGGGATGGCACCGGTGCTGCTGAGACCTCCGGGAGATGGGCGGCAGCAAGGTGTAGTAGCCCTCTACAGGCAGGGTGGCTTCCCCGGGGTATTGGAAGTAGGAAGGAGGGAATAGGGCAGCGTAGTCATTGTGGTGTGGGTCTGGAATAAGGGACACACACACGAAAGTCTCTTTCTGTACCTTTACTGTTGAAAACTGGTACACGTCCAGGGATGAAGGGTGCACTCTGGGACTTCCACTTTGAGTGAAGTGTAAGCCTCCATTTTTTATTTGCTTTGTCCTGCAGCCAGGTTAGCTTGAAACCAGTCCTGACCTCTTGTGTCTCCACAGCCGGTTTGCTGCATTGAGGGATCTCTCTCTGGGCTACCGCTATCACTCCTGCGGTCCCTGGCTCTGAATTGTGGGTGCGGCGGGTGTCCGGGAAGCTAAACCTCCGCGGTGTTCTGGATTTTCTGCAGGGATGGTCTCTCTCTCCTTGTGTGCAGACTCGGTCTCCAGTGACCGGGGTTCTGGTGGGATGAGCCGGGATGGCTCCTCTGCCCTTGTCTGGAGTGTTCCTCGCCTCTGCCTTCGTCCTCACTCTCTGGACCTCACACTGGCCCTGGTGTGCACTGGTTTCGGGCCCAGCACGGCTCCGGTAACCAGTTTCAACTCCCTAGGCACTGAGCTGACCTTCACAGTTCTTGTAGTGACTGCACACTCTGGATAATTTCCCCCCAGCACCTGTATTTAAAGGGGATCTGGCTTAAGGGCAGCCAGTTGAGCTCCCCCTACAGGCCTAGGGTGGAAGGTTTTGGTGTATGTGTGTGTCTCAGCTGTGGAAATCCTATTGTGAACCAGGGAGTTCTGTGGCTTACCTGCACAGGGCGCCACAGCAACAGGATAAAATGCATCCTAAAATTTATTGGGCAATTTCTCCTGAGTACACCAATACCTCATATGTGGTCATACACCACTGTTTGGGGGCAAGGCAGGCCTTAGAAGTGAAAGAGCGCAATTTGACTTTTGGAGCTAATGTTCCGTTCAAAAAGTGAAATGGCGCTCCTTCACTTCTGAGCCCTGCTGTGTACCCAAACAGTGGTTAATGACCACATATGAGATATTGGTGTACTTAGGAAAAATTTCCCAACAAATTTTAAGATGCATTTTATCCAGTTGCCCATGTGAAAATGAATAAATGTAGACTAAAAGAACATTTTTGTAAAAAAAAAAAGTACTTTTTCATTTTTACAGATCAATTTGTGAAACATCTGGGGGTTCAAAGTGCTCACCACCCATCTAGATGTTCCCTGGGAGGCTAAGTTTCCAAAATAGGGTCATTTGTGGGGGAGCTCCAATGTTTAGGCACACAGGGGTTCTCCAAATGCAACATGGTGTCCGCTAACAATTTAAGCTAATTTTCCATTTCAAATTGTTAGCGGACACCATGTTGCGTTTGTAGAGTCCCTGTGTGCCTAAACATTGGAGCTCCCCCACAAGTGACCCCAGTTTGGAAACTAGACCCCCAAGGAAGTATCTATTTGCATAGTGAGCACTTTGAATCCCTAGGTTCTTCACAAATTGATCCGTAAAAATGAAAAATTACTTTTTTTTTCACAAACATTTTCTTTTTTTTATTTTTATGGATCAATTTGTGAAGCACCTGGGGGTTCAAAGTGCTCACTATGCATCTAGATAGGTTCCTTGGGGGTCTAGTTTCCATTCAACTTGTTAGCGGACACCATGTCGCGTATGGAGAGCCACTGTGTGCCAACAGCATTGCCACCAGCACAAGGGCAACTGGAAGAGTTGTGGTACAGCACCAGAAAATGGCGCCTCTAATGAATGCGCTATATTATGGGTAGGCTGTGGGTTGAAATTTGCAGTGTGGGGGCCCACAATGTTTGGGTCTCTCCACGCTGAGGATTCCAGCTCCACAGGCTGCCAAGTTGTGCCTGACTGGCAACCAAAAATACGGCAAAGCTCGATATAATTTTAAACCACTGTTTGGGGGCAAGGCAGGCCTTAGAAGTGAAAGAGCGCAATTTGACTTTTGGAGCTAATGTTCCGTTCAAAAAGTGAAATGGCGCTCCTTCACTTCTGAGCCCTGCTGTGTACCCAAACAGTGGTTAAAAAAAAATGATGTTGGGCTTCACCATATTTTTGGTCCAGCCAGGTACAACTTGGCAGCTACGGACTACCACCAGCCCTCAGCTGCCATGTTGTACCTGGCTGGTAACCAGAAATACAGTGAAGCCCGTTTTTTCTTATTTTTAGAACTTATTTAAGAAAAAAAAATGACGTGGAGCCTCGCCATATTTTTGGTCCAGCCAGGTACAACTTGGCAGCTACAGACTGCCACCAGCCCCCAACTGCCTCATTGTACCTGGCGGCAAACCAAAAATACAGCGAAGCCCATTTTTTTATAGTTCTAGAACTAATCGTAGAAAAAAAATGACGTGGGGCTTCGCCATATTTTTCATCCAGCCAGGTACAACTAGGCAGCTGGGGGCTGGAATCCTCATCATGGAGATGCCCAAGCATACTGTGTCCCCCATGTTGCGAATTGCAGCCCGCAGCGACCCCAGAAAATGGCGCATTCATTGAAGCGCCATTTTCTGGAGCTGTACCCAGACTCTTCCAGTTGCCCTGGTGCAGGTGGCAAACTGGGTAATAAAGGGGTTAATGCCAGCTTTTTTATTGGCAGCTGGCACTAAACCCGAGATTCATAATGTCGGGCCAATGTTAGACCTGGCCATTAGGAATCTCTAGTGAATAGTAAAAATAAATACACCACGCAGAGAAAAATATTTTCATTAGAAAAAAAACACACAAATTGAGACTTCATCTCTATTAATGTCCAACGTAGTCCAAAGTGAAGGTCCCATGACACTCGATCGCCTCTCTTACATCCAGAGACTGCAGCAAGGGATCAATTGTCTTGTTGCAGTCTATAGTGTCATAGTGATCGTGCACTGTATGGCACTGATCTGCTGTACCATGCACCATGACTCTGACGCCAGAGACTACAAGAGGACACTTGATCCCTTGTTGTAGTATCTGGGATCAGAGTCAAGGTGCACTGTATGGCAATGATCTGCCGTACCGTGCACCATGACTCTGCCCCCAGAGACTACAACAAGGGATCAAGTGTCCACTTGTTGCAGTCACTGGGGTCAGTCGTGGTGCACTGTATGTCAATGATCTGCCATACAGTGCACTATCACCATGACCCCAGAGACTACAACAAGGGATCAAGTGTCAAATTGTAGTCTCTGGGATCAGAGTCATGGTGCATGGTACAGCAGATCATTGCCATACAGTGTACCATGACTGATTCCAGTGACTGCAACAATTGGACACTTTATCCCTTGTTGTAGTCTCTGGGGTCAGAGTCATGGTGCATGGTACAGCAGATCATTGCTATACAGTGCACCAATACTTTGACCCCAGAGACTACAACAATGGATCAAGTTTCCTCTTGTACTCTCTGGGGTCAGAGTCATGGTGCACTGATACTGTACCGTGCAGCATGACTCTGACCCAATCCATCCATCCCATCCACCCAATCCATTCATCCACCCATCCATCCTATCCACCCACCCATCCCATCCCATCCCTCCATCCATCCATCCCATCCATACACAAATCCATCCATACTCACCTCACTGATCCTCCTGGCAGCCCTGTGATTGGTGTTCTATAACTCCTCAGCTGTCAGCAGCTGGAGGAGCTGCAGAACAGGTAGCAGCGGGGAGCGGAAGTATGTGGGGGCAGCGGGGGAGCATCGGGCACGGAGGGGGGCAGGAGGAGGGTCGAGATCAGGAGTGGAGTGGGAGGGGAGAGCACAGGGCATGGTGGAGACGGAGGCGATCAGGAGTGGGAGGGGGGAGCACAGGGCACGGAGGAGGGGGAGGAGATCAGGAGCTGAGCAGGAGGCGGGGGAGCACAGGGCATGGAGGTGGGCAGGATAAGGAGGAGAAAGAGGGCGGGAGGAGGAAGGAGTAGGAGGCGGTGGCCCCAGCGAATGAGCAGGAGGTACCGGCGGCGGGTGCATCCATCCCAGATCACTTCCATCAGAGCTAGAGGGGGTGATGCCCCCCTCCAGCACTGATAAAAGTGATCTAATGGGATCAATCTCTCAATTGATTTATCAATCTCTCTCTCTCTTCTGGCATCTTTCCCACCTCCTTCAAACACTTGATCATTACTCCATTATTAAAGAAATCTTCTCTTGACCCATCCTGCACAAATAACTAAAGACCAGTCTCTAATCTCCCCTTCATCTCTAAATTCTTGGAGCAACTGGTCTACACCCGTCTCACCTGTTACCTCTCCACTAACTCTCTTCTAGACCCATTACAGTCTGGTTTCCACCCCCTTCACTCTACATAAACTGCCCTCATCAAAGTGACCAATGATCTTCTGATGGCAAAACGTAATGGTGACCACGCTCTGCTTTTTCATCTTGACCTCTATGCAGCTTTTGACACTGTTGACCACCATCTCCTACTCTCTATGCTGCACTCCATTGGCATAAAGGACATGGCTCTCTCCTGGTTCTCTTCCTATCTTTCTGACCGCTCTTTCAGTGTAACGTTCGCTGGCTCTACTTCCTCTCCTCTCCCTCTCATCATTGGGATCACTCAGGGTTCAGTCCTTGGCCCTCTTCTCTTCTCTCTCTACACAGCCCCGATTGGACACACCATCAGTAGATTTGGCTTTTAGTACCAACTCTATGTTGATGACACGCAACTATACACTTCAGCCCCTGACCTTACCCCTGCGGTTTTACAGAACAGGAATGACTGGCTGCAGTTTCCAACATCATGTCTGCTCCTATTTGAAACTCAACCTTTCCTAAACTAAACGTCTTTTGCTCCCGCCCTCCACTAACCTCCCTAAATCTGACATCTCTCTCTCAGTTTGCGGCACCACGATAATGCCTAGGCAGCAGGCTCGCTGTCTGGGTGTTATATTTGTAAAAGTTAAGCAAGCGGTTTAAGCAGGCGCATTCTGAATAAACTCCGGGAAGTTTGTCCAATTCAATTATAAAACTTCTTTAATGAGTATTACTGGTCTCTCTCACTACGCGTTTCGGCGTACTAGCGCCTTCCTCAGGTGTTATATTTGAAATACTGATCTCTCCTTCACCTCCAATACACAATCTCTCGTCCGCTCTTGTCACTTACATCTCAAGAATATCTCTAGAATTCACCCCTTTCTCACCATGGAAACGACAAAAACCTTCACCGTAGCCCTAATCCACTCCCACCTTGACTACTGCAACTCTCTAAACTTTCCCCTCTTCAGTCCATCTTTAATGCAGCAGCCAGGATCACCCATCTTGCCGACTATTATTCAGATGCCTCTGCTCTATGCCAACCATTGCACTGGCTGCCTATACACTACAGGATCAAATTCAAATTGCTTGTTCTCACCGATAAAGCTCTTCACAATGCAGCACCTACCTACATCTCCTCTCTCATCTCTGTCTATCACCCCACGCATTCTCTACGTTCTACAAATGACCTTCGACTAACATCTGCACTAATCCAATCCTCCCACTCCCGGCTCCAAGACTTCTCCTGAGCTGCACCAATTGTCTGAAATGCTATGCCCCAAGAAATTAGGACTATCCGCAACTTGCATGGCTTCAGACGCTCCCTAAAAACACATCTTTTTAAGGCGGCCTATCATGCTCCCTAATAAAATTCCTTTGCACTGTATATAGCCCATTCACTATCTCTCTGGACATAACTCTTCAAACTCTTCAAAACCCAAAAGCTCTACACAGACAGTCTGATGACCATTCATGCAACTTCATTTCTATCACCCTTTTCCTCAAGATGCCTGGACCATCAGTGGAATAAGCCCCTGTTCTTTGTGTTACCCCTATTTGGTTGTAGATTGTAAGCTCTTTTGAGCAGGGTAACCTTTTTTTTTTTTGTTTTGTTTATTGTACTGTATTTCTTACATTGATTCTATGCTTTATTTATTGAATCCAATTGTTGTGCTGTATTCTTTCTCTACTGGAACTACTTACTGCATTGTATATTTCTCGTTTTTGATCCACTGTAATGTAAAGCGCTGTGGAATATGTTGACGCTATATAAATAAAGATTGATTATTATCCACGGGTGTGTCTATAATTAACTCAGATGTTGCAAATAAAGCTATCAGAAGCTTGTAAACACATGACATCATCATATGGGCTTCCCCAAATTGTTTAAAGGGATAATAATCTTTTTGTATGTAAACTTGTGATTTTTCAGAAAGTAATAAAAATGCCTTAAAACATTATATTGCTCTCTCGTTATTCTGACATTTGGCAAAAATGTATAATTATGGTAATCTTAACTGACCTAAAATGGGAAAAGTTCATGTCGGAGAAAAACATGAATATGTGTCTTTTTATAGTTTGTGTAAACTTCTGGTTATAACTGTACATACAAGCATACTGTAAAGTAGTGGTTAGGATCAGCACGACAGAAGGCAGGGACTCAGGTACTTTGTTCACACAGCATACAATTTATTTACAAGTTCATATCAGCACAGACCTTTTGTAGCTCCGGGTCACAGCCAGTGCAAAGGGTTTCCCTCGTACCTGTACAGCTGTCAGGCCCCTGGGAAGGCCAAGTCCACGCTGCCACGCTATGTTACCTACACACAGCCTGCGCACACACAGAACTCCACATGGCTCTTTCTGCTCTGACACTTCTCCCTCTCCCCAGCCCTGGGCAGCTCATATCCTTCAAGCAGTGTGAACAATCAGCACTTCACTCAGACAGAGCTGCCGTTAACCCTGTGAGTGCTGCCACATAGCAAATGACACAATCACCCATGTTCTGTATACTAGTCATGAGGCACATGCTGGTCACATCAGCACACACCTTCCCCCTCAGTTCAAGCCTGTGGGGTTGAACACAGGCCCATAATCTGGGGCCCCGAGACAGGGCCTCCTCAAGACCAGGGCCCACCAGTCAAGGGGACTGTCCGAGTCAACTAGGAGAGTCCGCATCCAACACGTGGTCCCGTACTGTCACCAATCATTTCCTTGTGTACCATGACCAATCAGTCCTAATTCTCTTATGTCTAAGAGGCATGTCTGGGGGAGGCTTCCCCTTCCCCACTCGGCCAGTGCAGTAGCGCGGTCCGCCTATCCCCTTGACTATGGGGAGTCCTGACACTATGTCATCAGCTACATGATTAGGCTTGTTGTCTCAGTCTCATAGCCCTAAGTCCACAGTGGAGTCACTGTCTGTACCTTTAGTATGTCTACGGGTCTTAGGACGTCTCTGGTAAGGTCTCCATTGGCGTTTGTCTCTATCACCTTGGGGTATAGGAGATATCCCTCATCCACCCAGCTGGTGCAGCGATCCCTCAACTCTCAGTCCCTCGCACCTGGGCACTGAGGACAGGTCGATCTTGGACACTCCTCTTACAATGGCTTGCCACCGAGCCTCCTGCACCCGGCACGGCTCCTTGTGTACCTGTACGTGAGGTTCTGATGCTCTTCCTGTGGCCCTCCTGTTTCCTCCAGCGCCTCGAGCTGCCTGTAGGTGGCCTGCCCCACCATTATCCAGAGGTGCTACCGACTCCAGAAGTGGCTGGACAATTTCGAGCTCTCCTGCCTGTACCTCTAGGGGAAACCTATCGGGATTACGCTCTGTCCCTATATTGGTGACCCCTATGGCAGGTATCCCAGAGTCGAGATCTTCGGGCTCAGAGCCTGGACCGTCCATTACCTAAGGATTAGGTTGCCTCTCACACAAAGTCCAGAACAGAGGCATATCCCTCCACAAAATCACATCATAGGGAAGAGTTTTCAAAACCCCCACTTCATGTCGGACCTGACCGCATGGGGTAGTGATAGTGATCACCTCTGTAGGATACTCACAGAGGTTCCCAACTTATTGTGGAAAAAAAATTATTTACTGTGCCCTGCTTGGGAGACCCGGGTTTACGGCTCACTTCCGGGCGGCGTACATTCTCTGATTGTGGTGGGGTCGAGCCCAGTGCAGGACAGGGTTTGGGGTCCCTAACTTCAGGTTTGGTGGATGCAGACCACCGGGCTGCATGCAGTGTCCCAGAGTCCCAAATCAAGTCCTGTGTAGCCACATGCCGCTCCACCACACTCACTAAATGATCAAGGGTACCCGGGTCACCTTGACCCACCCACTGTTGGATGGAGACAGGCAGACAAACCGGTCAACTACCACCCTCTCTATCCTTTGCATGGGGCTCAGGCTGCAGCTACTTCTTTACCAGGCGCAACAAGTCATAGGCCTGAGACCGGATGGGTTTACCCTCCTCAAAGGACCACTGGCTTACCTGTTGAGCACATACATATGTATTAACTCCCAGTCAGGCCAGGATCCCACCTTTCAGAGCCCATAGTTCATGGTATCCTCTGTGCAGAAGTCCAGGTAGGCTTTTTGGGGTACTCTTGTTAAGTAAGTCGCCAACATTTCCACCCACTGCTCTGGCAGCAGTTTCTCCCGCTCTGCCACTCTCTCGAAAAATATCAGGAAAGCTTCCACATCATCTCCCGGGGTCATCTTTTGCATTGCACGCCTTACCGCCTTCCGGATGCTGCCATCATCTCCTGGACCTGGGGATGGAGCCCTCAGTCAGAAGATCCCTGCCATTGCTGATGCTCCTGTTGCTGCTGCATTTGCCGGATCAAGAGCTGATTTGCCTCCTGTTGCTAGACCTGCTGTTGCTGCTGCATTTGCTGCATGGGTTGCAGAAAAATGTCTAAACTACTGAAGATTCCAGTGAGCATTGTTAGGGCCATAATCCGGAAATGGAAGGAACATAATTTTACCCTATACAGATCACGACAAGGTGCTCCCTGCAAGATTTTAGAGGAGTGAAAAGAATTCAGAAGAGTTGTCCAAAAGTCAAGAACCACCTAAGGAGAGCTACAGAAAGACCTCGTTTCAGAACGTACAATTGTTTCAAAGAAAAAAAATATGTTGTACAAAATATTTTCCTGCAAAACTATTCATGTATCAATCTGATCTACTTTTCCTTCTCTATAATCTGTGTCCTGCATTTCAAACTACATGTAAAAAGGTTTCCTTTTTACTTAGAAAGGATAAATAACATCTTTTCAAATTGTAACAATTTAGAAAATTACTCCTGTGGACTGGCCCATTGTAATTTAATGGAGAAATTTAGGCTTTTGCCATGTAGAATCTCTGGCCACCATGAGCACACAAAGGATTTTAAAATGGACAGGTTGCTCATTATTCTGCGCCAATCTTTTCTAGAAAGTCCTTATTGATTAACGGTTGGATGCTATTGGATTAGTTTCTATTCTATTTAGGCTGGAGTCACACAACTGCAGCTTCATGTATTTCTATGCAGTTTACACGCTCAGGGCAAGGGAGCCGTAGATCGCTCTGGGCAGTGCGATGCGATTAACGCACGACTTATACAGTAGTGTACCCATATTTTTTGGAATATAAAAAGCACCAGACTATAAGACACACCCAGATTTTAGAGTAGGAAAAATAGGGGAAAAATCTAATAAAATTTGGTTATAATGCACTGTTACTGGGGGCGGATCTGCTGCTGATACTTATAGGGGTAATGTCCCCATCTTGGGCCCCTTCCAGGTAATATATGTCCCCATCCTGTATATGCCCCCCCATCCTATGATACGGCCCCTACCATTCAAGGATATGGCTCTCCATCCTGAGATATGACTCCCCATCCTGCTATATGAACCCGCATCAAGGAATATGGCTCTCCCATCCTGGAATATGGCTCCCCATCCTGTGATGTGACCCCTCCATTCTGTGATATTGCTCCCCATCCTAGGACATAGCTACCCATCTTGGCATATCCCCCATATCCTGAGATATGGCTACACAACCTGTGATATGGCTCCCCATCCTGTGATATGACTCCCAATCCTGTGATATGGCTCCCCATCCTGTGATATTACCCCCCATCCTGTGATATGGCTCTTATCCTGGGATATGACTCCCAATCTTGGACATGGCTACACATCTTTGATATGAACCCCTATCATTGATATGGCTCCCTCATACTGGATTATGGCCCCCAATCCTGGGATATGGCTCATCCATCTTGAGATATGCCCCCATCCTGGAATATGGCTCTCCCATCTTGTGATATAGCTTCTCATTGTGTGATATGGCCCCCTCATCCTGCAATATTGCTTTCTATCCTGGATATGATCTCCCTGGTCACGCTATATGTCCCCCTGCTGGCGCAGACACAAAAAATAATAAAAAGATGTTAACTCATCACTCTGTAGCTCCCTGCCTGCAGCATCGCCACCATAGGTGCCGACTCTCAGCTTTAATTTGAGGGTAATCACATCCTAATTGGAGTAAGGGTGCAAGCACACGATCAGTATACACAGCATTTTGGATACAGCGTCTTGCTGCTGCGTCCAAAACACTGTGTAGTACAGTATAAGCATAGTGGATGTGATTTCTTTAAATCCCATCCTCATTATGATTAACCTGACCGCAGCGATGCGGAGTCGGAAGCGGCTCCCATCGGGTGACTGCAGGGAGAAGCCGCCCTGCACCCGCCACACACGGTGAGTACAGGGCGGCTGCAGTCTCCCTGCGGCCACCCGCGGCTTCACTCAGGTCCGGAAGAGCTGCGTCCAACATGCAGCTCCTCTGGACTGTGAGCACACAGCCTAAGGGTTTAGGAATTACAGCTTTTTAATATGTTGCTTCGGCTTTTTCAAGAAACCAAAAGTATTTGGACAATTATCTCAATACCTAACAAATGTGCTACATGGGCTATTTCCTTATTAATGCATTATCAATTAAACAGGTAGAAGGTCCACACCTGAATTCTGGTGTGGCATTTGAATTTGGAAGATGTTGCTGTGAACCAACAACATGCAGAAGCTCACAGTGGAAGGTTGAAAGTTGAAAAATAAAGAATTCCATCACGGAGATAGCAAAAATGTTTGGAGTGGACAAATCAACAATTTGGTACAATCTGCAAAAACAAAAGTGTGCACTGGTGAGCTTGGGAACTCAAAAAGACCTGGATGTCTGCAGAAGACACCAGCATTGGATGACTGCAAAATCCTTTACACGGTCAAGAAAAACCCATTCATAACATCCACCCAACAGAATAACACTCTTCAGGAAGTAGGTATTTTAGTATCTAAGACTATCATAAAGACAAGACTTCATGAACCTCTACAGAGGTTTCACGATAAGGAGAAAATAATTAATCAGCCTTAAAAAAAGAAAGGCCTGAATAGACTTTGCCAAAATGCATCTAAAGAAATCAGCCCATTCATCGGAAAGCATTCTTTGGACAGATGAAGCTAATATCAACTTGTACTAGTATTTTGGTAAGAAGAAATGATGGAGAAGGCTTGAAGCTCATGATCCAAAGCAGATCATTTCCTCTGTAAAACATCATTGAGGCAGTGTGATGGGCGGGCATGCATGGCTACCATTGGCTCTGGGTCACTAGTGTTTATTGATGATGTGACTAAAGTCAGAAGCAGAAGGATGAATTCTGTAGTGCACAGGGTGATACTTTTTGGTCAGATTCAACCAAATACAGCAAGGCTGATTGGGCAGCGCTTCACAATACAGATACAATTTGACCCAAAACATACTGCAATAGCAACCCGGGAGTTTTTTAAGACAAGGAAGTGGAATATTCTTCAATGGCAGAGTAATTCACCAGATCTCAATCCTATCGAGTTACATTTCACATGCTTAAGAAAAAAACTTGATCCAGAAAAGCCCACAAACAGCTGAAGTCAGCTGCAGTGAAGGCTGGCAAAGCATCACAAAGGAGGAAACCCAGCATTTTGTGACATCCATGTTTTCCATGTATTCATTGCGTGCAAAGGATTCTCTACAAATTATTAATAATTAACACTTTGCTTATAGTAAAGTAAATTTGCCCAATTTCTTTTAAGCCCCCAAAATGAGGAGGTTTGTTAAAAAAAATGGTTGTGAATCCTAAACGTTTCACAGGATATTGTTGGTCAACTACTTTAATTTAACCTGATAGTCTGTTCTTCAATTGCATCTCAGTTGTTTCATTTTAAATCATGATTAGTCATAAAAGCATAATTAAAGCAACGCGTTTCGGCTATAAATGTCATAAAATAGCCTTCCTCAGATATACCTGAGGAAGGCTATTTTATGACATTTATAGCCGAAACACGTGATATACCTGAGGAAGGCTATTTTATGACATTTATAGCCGAAACGCATTGTTTTAATTATGCTTTTATGAATTTTATGACTTTTTATTACTGTGAAGCCATTTGAAATAAATCACCAAGAAAGAAAAAGGAGTCAGAGTCCTTATCATAAGGTCAATCTCCTTGGGAGCGCTCAATCATCTGGATACCTTTTGTTATTATGTGAAGAAACAAGACACAATAAAGGTGAGTTCTCTTGCCCAGTGTATTTCTGAGAAATATTGTACTTTTACATTTAGATCTGTGCCTGTTTTCTCGCTCCCCACCCTTCTCTGACCTACAGCCTCGAGGTCTATTGTGTGCAAATCATGATTAGTGGCATATAGAACTCAAATTATGAAGATTTGGACATTGTCCAAATATTATTGGACGTAAACATGATTATGTAACTGGAACATCAATAGCATTGCTCTTCTGAAGACAGAGAGCCCATCAACACTTGTATTAATAAGTGGCCCCTGACCAATATATCAATGCAATACTGAATCAGGAAAATAGGCATCGGGAAAGAGTCCTTGGGCCTTATTCATACCTTAATTTTGCCTTTTTTGTCAAAATTTTTGGTATTTTTAGCTTTTTTAATTTGCACAAAATTCTTCTTTGAATGTATGCCTTTTTGAAGTCTATTCTTTATGTGTTTACTTTATTAATAGTATATTTCTTCAGTCTTTCCTCGGGTGATTTTATGTACGACCGAAATGTTTGCACACATTTTGTGATATATGTCAGGGTTCTATACTGGTCTAAGGTCTTCTCATTCAAACAATGATTTTTTTTGGTCCACCCTGGTCTGTTAGGCTAGGGCCACACTTGCGTTTGCAATCCAGTTACTGGATCCAGTTTTTGACATGTTGAAATCTTGAAAACTGCACCCATAGACTCCAATGCAAAAACGGGATTGCAACATTGCAATATGTTTACCGGATTGGGTTTTTGAGAAATCCATTTTAAGTAAGGTCTGCAACATTTTTTGGGGCATTTTCAAAAACACATGCGTTTTTTTAACATGGAACATTATGGGAAACGCATCAGTTAACACATGGTACATATAGGTACCATCCGTTAATGGATCCGGTACCGGATCGGTAAAAATGCCTCAAAAAGGGAAAAACTGGATCCAGTAATGCATCCAGTAAATTGATGCATGCTCTCAAGTGTGGCTCTAGCCCTACATGTCCATTTATCTTTGCATGTTATTACCTTTTTCAGTCAATCATGTTGCATATCAAGTTGAATTTGGCCTAGCTCTAAGTAAGTTGAGTAATTGTGTATCAAGTTAAATCTGGCCCACTTCTAAGTACATTATTCTCCATAAATATATATAGTAAAGGGAAAGGCTCTTGTTCAAGAAGGCACATGTGCATACATTTTTTGAGGGTTTTTATCCAGCACATTTTAAACTATTGATGTACATGTACAGATGTCACCGGGATGTCACTCGGTACTCAAACAGACATACAATGCGAATACACGTAAGGCATACAGAAATGCGGATGAAGGTTGACTGTTTATTTCTGGACACAAATTGATTCATTTTTCAATGCTCGTCTAATCCTGGACTATGTCACACAATTGTCAAATTACCTAGAAATTAAACATGGTTGTTAGACAGGATCAAGGTACCGTTACACGCTTCAATATCGTTAAGATATCACCAACGATCTCGGTCATTTCAGACATCTTTTTGACATCGTTAGTGAGATGTCACACGTTTAGATATCGTTGACGACGCACCAACGATGTAGCGAGCAGCTATCGTTCGCACAACCCAGCGAACGATACTTGTTCACTGCTGTGAATAGGCGAAGTCGTTAACGACATCGTTATTGCGGTGTCACACACAACGATGCAGCAGGTTGGCTGATCGAGGATCGTTTGATTTGAGAACATCGATCAACATCAATCCAACGATTTATCGTAGTCGTATCTAGGTGTTACACGCAACGACGTCCTAATGATGTCGTTTGAACTACTGCAAACCCGTGACGTTTCAGCGATATCGTTCACAATTTCGTGCCATGTAACGGGGCCTTTAGAGACACATAAACTATGCAAGGAACTAAAAAAACACTTGTTTCCAGTTCATTTGAGCTATAAATTGTTTTTTTTTTTCAATGCTCATTTGCTTTTACACGTTTGGGGCACTCCTCATCAGTTTCTCTTGCCCTTTGTCTCCTTTATACAGCTCACACGCTTTGCTCATGTTCTTAAAAAACATCCATTCCCACAATCTAATGCAGAAGAAGCTCTCACAAATCACTGAGCCGTCTGCTTACCTATTTATTGCGCATTGATTACATAGCAACAACATATTTGACAGTGCTTCACAGAGATTGTCATCACTGTCCCCATCAGGGTTCTAATTCTACGTTCCCTATCAGTCTTTGGAGTGTGGGAGAAAAATGGTGTACCCAGAGGAAACCCACACAAACACAGAGAGAACACACACACTCCTTGCAGGTGTTGTCCTTGTTGGGATTTGAACTCAGAACACAATGCTACAAAGCAATAATGTTAAGCTCCAAGCCACCATGCTGCTCTTTCTGTATTCTTCTTTTGCTACAGTACCTGCAGAAGACATTTCCTTTAATTGTGGTTATCTTTGTACTGCTAAATTTAACTTTTTGCTTTACACAGATATTGTCATGCTGCAGTGGGGAAATGCTCAGTGTGCAATACAACCGGAGGGAAGCAACAGGCAAAAGGTAAAAGGGAGACCCTGATGATTGTGAGAGGGAGGAGGGTTCACTGCTTAACACTCCTGTGAGTCTGAACCCTGTGCTTACTATCATCTCTAGATGGGTCCTTTCCCTTGTGCACAATCACATGCCTAGGCACTGGCCGACCCTAGCTAGTGAGAAGGGTAGCAAGACGATAGTCTTACAACCACAATTAGACAACAGGGAAAGAATTCAACAGCTTCAATTGGAACAACTTAACCAAAGTGGTCGGCATAGGACATCTATAACCGGCATAGGAAGGAACTAGGAGTGAGTTTAAAAGGAGGAAAGGAGTGGTCATAAGTAACGGAAAGAAAAAAAAATTCTGCCACCGTCTAATACTCACTAGACTCCCAGGCTATCGGATAATGATTAGCATCCATTCACATGGTAGAAAAAGAAGAAGGGAATCCGATGCCACAAACGATAAATCCTTTATTCTTGAGTTAAAATCACATAGTCAAGGAAACCCTGGACGCATTTCGGGGAACACATCCCCTTATTCGTCAGAAATAACACAATTAGAAAGAAAGAAACATACTTATATACACATAAAATCAACTCCCCCCACCTTGTGTGATCAATCCCCACAATAATTAGGATGTTAACCCCTGTCTCGTCTACCTCACAGTGCCCATGGAAACTCATATATACACATACAAAGGACCTTATTTAGCTCCAATATCATGCAAGGTTATGCTGCAATAAACCAGAACACCTTTCAATAGAGAGCAAATATTATAGAACATTTTGAGAGAAAAAAAAAAAACCATTACACATATTCTCTCATGAATCATATAGAGGTGGACTGATTTCGCAGCATAGACCCTGATAGCATATCATCTAATATATAAAAGCCGAAGGCACTTCCATCACTTTGTCCGCACTTCTGTCACTTTTTCCGCACTTCCGTCACTTTGTCCACACACACACCACTATGCCCACGGCACTGCGGTGACCGCGCTGACCACTTTCACCGCACTCACTGCTAACCACTGAGCCAACGCGCTGTGCTAGCCATTGAGCCAACGCGCAGTGCTAATCACTGAGCCACCGCGCAGTGCTAACCACTGAGCCACCGTATACTCTGCTACCCACAGAGCTGCTTGTATACTCTGCTACCCACAAAGCCGCCAGTATACACACAATTAATTTCACCGCACTCCCGTAACTATTAGTAAATAAACTATATATGGATTCTAGACTACCTGATTCTTTAGAATCGGGCCACCATCTAGTTGTGTATATTCATATTGATTATCTCATGTTATGTGAAAGAACTTTGCATGGATCAATAAAAGTATAGTAGAATA
This sequence comes from Allobates femoralis, assembly GCA_033576535.1. Lineage (NCBI taxonomy): Eukaryota > Metazoa > Chordata > Amphibia > Anura > Aromobatidae > Allobates > Allobates femoralis. The sequence continues at coordinate 65,400,030 of JARQOC010000002.1, read as the reverse complement.
TTAACCCCTCACATGCCGCTCTATGTGGCCAACATGTCTCTAGGGTGGGTGGACACTCCCTGGAGACATGTTGCCCACATATAATATTAACATTAACCCTTTGTTCATCCCTGCAGCAGCAGGGATGAACAAGGCATACGGCAACCAGATTGCACATTATGAGCAATCCAGTTGCCAGATCCTGGTTTAGGGACACATTTTGAAGTAAAAATGTGTCTGAAGGCACATGCAATAACCACATCTGGATCTGGATGCGGTAATTTCAATGTGCCTTCTTAATGTCAATCTAGCCTAAGTATCCCCTTAGTAACCTGACCCTCTTTTAATATCAAAGTGTCGAGCCCAGGCTTTGGAGTACTCGGGTACCAGGCCTCGAAGGGGTTAATGATGTCACGGGGAATGGCGACTGGGCCTGATCCAGTTTCCTGGGCCTATCTTTGAAAAGGGGAGAATATTTACAGGTGACTATTTACAGAGTTTGTTGTCGTGACGCCAACTGTATTTTCTGGTGATTTGCACCACTGCTGCCACAGTCCGCCGGAGGTAGATGGTATCGCAGATAGGATGGTGAAGTCCTCCACAGGTAGGACTGGACCTCCGGGGCAGCAGAGTATAAAGGGGCAGTTTGGAGAGGAGCTATGCTGGTATAGGGAGTGATGGAGCAATCTATGCCTGGGGCCGATGATGGGGAGGAATGATGCACGCACACAGAAGAAGTCTCTTTTACCTTTTACTGATGTTTAGCAGGTAAATACGTCCAGGGCACCGACGGGTGACAGGGTTGTACAGTGGGTCCCCACAGCAAGTGGGTATAAGGCCTCCTCTGTTCCTGTGTGTGATTTACGCACAGCCTGCTTGCAGCCTGACTTGCCTCCTCTCTCTTCCTGACTGTAGTGTCTGTCTCTCCTCCTGTGTGGTCTCTGGGTTACCTTCTCTGAACACTGCGATGCTACGCTGCTGTGTCTGGCTCCCTCTCTTGACCCACAGAGGAAACCGGGTATCCAAAGCCTCCACGGTGCAACTGGGTTTTCTGTGGTCCTATAGTATCCCACTGGTGCGGATCCCCAATATATGGTGATTCTTTTTGGGTGAACTTCCTCAAGCTCCTTGCTCCCTCTTGGCTCACTGCTCCTCTCCTTCAGTCCTACTTAGGCTTGCGGGATGTAGAAGGGCCACTCTGGGTCACTGGCTCAGGTCTAATCGCGGCACCAACCACCAGGACATCTTCGCAGCTCTCCTAACGTCTGTACACTCTGAATAACTCCTCCCCCAGCAGCAATATTTATATGGGATCTTGCCTAAGGGCAGCAAGTTGGGCTGCCCCTACTGTGCCAGGGTGGACGATGTTGTATGTAGTAGGTACCTGCTGTGGAAACCCAGCTGTGCATTAGAGAAGTCTGTGCCTACCTGCGTGAGCAGGGCACCACATACTCCCCTAGGTAACATCAGTACTCCTGGATGATGTGATTGTGTACTCCAAGACCAGAAGGAATAACACTTTTTAACAATAAACAGGTAACATATTTACAAAGTCTGAAAATATAAAAATTTACAAAAAGACACTGAAAAATATTGAAAAATAGAAAAACAGGTAAGTCCATACGGTGCACGTCCATCCACCACAGGCTTTTTAACGTTTGTGGCTACATTTGTCCATAACTGTAGTCCGTTAAAATGTTAAAAGTTCAAAGTTCAAAAAGGGGAAAAGTTCAAAGAGTCTTTACAGTCCATTTCTGTATGCTCCAGGTAAGAAAAGGGATAAAGTTTTTCAAAGTCCACATTTTTCAACAATAAACATTTGTCTCTATGGGTGTCTCAGCTTAGGAGACCTGGTACCTCCCTACCCCAGGCACTTTCTGTTCCGTACTTAATGTGCTTGGGGCTAGGCCCAGTTCCTGCACCCTTCTGTACACTACTATTTACATTTCTATTGTGCAGTTTACTATTTACAAGTTTACCTTCTTAGTGTGTGTTCTATTATACATTTTATTACACCCACTCTCCATTTCTAGACGGGGGTTGACCTTGTCTGCATCTCTTTGACCTTTGCACTACAGGTGTCATAGTCTCAGGTGAGGTGTCTAGCAAAGAGCTTAATATAGGCGTGTCAGGTAAGCTTCTGCATTGCCTTAGTCTCACTACAGGGTTAGCAGGTGTACCGATTGCAGCATCCTCAAATTCTCTAGCAACGGGTATTTCTTCCTGATTCCTTTGTATCTCTTCATTGGGCTGGTAGAAGTTTAGTATTGTCACAATGATGACTCCATCTTGTTGAGGCCAATCTTCCAGGAATTCTCCTAAAATTGTTTGGATTACGTTCTCCTTTGGTTTTGGACTAGAACTTAGTTCTAGGATTAACTCAATTTCTGGAATTGGTTGAAGGAAGGGATCTTGGTTTTTCCAATCTGTAGGGCACTTTTTATTATGATCTCTGGATACGGTCTGTGTGGTTTTTCCTCCGTCTTTGCTAATGATACAGACTTTACTGTTGTCATTTCCAGAGTCTATTAGGACATAGGGTTCTTGTTCCCACCGATCGTATAACTTATGCCGAGTTCTTTTTCTTTTAAGGACAATACTTCCAGGTGTTATGGGTTCTGCTGGAGCATGCTTGTTGTAGTCCCTTTCTTGCTTTCCACAGGATTTCTCCAGGTTATCTTCGACACTAGCTTGAACCTTTTTGTACTGTTCTAGGCGATGGGTTTTCCAATTTGAAACGGCATGATCTGCTTCAGGATCTATTGCTCCGAGCTCCAAGTCTACGGGTAATTTTCCTGTACGGGCTCTCATAAGGTAAGCTGGTGTACATTTTGTAGAGCTTACTGGAATGTGGTTATACATGTCCACTAAATCAGGTAATTTCTCCGGCCATTGATTTCTTTCTTCTACTGGTAGGATCTTCAGCATGTTGATGATGATATGATTCATTTTCTCACAGAGCCCGTTGGTTTGAGGATGATGCGGGGTTGTTCTGATCTTTTTGCATGCATACATCTGGCAGAATTCCTTGAAATCTCCGCTTCAAAGGCTGATCCTTGGTCTGTCAGGACCTGTTCAGGGTATCCCAACGGTCTGCAGAAGACATTTTGGAAAGTTTTAGCTGCTGTTGCAGCTGTCGTGTTTTTTACAGGGGCAACCATAAAGAATCTCGAGTAATGGTCTACCATGGTCAATGCGTAGGTATAGCCGGATCTACTTGGAGTTAGCTTTACATGGTCCAAGGTGACTATTCCTACAGGCTGCTTGATTACAATGGGATGAAGCTGGACTTTCTGACTCTGTACGTCCTTTCTTCTCAGGCTGCAGGATTTACAATTCTTACACCATTTTTCAAAGGATGACCACATGCCGACCCAAAAGAACCTATCTTTCAGTAGCATCTCTAGCTTCTCCCATCCGAAGTGACCAGTCTGGTTGTGATAGGCATTCAGGACCATGGGGATTTCTGATTTTATCACGATGATTTGCCAGGCCATCTCATGAGTTCTTGCATTTATGTACCGCCGACATAACTTATCCTGGTATTGGAACAGTTTACTCCGCTCGTTCCACAGATGTTTGGCTTCAGACGGGGGTTTTTCAGGCAGCTTCGCTGACTCCTGGGTTATCAGTTGTTTGATTAGACTGACAGCCGGGTCTATATCTTGTGCTTCCCTCCAGCCGAAGTGGGGCAACGGGTTTACTGTCCTTGTAGAGGGGTCTTGACAGGTCTGCTGGCATTGGGTTACTCTTACATGATGGAAGGCAGGTAACTCTACTTCCTCCAGCTCGTCTTCTTCTACACCCTCTTCGGATAAGTGAGGCTTCGCGATAAAGCATCCGCGTTTCCATTCTAGTGCCCAGCCCGGTACTTGATGGTGAACTGGTAATTGGAGAGTCTGGCCATCCATCTCTGCTTCATGGCTCCTAACTTCGCAGTTTCCAGGTGGAAGAGCGGATTGTTATCCATGTAAGCGGTAAATTTGCTAGAGGCTAGATAGTGTTTGAACCTCTCTGTGACGGCCCAGACCAAGGCCAGGAATTCCAGCTTGAAGGAACTATAGTTTTCTGGGTTCCTCTGTGTGGGTCGCAGCTTTCTGCTGGCATAGGCGATTACCCTCTCCTTGCCGTCTTGCTTTTGGGAAAGGACGAGTCCCACATTGCTGGCATCCGTGTACAGCAGGAATGGCAGGTTGTAGTCCGGGTAAGCAAGGATTTGTTCTCCTGTCAGGGCTTCTTTCATTGTCTGGAACGCTTTCTCTTGTTCCTTAACCCATCTCCACGGAGAATCTTTTGGCTTGCCCTTCGTGGGTTGGCCTACTAGGAGGTCCTGCAGGGGAGCAGCCTTGTTGGTGTACTCCTTGATGAACCTCCGGTAGTAGCCCACCAAACCCAGGAATTGACGCACTTCCTTTATGGTCTTGGATTCTGGCCACTTTTTGATTGCTTCGGCACTGACTACTGGTGTCAGCAGCTCCATGTCGGAACTGACACCACTCCTGTGTACGAAAAGCGAGGTGTGTACCGGGTCGTTCAAGAATTTGAACAAGTCTTTAGTAAGCACCCACTTGACTTTGGTAGGATAAAAGGTGTACAACATCACATCCCCACAGGTACACATCCACCAATCCAAGAGCAGTACTGGCCTATTCCACCTGCACATTATCAAAAGGCCAAGGAAATGTTACAGGACATGAAGGATGGGGTTATACAAGATAGTTGTAGTCCCTGGGCGGCTCCATTAGTCCTAGTCAGGAAAAAGGATGGCAGTATGAGAATGTGTGTAGAATACAGGCAAATAAACCGCATAACACACAAATATGCTTACCCGTTACCTCGTATACAGGAATCCTTAGCTGCGTTGAAGTCTGCCAACTACTTCTCTACCTTAGATCGCACTAGTGGGTATTAGCAAGTGTCCGTAGCCAAGGAAGACAGAGAGAAGATGACATTCACAACACCCATGGGCCTATGTTAATTCAACAGCTTGCCCTTCGGACTATGTAATGGACCCGGAACCTTCCAACGATTAATGGAGAGTTGCCTGGGGCATAAGAACTTTGAGACGGTACTGCTCTACCTGGATGATGTGATTGTGTACTCCAAGACCTAAGGGGGAACATGTCACTTATCTAGAAGAAGTGTTTGAAGCTCTGGCCAAATACGGGATGAAGCTAAAAGCATCAAAATGCCACCAGTTAAAGCCATGTGCAGTACCTGGGACACATAGTCAGTGTCGAAGGCGTGGCCCCTGATCCAGACAAAGTGACAGCAATCAAAGAATGGCCAGAACCCAAAATCATTAAGGAAGTATGTCAATTCCTTGGATTGGTGGGCTACTATAGAAGGTTCATAAAGGAGTACACCAAGAAGGCTGCTCCCCTGCAAGACCTCCTAGTAGGCCAACCCATGAAGGGCAAACCCAAGGATTCTCCGTGGAGATGGGGTAAGGAACAAGAGGAAGCGTTCCAGACGATGAAAGAAGCCCTGACAGGAGAAGAAATCCTTGCATACCCGGACTACAACCTGCCATTCCTGCTGTACACGGAATCCAGCAATGTGGGACTTGGAGCTGTCCTCTCTCAAAAGCAAGACAGCAAGGAGAGGATGATCGCCTATGCCAGTACGAAGCTGCGCCCCACAGAGAGGAACCCAGAGAACTATAGTTCCTTCAAGCTGGAATTCCTGGCCTTGGTCTGGGCTGTCACCGAGAGGTTCAAACCCTATCTGGCCTCTAGCAGGTTTACGGCCTACAAGGATAACAATCCGCTGACCCACCTGGAAACTGCGAAGTTGGGAGCCATGGAGCAGAGATGGATGGCCAGATTGTCCAACTACCAGTTCACCATCAAGTACCGGGCTGGGCACCAGAATGGAAACGGGGACGCGTTATCCAGAATGCCTTACCTATCAGCTAACTCCAAGTAGATCCGGCTACACCTACGCGTTAACCATGGTAAACTATTACTCGAGATTCTTAATGGTTGCTCCCGTAAAAGACTTGACAGCTGCAACAGCTGATAGAACTTTCCAAAATGTCTTCTGCAGACCATTGGGATACCCAGAACAGGTCCTAACAGACCAAGGATCAGCATTCGTAACGGAGATCTTTAAAGATTTCTGCCATATGTATGGGTACAAGAAGATCAGAACAACCCCATATCATCCACAAGCCAACGGACTCTGTGAGAAATTGAATCACATCATCGTTTGACATGCTAAAGATCCTACCCTTAGAAGGGAGAAACCAATGGCCGGAAACTACCTGACTTGGTTGACATGTACAACCGCATTCCAGTAAGTTCTAAAAACTGTACACCAGCTTACCTGATGAGAGCCCGTACAGGAAAGGTACCCGTAGACTTGGAACTCGGAGTAGTAGATCCTGAAGCAGACAACACAATTCCCAATTGGAATACCCATTGTCTCCAACAATACAAAAAGGTTCTAGCTTGCGTAGAAGATAACCTGGAGAAATCCCTGGAAAAACAAGAAAGGGACTATAATAAACATGCTCCATCAGAACCAATAACACCTGGAAGTATTGTCCCCAATAGGAAAAGAACTAGACCTAAGTTGGACAACCAGTGGGAACAAGAACTTATGACCTACTAGATTCTGGATATGACAACAGCAAAGTCTGCCTTATTAGCAAAGATAACAAAGGGGGAGACAGAAACGCACGATAGGGTCTTATCCAATGGTAAAATCGTTTCACAGATATGGACTTTGCTCCTGAGGAAGTGTACAGCGTGTACACGAAACGCGTAGAGTTTTCTAGAATAAGAAGAAAGTTATGATCACTGCTTGGTCCTTGGATTAACTCCTTGTGAACTTTGGTCTGGAACAGCGCGATCTTGAAAGCCGGACTTCTCTCCTTTCTATATATGCATTATTGGCAAAGATGGTGGAAAAACTACTCAAACTGTATCCAGAGACTACATTAAAAAGTGCCTCATGGATTGGGAAGACTAAAATCCCCCAACACAACCAATTCAAGAGTCAGAGCCCATCCAAGAAGAAATTCCAAGTAAAGAACCAAAAAAGAAAGTAATCTCAACAATCTAAAGAGAGGTCCCAGAAGATTGGCCTCAACAAGACGGAGCTGTGATAGTGCCAGTGCTAAATTTCTACCAGCCCAATGAAGTGGTGCAAAGGAATCAGGAAGAAGTACCCATTGCTGGAGAATCTGAGGATGCTGCAATCGGTACACCTGGTAGCCCTGTAGTGAGACTAAGGCAACGCAGAAGCTTACCTGACAACATCTGCACCAAGCCCTTCATTAGACACCTCACCTGAGATAATGTCACCTGTAGTGTCATTGTCACAGAAGCTCACAAGGTCAACCCCCGTCTAGGTATGGAGAGTGGGCACAGTAAAAAGTCAGAGGTAGAGCACACCAAGAGGTAACATGTAAATAGTAACTGTACAATAAGAATGTAAATAGTAGTGTACAGAAGGGTGGAGGAACTGGGCCTAGCCCCAAGCACATTAAGTTGGGAACAGAAAGTGCCTGGGGTAGGGAGGTACCAGGTCTCCTAAGCCGAGACACCCATAGGGACATGTGTTTGTTAAAAATGTGGACATTTAAAAGACTTTCCCTTTTCTTACCTGGAGCATGCAGAAAATTGACTGTAGAGACTCTTAGAACTTTTCCCTTTTGAACTTTGAACTTTTACAACTTTAAAAGGACTACAGTTACGGGACTAATGTAGCCACAAACTTTTCAAAGCCTGCGGTGAATGGACTAGCACCGTACGGACTTACCTGTTTTTCTATTTTCCAAATATTTTTCTGTGCTTTTTGCAAATTTTTATATTTTAAGATTTTTTAAATATGTTTCCTGTTATATTGTTGAAAATTGTTATTCCTTTTTGTTTGAAACATAAATGCTCAGTCCAGGAGTACTGATGTTACCATATAGTGCAGCCTTAAAACTCTTTATATAGTGCAGCCTCAAAACTCTTCATATAATGCAGCCTCAAAATTCTAAATATAGTGTAGCCTCAAAACTGTCCATATAGTGCAGTCTCAAAACTCTCCATATAGTGCAGCCTCATATCTCTCCATATAGTGCAGCCTCATAACTCTCCATATAGTGCAACCTCATATCTCTCCATATATTGCAGCCTCAAAACTCTCCATATAGTGCAGCCTTAAAACTCTTTATAAAGCGCAGCCTCAAAACTCTTCATATAGTTCAGCCTCAAAACTCTCCATATAGTTGTTATGCTTTCAGAGGAAGGCGCCCTAGAGTGGACCCCCTGGGCCGTGGCACCAAACTCCCCTGGGTGAGCTGGTCCTAGTTGATCCAACCTCTATACAGGGACTGTCAGGGGCAAGCCCAGGGGGTTTAAATATCACTGCTGCCGGTATCAGAAGGGTGGCTCGTAGGCTTAACTTAACAGAGGCATGGCAGAGGAGGACTGGAAGTACCAGAGCCCAAGGTACGGGCAGGATGGAGGACTGGAGGAATTACCACGAGTGAGAGAGCACAAGGTGGGCCTGACTAACATCCAGCTATGCAGAAGGCAACTAACACAATAATCAGGCACCGCCCAGCAGTGGAGGCAGCCTGATATACTAAAGGACAAACAGCTATTGGCCAAGGTGAGTGTCAGGCTGAGCCGCGTCTGCTCCTAGATTTACAGGGAAGGAGTGCGGCTGCGCCCAATGCACCGCTCATTACACTGTATATTGCAGTGTGCTGGTGACTGGCAGACAGGAAGGGGACCCGGTGATGCCTCAGAGACCGTGCACGCCTGGATGCCGGATGCCCGACCGGCGGAGCAGGAGAGAACACAGTATCAGGGAAGGTGAGCAGGAGAGCAGTGCCAGGGGAACTAACAATAGTGCAGCCTCATATCTCTCCATATATTGTGGCCTTATGTATTCAGCCTCACATCTCTCCATATAGTGCAGCCTCATATAGTGCAGCCTTAGATATGCAGCCTCATATCTCTATATAATGCAGTCTCATAACTCTCCATGTAGTGCAGTCTCATATCTCTACATATATTGCAGCCTTATATCTCTCTATATAGTGAAGCCTCATAACTCTCCATATAGTACAGACTCATAAAGTGGAGCCTTACATATGCAGCCTCAAATCTCTCCATATAGTGCGGTCTTATATATGCAGCCTCATATTTCTCTATGTAGTGCAGACTCATATCTCTTCATATAGTTCAGCCTCATAGCTCTCCATATAGTGCAGGCTCATATCTCACATATAGTGCAGCCTCATATTCTCTCCATATACTGCATCCTCATATTCTCTCTATTTAGTGCAGCTTCATAACTCTCCATATAGTGCAGCCTCATAAAGTGCAGCCTTATGTATGCAGCCTCATAACTCTCCATATAGTGCAGCCTTATAACTCTCCATATAGTATAATGCGCCCCCCATCCTCACTCCAAATTCTCTGGCCACTGTACTCTCACATATTAAAAAAAAAAAAAAAAGCAGTTCTTTCCTCTCCTGGTTTGTCCACTGCTCCGGTCTCCTTGCAGACACTGAAGACTCAGGAGGAGGAGGAGGCATAAAGCATGTAACGCATGAAGCAGGAAGTGCCGCCTACTCTTAGTGTGGAGGCGGCACGATCATACTATAAGCATTCCACAGTGAAACACACATGGAAAGCCGGCTGTTGTAAGAGGAAGTGAGGGGCGGGGTGGAGGCGGCAGCAGCAGGAAGTAGAGGCTCCCCACCCTCCCTGACACATGGCCTTAAAGTGGCGTGTGCTGCAGCGCAGTCACATCCTCGGGGACACACTTCTATGTTTGTGAAGAAGGCGCTGGGACTGGGGGGTGCTGGGGGTGACGGGCAGCGTGGACCCCTGTACGTCCAGGTCCCGTTGTAGCCACGACCCCTGCAACCGCGATCGTTACACCCCTGCGTATGAGACCCTGTCAATCCCAACATGGGATATTTTTATTATGATCACTAAATAAAATGTGATTATTTTATTTATTTTTTCGGCAATGTTGCCAATATTTCTTCTCTTTTGTTTTTTTGTTAGAAATGCCAATATATATTACGCTCATCAGATTCATGCATATCCATGGTGAATGTTTAATATAGTGCTTGTCACATATAAACACCAAAATCATTTTTGTAAAATGCTCACACATTTCCTATCATTGTTTACAAAAAGTAAAGTAATATATCATCTAAAAAGACAAAACTAAGAAAAAGTCAACAAATCCCCAATACGTTTAGGCTGTTTTCACATCTGCGTTTCTCGGCATTTCTGGCAAATCCAGCAGTTTGTTGGATCTGCTGGTAGCCAGAACACTTTCCGCAAGACTGGGTTCGACGGAATTCATTCCCTATGGGTTTTGCAGACATGTGCGGCACTTACGCTTTGGCACTTGCGGCTTGTCAAAAACAACACTGCTAGCGGCATTTTTTTGTCCATTGCTGCGAGTACTGGATTTACCGGATCACGGAAAACCACAAGTGCCGTACATGTCCGCAACTCCCATAGGGAATGAATTAGGTCAAACACAGTCTTGCCGCGGCAGTTTTCCAGCTTCCGGCAGATGTGGTAAAACTGTCAGATCTGCCAGAAATGCAGAGAAGCGCTAATGATAAAGCAACCTTAGTGGTTCATTTTGTTTAAAAAGGAACATTTAAGATACAATGAAAAGAGTAAAAAGAAAAATCCTAATGACTACATAGGAGAAAGTATGAATGCATGTTCGTTCTGTGGCCTGTGTCTCCCTCCAGAGGATTTTATTCTGAAGGTCTGCATGTACAATATTATTTTTATGTCATTTACTGTATTGCTGGAGTGGCTATTCTTTTTAATGCAGTTTTGTTTGTTTTTTAAGATGTTCCTTTGATTGCAAACAATTATTCACAAAAAGACAAAATCTTATTGTAAATATAATACTTAAAATTTGCAATAATTCATCTGTGATCACCTGAATATTGCCTGTAACCACTGTGTAGATCTAATTTAGACAATAAATACATTATTTATACTAAGGCAAGGGTCACATTTGGTAATGAAATTGCGTTCACCGCATCCAGATCTGCATGCGGTGAAAGCAATTTGCTTCACACACATTTTGCTAGCAAAATATGTGGATGAAGCCACAATCCGGTAACCGTGTAACCATGGCTGCCATGTTGAATATAACATTTAGAAAGTTGCCTTTTTATATAGTGAATAAGAATGTAAGGCTAGGGTCACTTTGGTGTCAGCATTTATGCTGATGAATCCGTTTAAAACTTAGAATTTTGCAGCCTGAGCACATAGTGTTAACGTAATGTAAGCTCAGCTGCCTATACATCGCTATGGTCACCGGTGTCTCAGCGCAGCCGCAAGCTCCCCACAGAAGGACTGGATATATGTTATTGCCAAGCGCACACGGAAACGCGGTTTGCAGCATTTTCCTTTGCGCTCAGCAAAAGTTCATATCCGGTACTTCTGTGTAGAGCTGCTGTCTGTGCTGAGACAAAGGTAAACATAGCGATTTATAGGTAGTATAAGCCGGTAAACATAGCGATGTATTACGTTAACGATATGCACTCAGGCTTCAAAATTCTAAGTTTTAAATGGATTTGTCAGCTTAAATGCTGACGCTAATGTGACCCTAGCCTAAGGAAGTTATGGAAAGAGCAGAACGCTGCTTCTCTGCAACTTTGTAGCCTGTTCAAACTCTACTAGATTACTTCAACTTTCTTCAGTACAACCCTGTTAAAGGGAACCTGTCAGCTCGTTCTACCTCCCTAACTACCTGTCCCTTCACCTTAGTAGCTGATCCCTAACCCTCCCTGTCTCGGCTAAACATGCCCTATAAAGTTTAAGAAAAATGATTCATAACTTACAAGCAGTCTCCATCCGGAGACTGGAAAGACGGGCTCTGGGACTCCATTCTCCCCTCCTCACTAGCTCCTAGCATGCCCCACTGGGCATCATCAGTCTTTCTGTTGTTCCGCCTCTTTTTGAAATTCCCGCCTTCTCGGCTACTATCATGAGCCAGCCGGAACGTCATATCCGGCCCGGTCCATTGTGGTGGCTGATCATGTGTGCAGCCTGGCTCTGGTGTATGCGCAGTGCACATTGAATCTAAGCCATACACGTCATAGGCCCCCACAATGCACCGTGCCGGATATGACATGTATGGCTCAGCTTCAATATGCGCACTGCGCATGCGCTGGGGGCGGGCCAAACACGTGATCAGCCCCTGCAATGCACTGGGCCGGATATGACATTCCGGCTCGGCGCATCATAGTAGCAAAGGAGGTGGGAATTGAAAAAAAAACCTGGCACAGCAGGAATGAGGACGCCCAGTGGGGCGTGATGAAAGCCTGCAAGGAGGGGTTAATGAAGCCGTGGAGCCCACCTTTCCAGTCTCCGGATGGAGACTGCTTGTAAGATATAAATAATTTTTCTTAAAATTTATAGGGCAAATTTAGCTCAGACAGGGATGGTTAGGGATCAACTACCAGGGTGCAGGGACAGGTAGTGATTGGTTAGGGGGATAGAATGAGCTGAAAGGTTCCCTTTAAAATGCCAGGTTTTGTCATACCAAGAAGAATTATTTCAGAACTTTTTCACCTTTAATGCCACCCATATTCTGTACAAATAAATTGAAAAATAAACTAAAATCTTTTCGAGTGGAAAAAGAAAGATAAAGAACTAAAATAATGTGTTTGCATAAATATGCACACCACTGTTACATGGTCCAGACCTGAATCAAACTGAAAATCTGTGGGTTAATCTAAAGACGGCGCTGTACACAAGAGATGCAGATTTTGAAAGCCACTGCAAGGGAAAGTGGGCAATAATTTCTAATTCTAGATGTGCCATACTGAATAGATCTCTACCCACTGGATATACTGTAGTATTAAATGAATATAGTATTTCAATAAAATTTTAGTTTATTAGTGTATCAAATTTGTGGGAAAATATATATCAAAGGATATGTTTATCTCTAGTCCAAATGTTTTAATTTCAATTCCTTTACCTTTTCTGTCTCCTGTTAGACCTGCTATTTCTGCATGGCTAACATCCATCCAATTGACCATCCACAGATCTTCAGTTGGATTCAGGTCTGGGCTTTGGAAGGGTCATTCAACAACGGTGTGCATATTTATGCAATCACATTATTTAAGCGTTTTATCTTTCTTTCCACTCGAAAGGATTTGTGTTTTTGTATCTCGTCCCAGCATGCCCCTCCCCCTTCCCCCACCTGATAGCTGTTAGATACTTTTAGTCTGATCAGGAGTATGGTTGCCACAGTATCTTTACCACTCTCACAGGGGGTGATGTCATGCCTGGAAGCAAGAATGAGTCCTCACGCTAGGTAATACCAGCATCCATCACTTTTCCTGACTCCAGGCCAGAAGGGGGAGCTCTGCACCCAGATTCAGGGGAGTTGCCCTGTAAATTCTGGCCCGGTGAGGGGATTAGGCAGAAAGTCTAGGAGCATGGTCTGAGAGAGAGAACAAGACAGACGTCTTGGGGACTACAGCCACAGAGAGGCTCGTCCCATGGCAGTGGAGAGCAAGTGAGAGGGCAGAGGAGAGAAATCGAGGAGAACCTGGGGAGTGGAGCTGTGACTGAGCTCACCCCAGAGTGAGCATTAGAAACCGATACAACCTCAAATTATCATGGTAAATATTAACAAGTTTATTCAAATGCAAACAGAGAAATTGGTCACACAAAAGCATAAAACATTTAAAATAGCCTGGTTTCGCTATAACAATTCCAATGATTACAATACATCATGGATAATCTCATTGCCAATCGCCAGTACCAGTTGTGTTAATATATAGTTTATCAATAGTTTGATATTAATAGATCTTGCTTTTTCCCCAAGGGCCCCAAGGGTTGTTAATATACCTTTCATAAAGAGTAGATTTAACAATATAAGTCCCTCATTTTGGAAGAAACATGTCGCTTGGACGGAGGAGTTTAGCCAAGTGCTGGGGACGGCGGAGCGAAGATGCGGCGGCGGCGGGGAAGACGATGACCCGGCGGTAAGTTTGGCAGGCAGAGTGCATCCGTCCTCTGCTGACCACTCTGCCCGCCGCACTGCGCTGACCACTCTGCCCGCCGCACTGCGCTGACCACTCGGCCCGCCGCACTGTGCTGACCACTCTGCCCGCCGCACTGCGCTGACCACTCTGCCCGCCGCACTCACTTCTAACCACTGAGCCACCGTACAGTGCTAAACACTGAGCGACCATACTTTGCTAAACACTGAGCCACAACGCAGTGCTAACCACTGAGCCACCGCGCAGTGCTAACCACTGAGCCACCGCGCAGTGCTAACCACTGAGCCACCGCACAGTACTAACCACTGAGCCACCACACAGTGCTAACCACTGAGCCACCTCGCAGTGCTAACCACTGAGCCACCACGCAGTGCTAACCACAGAGCCACTGCGCAGTGCTAACCACTGAGCCACCGTATACTCTGCTAACCACTGAGCCCCTGTATACTCTGCTAACCACTGAGCTGCCATACAGTTCTCCATCCTCCCTCACCCCGCCGCTTTGTCCTCCATCCTCCTCCCACCGCTCTGTGCTCCGTCCTCCCCCTGCCTGTGCCGTTCCATCCTCCTCCACCACTTCCTCCTCCTTCCTTTGCTCCATACTCAATCCTCCCCCTGCCTGTGCTGCTCCGTCCTCCCCCACCCCACTGCTTTGTCCTACGTCCTCCTCCCCCCCGCCGCTCTGTGCTCCATCCTCCCCCTGCCGCTCCATTCTCCCCACCCCACCGCTTCCTCTTCCTTCCTTTGTCCGCCTCCCCTCCGAAACTCCATCCTCCGTCCTCCCCTGCCTCTGCTGCTCCGGCCTCCCCGACCCCGCTGCTTTGTCCTCCATCCTCCTCTCCCCCACTGCTTTGTGCTCTGTCCTCCCCCTGCCGCTCCATCTTCCCCCTGCCTGTGCTTCTCCGGCTTCCCCCACCCCACCACTTCGTCCTCCATCCACCTCTTTCCCACGGCTCTATGCTCCGGCCTCCCCTGCCGCTTCATCCTCCCACTGCCTGTGCCGCTGCATCCTCCTCCACCCCACCGCTTCCTCCTCCTTCCTTTGTCCTCCTCCCCTTCGTCACTCCATACTCCATTCTCCCCCTGCCTGTGCTGCTTCAACCTCCCCCATTCCGCCGCTTTGTCCTCCTCCCTCCTCCTCCCACCGCTCTGTGCTCCGCCCTCCCCCTGCCTGTGCTGCTCCATCCTTCTCCACCGCTTCCTCCTCCTTCCTTTGTTCTCCTCCTCTCCGCCCCTCCATCCTCCCCCTGCCTGTGCTGCTCTATCATCCCCCACCCCACTGCTTCGTCCTCTGGCCTCCTCCCCCGCCGCTCTGTGCTCCGTCCTCCCCCTGCTGCTCTGTCCTCCCCCTTCTTGTGCCGCTCCATCCTCCCCCACCCCACCGATTCCTCCTCCTTCCTTTATCCTCCTCCCCCCGCCACTCCATCCTCCGTCCTCCCACTGCCTGTGCTGCTTTGGCCTCCCCCACCCGGCCGCTTCGTCCTCCGTCCTCTTCCCCCCCGCCGCTCTGTGCTCCATCCTCGCCCTGTCTGTGCCACTCCATCCTGCCCCACCCCACCGCTTCCTCCTCCTTCTTTTATCCTCCTCCCCTCCGCCACTCCATCCTCCGTCCTCCCCCTGCCTGTGCTGCTCCATCCTCCCCCACCCGCCACTTTGTCCTCTGTCCTCCTCCCCCCTGCTGCTCTGTGCTCCGTCCTCCCTCTGCCTGTGCCGCTCCATCCTCCCCCACCCCACCACTCCCTCCTCTTTCCTTTGTCCTCCTCCCCTCCGCCACTCCATCCTCTGTCCTCCCCCTGCCTGTGCAGCTCCGGCCTCCCCACCCCGTCGCTTCGTCCTCCATCCTCCTCTCCCCGCCGCGCTGTGCGCCGTCCTCCCCCTGCCACTCTGTCCTCCCCCTGCTGCTCTGTCCTCCCCCTGCCGCTCCGTCCTCCCCTGCCTGTGCCACTCCATCCTCCCCCACCGCTTCCTCCTCCTTCCTTTGTCCTTCTTACCTCCGCCACTCCATCCTCCATCCTCCCCCTGCCTGTGCTGCTCCGTCCTCCCACACCTCGCCACTTCATTCTACATCCTCTTCCTCCCCGCTGCTCTGTGCTTCGTCCTCCCCCTGCCACTCCATCCTCCCCCTGACCGAGCCTCCACCCTGCGCTGACCACCGAGCCTCCATCCTGCGCTGACCACTGTGCCTCCATCCTGAGCTGACCACTGAGCCTCCATCCTGCGCTAACCTCCGAGCCTCCATCCTGCACTCACCACTGTGCCTCCATCCTGCGCTGACCACTCCATCCTGTGCTGACCACTGAGCCTCCATCCTGTGCTGACCAGTGAGCCGCCATCCTGTGCTGACCACCGAGCCTCCATCCTGTGCTGACCACTGAGCCTCCATCCTGCGCTGACCACCGAGCCTCCATCCTGTGCTGACCACAAACCTCCATCCTGCACTGACCACGGAGCCTCCATCCTGTGCTTACCACTCCATCCTGTGCTGACCACTGAGCCTCCATCCTGTGCTGATCACCGAGCCTCCATCCTGCGCTGACCACCGAGCCTCCATCCTGCGCTGACCACTGAGCCTCCATATTGCTCTGACCACCGAGCCTCCATCCTGCGCTGACAACTGAGCCTCCTTCCTGTGCTGACCACTGAGCCTCCATCCTGCGCTGACCACTCAGCCTCCATCCTGTGCTGACCACTTAGCCTCCATCTTGCACTAACCACTGAGCCTCCATCCTGCACTGACCACTGAGCCACCATATTGTGCTAAACACTGAGCCACCGTACAGTGCTAGCCACTGAGCGACCATATACTGTGCTAACCACTGAGCCACCATACTTTGCTAAACACTGAGCCACCGCGCAGTGCTAACCACTTAGCCACCATACTGTGCTAACCACTAAGCCAACGTACAGTGCTAACCACTGAGCCACCATACAGTGCTAACCATTGAGCCACAATACAGTGCTAACCACTGAGCCACCGTACAGTGCTAACCACTGAGTCACAGTACAGTGCTAACCACTGAGCCACCATAGAGTGCTAACCACTGAGCCACCATACAGTGCTAACCACTGAGCCACCATACAGTGCTAACCACTGGGCCACTGTACAGTGCTAACCACTGAGCCACTGTACAGTGCTAACCACTGAGCCACCATACAGTGCTAACCACTGACCCATCATACAGTGCTAGCCACTGACCCACTATACAGTGCTAGCCACAGAGCCACCATACTGTGCTAACCACTGAGACACCATATACAGTGCTAACCACTGAGCCTCCATATACAGTGCTAACCACTGAGCCACCATACTGTGCTAACCACTGAGCCACCATACTGTGCTAGCCACTGAGCCACCATACTGTGCTAACCACTGAGCCACCATATATTGGGCTAACCACTGAACCACCATATACAGTGCTAACCACTGAGCCACCATATTGTGCTAACCACTGAGCCACCATACTGTGCTAACCACTGAGCCACCATATACAGTGCTAACCACTGAGCCACCATATACAGTGCTAACCACTGAGCCACCATACTGTGCTAACCACTGAGCCACCATACTGTGCTAGCCACTGAGCCACCATGCAGTGCTAACCACTGAGCCACCATACAATGCTAACCACTGAGCCACCGTACAGTGCTAACCACTGAGCCACCGTACAGTGTTAACCACTGAGCCACCATACAGTGCTAACCACTGACCCACTATACAGTGCTAGCCACTGAGCCACCATACTGTGCTAACCACTGAGCCTCCATATACAGTGCTAACCACTGAGCCACCATATACAGTGCTAACCACTGAGCCACCATACTGTGCTAACCACTGAGCCACCATATATAGTGCTAACCAGTGAGCCACCATATACAGTGCTAACCACTGATCCACCATACTGTGCTAACCACTGAGCCACCATACTGTGCTCACCACTGTGTCTCCATATACAGTGCCAACCATTGAGCCACCATAGAGTGCTAATCACTGAGTCACCATATACAGTGCTAACCACTGAGTCACCATATACAGTGCTAACCATTGAGCCACATTACTGTTCTAATTATTGAGCCACCATATACAGTGCCAACCACTGAGCTACTATAGAGTGCTAACCACTTAGGCACAGTGTACAGTGCTAAAAACTGAGCCAGCTTATACTGTGCTAAACAATGAGCCCCTGTATACTCTGCTAACCACTGAGCCACCATAAAGTCTGCTAACCACTGAGCCCCCATATACTCTGCTAACCAGTGAGCCACCGTATACTCTGCTAAGCACTCTGCTGTGGGCAGGACGGGGCCCCCCACCCCCCCCTGCCCGCACCCGGCTGCTGTTCCCCGGCCCCCACCTGCCTGCACCTGGCTGCTGTTCCCCGGCCCCCTCCTGCCCACACCCACTCACTGTCCCCCTGGCCCCCTCCTGCCCGCACCTGCCCACTCTTCCCCAGTCCCCTCCTGCCTGCACCCACCCGCTCTTCCCCGGCCCCCTCCTGCCCACACCTGGCCGCTCTTCCCTGGCCTCTTCCTGCCCGCACCCGTCCGCTCTTACTCGGCCCCTCCTGCCGGCTGATCCTCGGTCCCTTCCTGCCTGCACCTGGCCTCTGTCCCCCGACCCCTCCTGGACTCAGGCACCGCTGCACACTGGCACCGCTGCACACCGGTACTGCTGTAGGTATCTACTATATAATTGTCTACTTCTGTCTAAATCCTGCTTTGCATATTGGTCAGGTCAGCCGCCCATGACCAATCAGCAACAGGGAAAGTCTGCCCGCAAATTGGCGCGCAATTTCAACCACGCTTCGCTGATTGGTTGCGCCCGGCCGGTTGCCAGCTATCAGCAATATTGGCGCAGGATTTAAACCCAGCTTTGCTTTGCATTATTCTTAAATCTTCAGAAATAAACTACATACATACTCTGAAATACCCGATGCATTAGAAACGGGCCACCATCTAGTTCTTTATATTATTATTATTATTATTATTATTATTATTAATTGCCACCAGTAGCATAGACAAAGTTTTATACATGTGGAACCATGTGAACACATCATCCACAGAGATGTGAATCACTGAGTGGTCACCTGATACCCTCTAAAGACACTATGTCTTCTCCTATACTGCTGGTAGGTGTTGGGAATGAAAAGTGAATGGAAATGAGGACTCTGGAAATAATCAAAATGTAAAAGAATCAACTTTCAACATGGTTATCTTTTATACATAGCTCAAAATTATCCTGAACAAGAATGCCTCGATTTTAGAGCTCAGTCCCATTGTCCCAAGACCTCAGGGCTTTGTCCAAACTTACTTTCCTTGCTGTGTCTATAGCTCCTCTTCCTCATAGGTGAACTGGCATCAATCTGCGCATACATAAATTGAGTAAACAGTTATCTTTTTTTTCTTTCAGAATTAAAGTCACAGCATCCATGTTTGCACACATCACATCAGCTCTCGCTGAATAAAGCCACCAATACTTGACAGATCCTTATGGTCCCTCACAAAGTCATGCATCTCTGACATCATGCAGGTCATGAACTCACAGGAACAGGAGCACAGACAACATCCTGTTCATTGTGTGCTACTTGCTGAAGAGACTTTGGAGGAAGGAGTCAGCTTTCTTGTTTCTGGAAAAATAAACTTTCTGAGGTTCAAAAATCTTGAGGCTTTTACTGTACCTAAAAGAAAGTGGTGACCTGCTGAAGGTAAGAGGAGGGGGGCTACACTTTACCTTTAGCACACACACTAACAAAGAGTGCACTATCCTGATTGTAATCATTTTTTTTTTCATTTTAGTTTACTGATATCTAAGGTTACAATGGCACAGTCTACATCCAGGGGTTTGACTGACCAAGAAATCGAGGCAATCATTTTTGATAGTGATGAAGACAGTGAACTTTCTTTGTCCAATGAAGAGTACATGCCACCAGCTAATGTCTCTACTTCATCGTCCAGTGATTCTTCAGATGATGAAGTAGTGGATCCAGCAGAACGTACAAATAAAACATCCAAAACTAATGTTTTTTGGAACAGTACTGCTGGGGTTCTCGGACGCACCCCATCACATAATATTATGAGAGTTGCTGAAGGCGCTGTAGGAATTCCCCAATTCTTGTCCAAAAGAGATTTTTTTCTGTAAATTTTTTCAGATGATATTGCAGATGAGGTAGTTTTGTGTACTAACTAAAAATATAACAAAAGAGGAACTATATGGTTATATTACACTGACTCTTCTGACAGGGTGTACAAAATTATACGATGTTCCAATCAGAGAATTATTTCTGAACCCTTTTTCAGATCCACGCGACAAGCTACAATGTCAGTCAATAGATTTGAGAATATTCGGAGAAGCCTTCGTTTTGGTGATAAGAGAACTCGTCCTGTGAGGTTGGAAACAAATAAATTAGCCCCTATTAGCTACATCTGGAATCTTTTCATCAAAAAGTGTACAAAGTTTTACCATTCTAATGACAACGTGACAGTGGATGAGCAACTTCTTGCATTAAAGGGACGTTACAAATTCAGTATATGCCCAGTAAACCTGCCAAGTATGGCATAAAAATTTTCTGGATGTGTGATTCTACAAGCTATTATGGCATGAATGGTCTTGATTTACTGTGGCAAAGAAGCTGATGCTCCAGTCCAGAAAGACCAATGTTCTGACATAGTAAAAACACTTGCAGTACCAATTTTCAATTCTGGAAAAAATATAACAATGGACAACTACTTTACCAATCTGGAACTGGGCACATTTTTGCTTCAGAAAACAATTTACACTTGTTGGTACTATGAGGCCAAACCTCCACAAAATTCCTCCAATCATGAAGCACAATCACAAGCGATCACTTTATGAGAGTGTCTATGGTTTTTGCAATCAAGTGACAATGGTATCTTATAAAGCAAAGAAAGAAAAATCTGTGATATTACTGAGTACAATGCATCATGATGGAATTATTGACACCGATGACAGGAAACAGAAACCTGAAATCATACTGCATTATAATAAAACAAAAGGAGGTGTGGACAAGGTGGATGAAATGATTGGAGAGTATTCGTGCAAGAGGCAGACAAAACGTTGTCATTTTTTATAATATCCTTAACGTGTCAGCCCTCAATAGCTATATTGTTTATAGTGAAACTCATCCAGAATTCCATGCCAACAGGAAGGACAAGAGATGTCTATTCTTGACGGAACTTTGCTATGAACTTTTGATGCCTATCATGATGGAGTGAAGCAACACGAAATGCTCGTCAAAGCAAATTACGGAAGCTATGATCCGATGTGGTATACATTTTCAGAAACATCCAGAGCCAAGAGAAAAAAAAAGAAAGCGCTGTTATATTTGTCCAGCAAAGAAGGAAAGGAAATCTGAGCGTTTCTGTGCTACTTGTGGACAAAATGTCTGCAAGGAACATTCTTCTGAAAAAATAATATGTGAAAATTGTTGGAGTAATCAGTAAAGTTTAAAAGGAAGGTTTTTGAAAAGAAATATTCCTGCACCATGTTTACTACAACTTTCGTATAAAAAAACTTAAAAAAAAAAAATCGTTATATAAGAGTTATATAGAATGCATATATTGGGCATTTTAAGCCGATGTAATTACTTTTTTTTGTTTTATGCACATAATTATAATGTTTTGAAATATTCACATCTCAAATAAACTTTGAAAAGTATTTCTATTTGAGTTACTCTATGTTATTTGCACACAGGCCTAAAAGGCCCCAGGTATGTGAAAGCGTAGATTTCTATGGTTGCGCGTTCTAGGGTTAACCTTTTTGGTCTATTTAATGCAATTTAGGTTAGGTTTCATAGTTGTACTTGTGTATCTATAAAAGTGGCGCAATACTGCAATACAATTATTCCCACAAACCATATGTGAGTCATAAATGCATGCAGGTATATTCTACAGGCTCTTCCCATTCTGTTTCATTACTTTCTCAACTGTTTCAGCCTTTTTCTAAGGCCACCAGAACCCTTTTTAAAGGTCCCACAGACAATTATTCGCGTTTGCCATTGACTTACATTGTACTCGCTATTCAGAATGAATATGTGATTATTAGTAAGTACTCGTAATGAGTATAGTGATTACAAATATTTTGGTACTTGCTCATCACTACCTCCAATGACATTGAAACAATATTTACTTGAAATCCATCTTCAATGAAAGTCAGTAGCTCAGGCTTTGTTGAGATTTTGACAAAAGCTTAGTCTTTGCTTATGCAAATTGTCACTTCAGTAAGGAACTGAAAAACTCTAATGCCACCTAATAAAGGTAGCAATCCTTAATGTCATTATCGACTCTTTAACAAGCCTTTTAACATGACTTAGGATTTGTGCCAGATCAGAACCCCAAACTGCAGATGCTGCATTTGTCGGCAGGCAGATTCCTCTCCATGAGGAGAATATCTAGTTCCCCAGACCTCGTCTACAGCCTCTCATACAGCCAGATCAGGATTTCCACACACTGCACTGATGGGGGCAATCACCCCGAAACTTAGCATCTGCAGTTTGGGGTTCTGATCTTGCACAAATCCTAAGTCATATTAAAAGGCTTGTTAAAGAGTCAATTATGGTTTTAAGGATTGCTACCCTTATCGGGTGGCACTAGAGTTTTTCACTTACTCACTGAAGTGACAATTTGCATATTTCCTAGGGTAGCATTGCGGCTATAAGTCTCCTTATCAGCTTATCTGTCTCCTTATATCGGCAGGCAGGTTCCTCTGCATGAGGAGAATAGCTAGTCCCCCAGACCTAGTCTTTGCTTAGTAATTTATAGATGACTTAATACATAACATGTTGTTTATAAGAAAAAGCTTCACTCACTTTGATTGTGAATGGTAAAGGTTTTGTACAAAATACAAAAGGTCACTGGCTGCAAAACATTTTTTTCTAGAAATTACGGAATACAAAATGGTTTCTATGGTAACTTTTTGCTTCTTACGTACTTCTTTGTGCACAATCCACTAAGGATAGAATGTACTAATGAACTCAACATGATGGCAAGTCCTTGTACTAATGGATAACTTGGACATGAGGTGCATTCTCGTCTTTTTGCACTAGATGGCAGCATTAGTACAGAATCTGTGAACTGACCAAAATATCTGCCACAGTTAGTCTTTTATATAGAATACCATTAGCTATTCTGTAATAGACATATTCCATAAAGTCTCAGTGTAATATACATATTGCTGAAAGTCAGAAGCTTGTATGTATAAAATAAATATTTTGTGTCTCTAACTCCTGTTAGAAACAAATTCTCAATCCCTGCATTTTATCCAGTATATAAGACATAGGAAATCTTAGTGCAGTGCAGCAGACGTTAAGAAGAACTTGCAGTATGCACATAAGTAATCTTACCAAGATTGTGGAGAAAGAATGGAACATATCCGCAGACCCGGACATATTGCCAGTACTATGGTGATACATGGATATAAACGAGGTCAAACTGATAAAGACAACCATTTCTAATTATAATGAAAGTTGGTAAAAGGTTCCAGCAGCACACATTTGGATAAAACTTCTTCTTTATTAAATATATCATAAAAACAGCAGGATATGCCAGTGCAGTAATCAGGGGGAGAGGGAGCAGGGGAATGCAAATAGGACAACGGCTGTTTCATGTAACTACGCTTTAAGGTGAAACGGCGGTAGTCCTGTTTGTATTCCCCAGCTCCCTCTCCCCTTATTACCGCTGTTTTTATGATATATAAGAACATTTTTACCTGGATGTGTATCACTGGAGCCTTTTATACTCTTTTGTCTGGATTACTTACCTATGAGATTATTGTTTGAGCACCACTGGTCCTTCATCACCCGGTACAGCATAAATTTAACAAATCAGCATGTCTCTCTGAATTTGTTTCTTATGGTGGTGCCGTTAAATGCCTTTTTCTGATTTTGTGCATTTCTAATTATAAAGTGATTATTTTACCATACAATCATCTGGTAGCTGCTCTTAAGAATACATTTTCCATGCAGAAGATACTTTTGCGGACAGTTTGTGAGAGAGATGTCAAAGTCATTAACCCTCATTCACATATTTACATGTTCTTCTATATAGTAATATACTAAGCAGTTATTTGAATAAAGGGTGAGATGCTGACTAGATCTGTATAAGGTGAATCATGTTTACTGCTCATATAAGGGGAGAAGGGCCTGCACAGGCGCACACTGGCAGATTCACCTGTTTTTCAGTGGGCAAGTCCTAACTTGGCTGGAGAAAATACAGCTTTCCATAGCAGAGATTAAAGAGGACCTGTCACCCCCCTGCTACATTGCAAACTAAATGCAGCACCAAATACAGCATGTGTGTTGCTTTCAGGGGAGAGCTCCCCCATGTTTTTAGCCCCTGAGTAAGATTTTAAAAGAACATTAGAAAATGTACAGTTAATTAGTCAAAAGTAGTCTAAAGGGGGGTATCTTATTAAGAGGTCTTCACTGCTGGCACAGTCCTCCAGCCTCCTCCTTGTGTATTCCGCCCTTTCTATGTCTCTGCGCTGCCTCCTGTTCTGCTGGCTCTGCCCTCCTCCTCTCCTGCTCTCTGTCATTCAACCTGCCGCACAGAGCTTGTTCAGAGCGGCTGCAAAGTATTTGTCCTGATGTCAGCACCCTATTCCCACCCTGTTGTCTGAATAAAGCATAAACAGGGCGGGAATCTGGTGTTGACGTCAGGCCAAATGCTTTGGAGCCGCTCTGAACAAGCTCTGTGCGGCAGGTAGAGTGACAGAGTGCAGGAGAGGAGGAGGGCAGAGCCAGCAGAACAGGAGGTGGCGCAGAGACACAGAAGGGGGCGGAATACACAAGGAGGAGGCTGGAGGACTGTGCCGTAGTGAAGACCTCTTAATAAGATCCCACCCTTTAGACTACTTATCTCTAATTATTCTAATGTGTTTTTTAAAACTTACAGAGGAGCTAGAAACATGGGGAGCCCTTCCCTGAATGCAGCAGACATGCCACATTCAGTTCTGCATTTAGTTTGCAATGCAGCAGGGGGGGTGACAGGTCCTCTTTAAAATAAATGTCCATCCGTTAAACCCATTCAAGCCAAAGCCACGTCTCATCTTAATGTTAAATATTTTTCTTTACCTTTGAATTGTCTAATTTCCAAATTTCACAAGAAATAATGTTTGCTTGTTCTTTATTATGACTTATTGGTTTTGTCTGATAAATACATTTTTTTACAGTAAAAAACATTCCGAGATATGGCCCCCACCTTTTTTGCATATAAATCTTTTTTTATTTAGCGACATGGGTGTGACCATCAACTCTTGTCTGTAGGAGTGTCTTGGAGGCCCATGTTCACATCCGTTTGCAATATAAGATTCATATACATTGGGCAATATCTCAGGGATGGAGAAACAGAGGTACTAAACAACAACACTAGCTTGAGGGAAAAAGTAGCATGTACTCCTGGTAAAGAATTACATACTAAAGGGGTTGGCAACTACTTATAGAATCCTTCCCTATGTGTGTCCACATAAAAATAAAAAAGCCTATACTCCCCTCCGATGCCGGCGTTGTTCCAGTGATGTCAGAACATCGCATTCCCGGGGTCCACGTGACATTGTTATGATATGCAAGCCCAGCAATCAATCATCCCTGGTTTCCTTCTCCCTGACTTCAGACTTTTATGTAATTAACAGGATGTGAGCGCTACGGCTGCCACTCACTTTCTGTTAATTACTAAAATGTCTGAAGGTGGGAATAAGGAAGATCGCGGTGACTAGTCGCCAAGCTTGCGCGTCATAACAATGTCAAGTGTGCCCACTGAAAGTGATTTTTGACATTACTGGAACCACGTCAACACCAGAGGTGAGTATAGGCTTTTTTATTTTTATTAGGGTGCACATGAGGAATGAAAAGGAGTTGTCCAAGTAGTGGACAACCCCTTTAAAAGGAATCTTAGCCAAATTATGAAAAATGTGACTGTGAGATATTTTCCTTTCCAGCATCGAACAACTCTAATGTTTTAACAAATATATGTTTCAGAGAAAGTGCAAATTATTCTAATTAGAGAAGTTTGAACTATAACTGTAAGGAAACTGTGGTGCTTCCTGTCTTATTGAAAAAACATGAGCTGGACAGAGAATGAGGTGGTAAACCCCTGTGTGTATGATATTGTTAAGATTGTTAATGGAGATATAATTTGCACTACAGACATAGGAAAAATGGGATGGGGATGGGAAGATAGCTCACTGACTACTTCCACACCTGTACCGGCTGAAGCAAATCCACATAAGGAGACGCCCTGGTCCTAGGCTCTTCAATAATGAAAAATCCAAAGCAAACTCCATGATATAGATGCATCAGGTTAAAAAGTAGAATTTTTATTTTAAAAACAGTAAAAGCTTCACATAGTACAAGCCTCCCAAGCGTGGTAGAGACCCGCCGGTTTCGACACTCAAGTCTTAATCATTGTCTAGTGGTAGCCATTTTGGGTTGCATTAAAATACATACATAGCGATTGGTCACATGAATCACATGAATAATTAAAGAACAATTAACAAAACAACACAGCAAACAATAAATAAGAGGAGAAAAGTAGAAGGTGTGACTGAACCAATACTGAAGGATAAAATCTTGCCTGATATTAAGGCCATGTTTAAAACATGGTCACAATAACTAAAAGACGCAGACATCGAGGACAAAATTGTTAGAGGTTGGGGAGAGTTTAGGAAAAGTATATTGATTGAGAGATAGTAAACTACGTGTAATGCATAGGGCAATTTATGGATTCAACATTCCACCCAGTAAGCAATATCCAGATAGATCTCAGCAATGTCCTAAATGCAGGACAGAACGGACAGACATACTACACAGATTATGGCCATGCGAGGAAGTACAAGAATTTTGGAAGGAGGTACAGAAATTGGTGGAGGAAGTGTGTAACATCGAGGTGGAGTTGAATCCAATAATTTGAACATTTCATTCAGAGGTGTAACTATGTTTTATGGCACCCGGGGCAAAGATTTATTTTGGCGCCCCCCCCCCCCGCCGCGGCCAATTTTTATATATATACACATTATATATAAATATATATATATATATATATAATACACACCTTATATATACAGTGTGTCTCTCATATATACAGTATATACACCTTATAGTGTGTGCCTGCCTGGTGTATACATCTATATCTATACACCTCATAGTGTGTGCCTGCCTGATGATGCATACATATATGTACGGTATATATACGTATATGTATACATCAGGCACACACTATGAGGTGTATATATGTATACTTCAGGCAGGCACACTATAAGGTGTATATATGTATACATTAGGCAGGCACACACTATGAGGTATATAATATACCTCATAGTGTGTGGCTGCCTGATGTATACATATATACACCTTATAGTGTGCCTGCCTGATGATGTATACATATATATACCGTATATATATGTATACATCATCAAGCAGGCACACACTATGAGGTGTATAGATGTATACATCAGGCAGGCACACTATAAAGTGTATAGATGTATACATCTATACACCTTATAGTGTGAGTGTGCCTGCCTGATGTATTATATACATATATACACCTGTGACCTCATAACTCTCCCTCCCAGCCCAGGACAGACACCCCCCTCCCAGCCTGTTTAGGTTTTTACCTAATCCAGGCAGGACGCAATGACTCAGTCAGGAGGAGAGGAGGCAGGCGGCAGGAGCAGCTCCTCTTCTTAGACTGTACACTCACTGCACGCGACGCGGGCTCACTGAATGCGGCGCGCCGGGTGACATCAGCCGCAGCGCGCCATGACCCGGGGCCGGGGGTGGGAACTGCTGCCAGGGGGCGGCGGAGTAGACCAGCAGGGCAGGGGTTCAATTCATTAATGCACGCGCGGCGCCGGCCGCCGTGCACAATTTGCAGGCAGGGGCAGGCAGAGCAGAGATTAGTGCCGGTGCTGTAGTGCCGCCGGACGCCTGATGATGGCGCTGGCGCCCTCTCTGATTTGCGCCCGGGGCAAAGGATCCGGCTGCACCCCCCTAGATACGCCACTGATTTCATTACATGGGAGATAGAGAGGGAAGGGGACTGGTTCTTAAAATATGGCATGTAATCAATATGGCAGCATAGAAGGTGATCTTAAGAGGTTGGCGAACAAGGGCCCAGAAGGACGGGAGGTTATTAAAATCTTGAAGAAGGTAATGGACATTGATAAGAGGGAAGCAGTGAGGAACAAGGACAGATTGATGGAGGGATTTTTGAAGAAGTGGAGAGGATTTATAATTACAAAACTAACAGAAGGAGGAATTAAGAGGGTGGTGTTACCCTTTATCAACTCAACTTAAAATTTATTGGAAGATCTTCAAGGTTGACTAGGAAAGTTAAGAACAAGTGTAGTAGATATAGAGGCATGGCGAGGAGAAGAAGGGGGTCGGGAATATGGCATGTGAATAAACATAACATTGAGAGGTTAATACGAATATTAGAGGAAGAGCACAATGATAGATGGGGTAGACAACTTTAATACAAATCTGCATATGTACTTGGGAAGCTTGATACTTTATTTCACTGTTTAAATGATTGTTACTTGTGTATGGCTTTATCAATATGGATGAGGGATTTCATATTGTTGAACAGGCGGTGGTTGGAGTATGTTAAATGTTATGAAACCAATAAAAATGATTAAAAAATATTATAATAATATTCTTTATTTTTATAGTGCTAACATATTACGCAGCACTTTACAAATCAGAGATTCATATACAGTTATAAGAAACTGTTGTGGAAAACAAAATAATGAAAGCAAAGAATAATGATGACCCTGCTCGTAAGCGCTTACAGTCTGCAGTCTACAACGAGGTGGGGGTGATACAAAGTACAGGTGTATATTTGCAATTTTGAGGAAATGAGGAGTAGATAAGAGAGGAGTAAGTGGCCACCAGCCAATCTGTGTAGAGCTTTTTGGTCTTGTGGAGTTTAACAATTAGGTTATCCATTACTTCTTTAAACATATGTCTAAATGACTTTGATTAGGGAGAATGATAGGTTGCCCTAAAAAGATGTAATGTATGTAAGTTGTGGATAGCCCTAATTTCTTGGGTAGAGCATTCCAGAAAATTGGTGCAGCTCGGGACACGTCTTGGAGCCAGAAATGGGAGGTTCGGATTAGTGTTAGTGTAAAGTCACTCACAGACCGAAGAGGACGGGAAGGGTGATAGACAGAGATGAGGGTAGAAAGGTAAGGAGGTGCTGCACTGTGAACAGCTTTGTGGGTGAGAACAAGCAGTATGAAGTAAGATGCAAATAATCCCAATTTTTAAAAATGTAATTGTGCAACTTTCGAGTAGTCCCATGATATATGGTGGTGCATGTCACTAATTAGACAATTCCGAGTAATTGAGAATGAAATTATCAGTATAATTAAATGACCTTTTTCCGTAATTAGTAAAAGATCAGTGTTTCTCACTTAGGGAACATGCACTCTATTTTCCCTGAGAAGTAGTGAGGTTTCATTAATTACGGAATAAAGTACAAAGTTTCATTACACAGCGAGTGCCGCACATTCACTCCTTCATTGTCATTTACTCGTAATGCTCTTAAGATGAGTGCTTGTACTATGCAAAAATATTATCCCAAAGGTTCTACTAAAATGAACATTTTTATATGTACAGGTCTGAATATGCAATTATCTAATCTATCACAATGGTGCTGCTGTTCTTAAACCTGCAATTTAGCATTGTTAAATTGTGCGGCGCAGAGAAACACAGCAGCATTAATCATTACAGGCACTTTTTAAAGAGGACCTGCCACTCGCCAAAAATATAAATAACATGATGTAAAAGCTGATGTTCTCTTCAATCTGACATTGCTTTTGTTGCATCTCTCTGTTCCTGAAATATAGACCGTCATTTCTACATGTAAATCTAGGGGAGAGGAGCGGGAAAAAGTCAAATTAACATGGTCCGCAACTCTTCTCTGTGGACATTTTCTTGAGGACCACGCCCAGCTGGATAAAAAGGCTTGAACAAGGATGTTAATTCCCAATCACATAAGATACAGTAAGAATTAATTGGAAAAATATCTCCTTTTTACACAAGTACAGCCAAGAACCATAACTTTTACATTAATGATCGAATCACCCAATCAAGTTTTCACTTACGATCGCTCAACATTGCCCTATACCAGAGGTCCCCAACTCCAGGCCTCAAGGGCCGCCAATAGTGCAGGTTTTCAGGATTTCCTTAGTATTGCACAGGTGCTAATGCGATCATCTGCACATGTAATGATTCCAAGCCCTGTGCAATACTAAGGAAATTCTGAAAACCTGCACTATTGGCGGCCCTTGAGGCCTGGATTTAGGGACCTCTGCCCTATACATTATTCACAAGTAATACTACACACACATATATATTAGAAAATCCAGCAAGATAGAAGAAAAAGAGCTGGAAATTCACCGGTCTGTACAATCTTCTTTATTGTGCAGGTAACGAGTACATTAGTGCAGTGAGGGGGTGAGAGATCCACGGACTACGGTGCCATTTCACGCTTCAGCTTCTTGGTAGAAGCACCGTGGTCCGTGGCTCTCTCACCCCCTCACTGCACTAATGTACCCGTTACCTGCACAATAAAGAAGATTGTACAGACCAGTGAGTTCGCAACTCTTTCTTCTATCTTGCTGGATTTTGTGACTTTAGCCTTTGAACTGTTGAACGTGCAATCCCAGTTTAGTGTCTGTTTAGTGTCAGCTGCGGTTTCAAGTGTAGAGTGACAGTCTTGGAGAACGAAGCGTTGGTGCTCAGTCTTTTCTTCAATTGCTCACATATATTAGACACACAAAAACCATGCAACACCCACACTGTATATCACAAACACACATGCACACACACACTCTGAATGTTATATCCACTATGTGTTACACAAACGCCGCATGCTACATACACACAAACACACATATAGACTCACAGTGTTT
This sequence comes from Allobates femoralis, assembly GCA_033576535.1. Lineage (NCBI taxonomy): Eukaryota > Metazoa > Chordata > Amphibia > Anura > Aromobatidae > Allobates > Allobates femoralis. Next base: position 65,369,110 of record JARQOC010000002.1, on the reverse strand, counting down.
CTGACTTACCAGGCTGTCTTCTCCTTTTTAAGTTCCTCCATAACTCAACAGGCTAAAAGATCTTTGGTCACATGACCGTTATGTCTACGAAAGTCCTTCTACATTTCCAAACATGGAAACTGCAGAGCTGGCAATATCAGTACCATTTCTGGTTTGTTAAGGTTGGAGATCTTTGTGTTGATGGGGCATTTGGCCAGTTTGCAACATCTAAAGTTGGCCCTGATTACAGTTAGCACAAAATTACATCACAATGAAATTTGAATGATGATAAACTCAACTCTGCTGTGTCTGCATAGCTCTCAACCACCCTGGATTCAGGAGAACAGTTCCAAATTGTTGAGTCAATCCTGCTACTATTGGGGTTTTGTCTGCCTTTCTCTCATCTTCTTTTCTCTGTGCAATGTCATCATAGCACCTCATTCTCGAGGGATGGGGATGACATCTCTGCTCTGCACACTCTTAAATTACTTAAAGCACTACTCTATGCTTGTAATTTTTTCCATGCTGGAGTGGTGCTTTTAAACTAAGGTACCTTACCTTAGGCTAGGGTCAAACTTGTGTGTGCCCCTAAGCCTTCAGCAGTGGCGTAACTTCAGGCCCAGGGGCCCCGATGCGAAACCTCCAACGGGGCCCCCCATTATTGCAAATCTTTAATAGTATTAGTCTTTTTCTATAGGCAAAAGTGACTTTTGGGGCCCCCCTAGGCTGCAGGGCCCGGGTGCGATCGCAACCCCTGCACCTATTGTAGTTACGCCCCTGGCCTTCAGGATTCGTCAGAAACAAAGTTTCGGCCGGAGTAGCGCATAGCATTACCAGCAGGTAATGCTATGTGCAACCTGTCCATTGATCTCTATGATAACTGGACACTTACCGCAGCCGCCGGCTCCACAGAGATCTCCAGGATATGCGCTTTGGAGAGCGCACAGGAAACATGGTCTGCAGCGTTTTCCTGTGCGCTCTGCGAAAGCGCATATCCTGGAGATCTCTGTGGAGCTGGCCACTGCGGTAAGCGTCCCGTCACCAAAGAGATCAATAGACAGGCGGCGCATATCGTTACCTGCTGGTAACACAATGCGCTACTCCAGCCGAAACGTAAGTTTCTGCCGGATCCTGCTGTTTCAGGGGCAGACGCAAGTCTGACCCTAGCCTTAGGCTAGTGTCACATTTGGGAGGTTGCATCCGTTTGAAGAATGCATTAAAGGATGCTTTTTTTTCCCTTGCCAATCTCATGACATGTGTGTTCATTTATAACGCATGCTTTAGCGCATGCATTAACGTATGGTACATATATGTACCATGCATGAATGCATGCGTTACCCATAGACTCCCATGTTAAAAAAATGCATGCATTTTCAATAACAGGCCCAAAAATGCTGCCGACCGCATTTTTGGGTGCACTACAAAAAACGCATAGCGTCAAACGAATTGCATTTTTGCAATGTGTTTTTTGCATTGGAACCTAAGGGTGCATTAATGCATGCGTTTTTCCACATTTTCACATGAAAATAACGCATGCATTTAGCAAATGCATGGCACAAGTCTGACCCTAGCCTTAGTCTTATACTTGCGATTTTCAGTTTTTATTGGCGCCTGCTTTGCACATATTGTAACTCTCATGGCAAAATAGGATCTATCTCCAAACTACTACATCTGAGCCAAGTAGATCCTGTACAGACTAAAGTTTCTGAATGCACAGTCCCTGGTGGCACCTGCGCGGGCTGGGATAACCCATAATTCTAACCCCAAAACTAGGAGATGACAACTTGGACCTGGCTGTTTACTAGACCATTAAGTGTTCCTCATACCCCTTAGGAACTTGTAAGCCCTGAATTTGGAAAGGTCTGCAGAGAAAGCAGAGATCATAAATGCCAAACCATAAAGGATGGATACAAAGTGGAAAAAGTCAAAACTAGCTCTGCAAAAAATAAAGCCTCGTATGACCTTACTCTTGGCAGGAATAAGGAGAAGGATAAACAGATTTGACAGCAAAGATAATAACCCTAGCTAAATTGGCATAACTCCTTGGCAGTATAGTCAGAAGTTCAGTCACAAGCTCTCAGTGCTAGTGTATGAGAGCCAGGAGGTGGAAAGAATGAGGTACTCATAGACTTTCATTGAAGAGTGACCATTAGCTTGTTCCATAAAGCACTGGAGCAATACTGCAGGTACAAAACTGCTTGAAACAACAGGTTCAGGAATACTAGATAGTAAAGGGTGAGTATAACAGTAGGCTTAAGGAACTTAGATTACAAAGAGCACTCCAGCAGTGAGAATAGAAAAAATGTTGGAGTGGTTTTTTAAACATCTCTTTTTTTAAATTAAAATCTGGCTCCCTCGGGAATTAAACCGCAGCTTTCACTGTTCAGCATAGGAGAATTTGATATACCTATAGGCTCTAAACTCACAGGTAAATACTACTGGTAAACAGAGATACATCTGTATGTAGCAGTTTATTTGTATGTACCTGTATTATATATGTGAAGTAAAAGGCTGATTTTTTTTGTTCGTATATAACTACTAAATATTATGACAATCAATTATTTCTCAAACCTGGTCTATTTGGGAATTGATCCCAAAACATTTATCATTACTATCAGTAGCTCAGGGTGTGAGCCACAGGCTGCATTGACATGCATGAAAAGATATTCTACTGTATACTTAAAGCTGTATGGCAGGCTCTGACTCCCCCCCACCCCCCACCCTTCCCACAGGAAGGATATAGATACATAAAGATACATCTGTATACAGCAGTGTATATCTATAAATCAGTAATCTAGAGGGAAGATAACAATCAGATTTTTGCTTCCCATAAAATTACTTAAAAATAATTATAAAGATGTAATAAACATTACAAATCTCCAAATAAAACATATTTGATGTCCCTGTAATTCGAACAACCCGCTCAACACTGCAAACAGATAACAGATTAATGGTGATCGGTTAATAGTGTAAAAAAATGTTGTGATTAGTTTTCTATATTAAAAGTAACAAAAATGTATCAATGAGGCCATGTATATATATATGCCATTTTCACACATTTCATAAATGCTACTTTTTTCTCTACTCTTTTCTCCACGTTTTCTACAGGGGTCTGCACCACAGAAATGAATAATAATCTCTAATTCTTTCATTTTTGATTTTGTTTTAATGTGTGTTCCCCCTTAATTGATGATAGATGTGAGCCCGATACTATCGCAATGGGAGGGCAGTATCTGTGTGCTGTCTCCCCTCCCTGTGCCTGTCTCCCCCAGTGCCCTGTCTTTCCTCTCTGTGCATGTCTCTTCTCTCTGTGCCTGTCTCCCCCATGTGCTATCTCTCAGCTGCAACTGTCTCTCCCCTGTGCACTGTCTCCCCTCTCTGTACCTGTTTCTCCTCTCTGTGTCTGTCTCCCCCTGTACGCTGTCTCTCCCCTGTGCCTGTGTTCCCCTGTGCACTGTCTCTCTCCTCTGTGCCCGTCTCTCCTTTCTGCGTATGTTTCTCCCATATGTTCTGTCTCTCCTCTCTGAGCCTGTCTCTCCCCTGTATGTGTCTCCTCTCTGTGTGTTGTCTCTCCCCCATGTGCTGTCTCTTCTCTTTTTAGCTATCTCCTGCCTCTGATGCAGTCTGTCCTCTCTGTGGCTGTCTCTCCCCTGTGCCTCTCTCTCCATGGCTGTCTCTCCCTTGTGCCTGTATCTCCTCTCTGTGTGCTGTCTCTCCCCTGTGCCTGTATCTTCCCTATGTGGATGTCTTTCCCCTCTGTCGCTGTCTTTTCCTTTCTTGGCTTTCTGATCCCTACGTGGCTGTCTGTCCCCTCTGTGGCTGTCTGTCCCCTCTGTGGCAGTGTCTCCCCTCTTTGGCTGTCCCTTCTCCCCATTCCCTCCACTCCCCCTCCTATCCTGTGCGGCACTGAGAGCAGTGCGACTATCACATTGTAATCAGTCACATGAATCTGGCTCTGGCTGGTCACGTGACTGATCACAATAGCGTGATATCACACAGGTCCGTTATCCCTCTGGTAAGTCGGAGAGAGGTGTGGGGCTGCATGCGGTATGCAGGGTGCGGGTTGCAGCCGGAGGTGTTCAGTGTGAGGCGGGTAGCGTGTGAAGCATCGGCGTCAGGTGTCTGTGCCACATGCAGAGGGGGCCATACAGTACTAGCATACTCATCACTTCGGTGTGCTAATATGGTGTGGCTTCCGGTGGGCGCAGTGCAATCTGGGATTCATAGACATTGCCTCGGACGTTGATGACAGACGTCACTAGGTGAATATATAGTAGATGAAATAAAACAGCAAAATGCAATAATCAGAGAAGATTGTTAATGCCTCATACGGTGCAGACTTTTGTAAAAAACAAAGAACCCACTATTTATGCAACATAATCAACATGGCATTACAGACACAACACTGCCAGATGTCATTTAGAGCAAAATAGTTTAAGGGATGTCGAGCTCACCAGCATTAGATTTATCCTGTATATGAATCCCATGTCCATCTGTCATGCATGCAGCTACAATCAGGAAAGTAAGGTTCAGGGAGACGTCAGTACATCCATATCCAGTCAAATAGAAATTCTTTGCTAAAGTTCCATAGCAAGTAAAATGAGTGCGTTAAAGCTGACGCATTTCTTAGCGGCACAGCATTAGTAGCCATTGGTTTTAACACATTTATTTTACCTGCTATGGAACGTTAATAAAGAAGTTCTATTTCACTAGATATGGAAGTGCTGACGTCTCCCTGAACTTTCCTTTGTGTATGTCATATAGGGAAGCTTATGTAAAAATGAGAAAGTTCTGGCTCCTATGACTATGAATCAACAAGCAAAAAATAAAATACATAGGTCCCAAAACAAGATCAGTATGGCACCTGAAGGTAAGACATTTGCGGGCCCCTTGTCCATCTGCTGGGCACCACTGATCTGGACCGGACTAAATAGATCTGTTCATCCTGAGTCCCAAACATTCAATGGGACAATCCCAGGTTTGGGTTTACGCCTTGTAGTCTCATGGTGGGTTTACACACACCAATCATTGTATCCAATATCTGAACCAATCTCTGGTTGCAGTGAAATCATGGACAGATTGCTCCATGTTGTACACAGCCACAAAATGGAACTATGTGTCCATGATTTCACTGCAACCAGAGATCTGTTCAGATATTGGATACAATGATTGGTGTGTGTAAACCCACCATCAGGCAATTGCTGAATGCCCCTCCCTGCTATTGCCCTTCACCATAGAAAGAAATGGTTGATTGGTGTTGCATGTGGGTTTGGTCAAAATTTATCCCACCACATAATGTGATCCTTTTTCTGTTCTTCAAATGTTGGGAGGTATGTATCTGCTATAGTAAAGTTTTAAGGAAAGTGGAATATTATCTGGGATTTTTGTCATTATATTGATAACGTGCACGTTTTTAGTGAATCACGTATGACAAAACAATAAACATAGGCATAGGGGTTAGAAATGTGTCCGTCACACTCTGCTCTGCTACCAGCAGGGGGATAAGTCTGGTAATGCGAGTAACAAGATGGCAGTTTTGGAACTGGCACATAGTTGGCAGAGGGCTTGCTACAGTTTGTGCATCTGGACCGAGTAGATACGCCTTTGTCAGTAGCAGTACAAAGCACACTGGGCTGTGGTTATACCCAGATATCACAGCTTTGTTCCATCTCTTCTTTTTGCTCTCGCTTTACATCCCCTAGATGAAAATAGGTTTCTAGCTGCAGCTCAATCAAACCCTATTCACCTGTATTCTTCAGCAGTGACTCGTGGAGACATGAGCAATCATGGGTCTTTAGTTTAGCAGCGCACTTGATGCTGCACAGATGCACGCTGTGGAGATGTGTCAGGATGTAACCGCTTCCTTCTCCTATATGTTTTATTTATTCGCGTCGTCGTCATTGCCCAGACCTCCGCGTGGTTGCGAAACCATAAAACTTCAATGAATTTCCGATGACAAGAGATTCCAATTTTTTATTTCTGTCAGCCTTGGTTGTAAATAACGCACTGCTTCCAGGCCGTCCGAGCTCACCGTGATCTCCCTTTGAAGCAAAAAGGTTTTGAACAATGAAGAATAATCTCATGCCACATTTGTTTTAGATGCCTTCAGGAAAGGAAAACCCAAGAATGACGGCATTGCATTTTTTTTCACACAGTTATGTGTGTTGCAGAGATTTGAATGTTAAAGAAAACCCATCACCACAGTAGATGTCTATAGATTAGGACCAGGGGCGTAACTACAATAGGTGCAGGGGTCACACCAGGGCCCTGCAGCTTAGGGGGGCCTCAAACGTCCCTTTGGCCCAAAGAAAAAGACTAATACTACTAAAGATTTGCAATAATTGGGTGCCCCGTTGGAGCTTTCGCATCGGGGCCCCGAGACCTGAAGTTACGCCACTGATTAGGACAGACCACCTCTATCAAACTGTCCCATGGTCTGTTATGACATGACACACTTAAAGTGGACCTGTCATCTCTCCTGAAGTGTCTGTGTAAGTATATACAGTGATACCTTGGTTTTTTCGATAATCCATCCACAAACCACCGATGACACAGGAGACAATGATTTCCATAGTCAACAATGTAAAATCAATTAATTCGTTTTAGATACTCCAAAATATATAACAAAAAAAAACACAATTTATAGAGAAAGATAGCGAATAATACTACAAACACTCAGAAATTACTATACAACAAATATGAAAGACTAATTTAAGGAGTAAATTAACAATTAACTTGGTATTTTACTTTTATAAATACTCTTTTTGGTGTATGCAAGGGGAAAGAGGGGTGCACATATTATTTTTTGGAAAGGGAATCACGTGTGTCAACCAACATACTAACAGAAATTACAAAGTACACTGACTGTCAACCAGAAAACCACCCACCAATGACCTAGGACTGGATAATGGTTCTACCTTACATCACCTACTGATATTCAAGATATCCGAGGTCAGTCAGTGTGTTCCTAGATGTCCACTGCATACCGTATATACTCGCGTATAAGCCGAGTTTTTGGGCTGAAAAGTACCCCCCTCGGCTTATACGCGAGTCAGTGATGTATACATCGGTATACAGCAGCCCCCGCATCCCCAGTAATGCAGGGGCCCCCCAGCGTCTCTCCGGTCACCTGTAAAGGAAACTATACTTATCACAGTGCTCTGTCCGCGCCCGCTGTCCGCGCCCGCTCGCAGCTGCCGACCGCGATCCTCCATCTTGCGTCTTCTTCCTGTTTCTGTGCTTGTCGCGGGCAATGACGTCATTCCCTGCGACGAGCACAGGAAACAGGAAGAAAGAAGACGCAAGATGGAGGATCGCGGTCGGCAGCTGCGAGCGGGTGCGAGCGGGCGCGGACAGAGCACTGTGATAAGTATAGTTTCCTTTACAGGTGACCGGAGAGACGCTGGGGGGGCCCTGCATTACTGGGGCTGCCTGTATACTACCGCTGGGGCTGCTATATACCTCTGGGGCCCTGTATACTACCACTGGGGCTGTATATACTACCACTGGGGCTGTATAAACCACTGGGGCTGTATATACTGCTGGGGCCCTGTATACTACCACTGGGGCTGTATATACTACCACTGGGGCTGTATATACTACCACTGGGGCTGTATATACCTCTGGGGCCCTGTATACTACCACTGGGGCTGTATAAACCACTGGGGCTGTATATACTGCTGGGGCCCTGTATACTACCACTGGGGCTGTATATACTACCACTGGGGCTGTATATACCTCTGGGGCCTTGTATACTACCACTGGGGCTGGATAAACCACTGGGGATGTATATACTGCTGGGGCCCTGTATACTACCACTGGGGCTGTATATACTACCACTGGGGCTGTATATACCTCTGGGGCCCTGTATACTACCACTGGGGCTGTATAAACCACTGGGGCTGTATATACTGCTGGGGCCCTGTATACTACCACTGGGGCTGTATATATTACCACTGGGGCTGTATATACTACTAGGGCTGCGTCTATACTACCACTGGGGCTGTATATACCACTGGGGCTGTATATACTACTGGGGCTGCGTGTATACTACCGCTGGGGCTGCTATATACCTCTGGGGCTGGTGTATACCACACTGCTGGGGGCTGTATACTTGTGCTAGGGTCCACCCTCGGCTTATACACGAGTCAATAGATTTTCCCAGGTTTTGGGGGCAAAAGTAGGGGGGTCGGCTTATACACGGGTCGGCTTATACACGAGTATATACGGTATATTAGTACATTAGTTAGCAGAGTTTTCAGATGACATACAATTCTAATGTGGCGCCCCACTGGACACCACGTAGGGGTACTGCACCCATATAAGAGTGTGTAGTATTCCTGTGACTAGGGAGTTGGGATGGTGAATAAAGGACCCTCACAACACTCATTCACATACACCCTAGAGTAGGGGACTGTAGGTGGACCCATTTTAGGGAGGACCCGGTCCCTTGGGAGGAGTGACAGGGTAGAAAAGTGTGTGGGTGGGAGGGGAGTTAGTCAGTTGAAGAGTCAGTCTGAGTGGAGAGCTCCGTTGGAGAATGAGTAGTGCTGGAAGGTGCAGAAGACATTGCGACAGAGGGAGATCCTAGGGGCACCAGGTAGTGCGGTGCACCCGAATCCGGACCCGGTACGACTACCAACCAGAGGGATCTTGGCAGAGGACTGGCTCTGAACACAGTGTGGCAGTCTAACCCCGAGACATCAAACCGGATGCCTGAGCTTCCAAAGGAAGTTGCGCTAGAACACCCGGCGCATCCTTAAAAAGGCAACGAATAGGGTCAGGGAGACCCGGAGAAGAGTCCTCCACAGAGGGCCCGTGGCAGCCGGCTCGAGGCTCTGTGCGTTGGAGCGCTTCAAGGGAGACAGAAGAGAGCGCAGTGACGGACTGGAAAAGAATGTCAGGCACACCAACGAGGGTCCTCAGTGAGTCATCCCGGTTCCCTGGTGAATACCCAGGCCAAAAAGACATGAAAGACTGTACCATCTCTAACCTGTCTGAAGTACTGCCAGTGAAACCTTTGCAGAGTTAAAAACTGTGTGACGTACTTTATTTGCCTGCGCCTGATGAGCCGCACACTTGCTGCAGTGAAAAGGACAAGTTACTGAGCTGTGTGGTACCTGCCTCATGTGTAAAATCAAACTATAACTATTCACAACTTTCGCGGGGATCCCACTCCACCTATGGGGAGCGTAACTATCTTTCTGCTCCACCATCACCTCGGAGGATTGTTCCACAGCACCAGTAACATTACTGGAACTGTAGGTGGCATCACAAAACACTTTTATTTTATTTTTATTGACTGTTTTCCCCTTTTTAAGCGACCACCAGGGTCAAAGGACCGGGCAACAGGCCCCAGTGACATCCCCCGTGAACTCAATGCCTGGGATCGGGTACCCACACCCCTGGGGTGCGTCACTAACCAGCCACAAACAAGGTGCCCAATAATCATGGTGGCTCAACAGGGGCAACAAAAATTGATTGATACATAGAACATTATCATTACACAGTGAACGCTTGTCTCCGTTTCTGTTTAATCCACTGAGAGATCAAAGTCAGATTCTTGTTAAAGTGTCTCCATTGCTGAAACTATCACTCAGGAATCTGTTCATGTTCCCCACGACCTATTGAGAGGTTAATCATTCACTGCCTTAGTTTATTCCTACAGAAGCCAAACCTTCATTTTTTCCCCAGACTCTCCTCTGGTGCTGCAGACATGCCCCGATCTGTACAGAACACCCCAGTGCTGGTCTCCCTCTCCCTTTGGGTTTACTCTGACGCACACACATCTGTCTCTGCACAGAGGATCCAGGAAGACTACACCTTGACTGAGTCATCCCCATGAGGACGGACCCATTAACCCTTTAATGAACACAGAGGGATTGTCTGCATGAAGGTCTGAAGGTGCTTCATCACCAAAATTGGTGCCCTACGCTTCAAATCTTGGGCGCAGAATGATGAGAATAGAAAAATTCTTAATGCCTAAGTGGAAAGCTTTTACTGAAAGACACTGAAAGACTCTGTACAGGGATGTGGTCTGATCATGCCACATTTCCTGTACTGAGATAATCTTATAAATATATGTCCCTGCTATGTACTGTGTAATGGATGTGTCTGACTGTACAAGAACATGGTCTGATCATACCACATCTCCTGTGCTGAGATAATCTTATATATGTGTCCCTGCTATGTCCTGTGTAATGCCTGTGTCTGACCATAAAGGGACATTGTCTGATTATACCACATCTCTTGTGCTGAGATAATCTTATATATGTGTCCCTGCTATGTACTGTGTAATGGTTGTGTTTGACCGTATAGGGACATAGTCTAATTATATAACATCTCCTGTGCTGAGGTAATCTTATATATTTATGTCCCTGCTATGTACTGAGTATTAGATGTGTCTGACCGTACAGGGACATGGTATGATTATACCACATCTCCTGTGCTGAGATATTTTTTATGTATCTCTGCTATGTACTGTGTAATGGCCGTGTCTGACCGTACAGTTACATGGTATGATCATACCACATTTCCTGTGCTTAGATATTTTTTATGTATCTCTGCTATGCACTGTGTAATGGCCGTGTCTGACCCTACAGGGACAAGGTCTGATCATACCACATCTCCTGAGCTGGGGAGGTCACTGCTGTAATCTCTGTATACTCTTTTGCTTGCTCCTCGGTCCTGAAGATGTGTAATGTTCAGACCATGTTTTTCACGGTCAGACACATCCATTACACAGTACATGAAGCTTAGGGAAGAGAGGTGTACCACAGTCCGCGCTGCCAAGTTCACTCACATCAAAGAAAACGAGTAGACGATGTCCAGTTCAATCCTTCTTTATTCTCCTACGCGTTTCGGCGCCTAGCCTGGCACCTTCATCAGGGATATTCCTGGTGAACTTGGCAGCGCGGACTGTGGTACACCTCTCTTCCCTAAGCTTCTGGTTTCGTCTTCACGTGTGTGAGACCAGTGGAAGTCCAGCAGCAGCCATCAGGATATTTATCCAAACAGGTCTACAAACCAGTTGTGGGTCTCACAACTGGAATAGGTGAGTGGTTCACTTTTCTCACCTTAACACAAGCTAGTGTCTAGTGATAAGGGCACTATTGCACCTCTTGTTCCCCCCCTCTTCTTTTTATTACACAGTACATAGCAGGGACACATATTTAAGATTATCTCAGCACAGGAACAGTTTAAACACATTAAATTTTGAAATAAAAAAAAATGAAGAGTTAGTTACTTTTGAATAAGATTCAATAAAAGATAAACCTGGACACATTTCATGCTTGAACCTACTAAAGAGTTTCAACAATATATTTTGAGGGGTTCCTATAGGATATTTTCAGATGTAGCCAAGATTAATATACCAAATAACATACTGTCGGGATATCATGTCATAGAAGGTCATCTCACTTAAGAAGACTAAGATGGACTAAAATTGCACATGGCAGGGACCGATGTTGTGTAAGATGTCAAATTACCGTACTCTTTTTTGTGCAGTGATATCCCAGTGCTGTCTAGGTAAACTTGGATACATCTGTAGGTTATGAACTTTCTTAATATCATTCAGATCAATCCCTATTTACCTTAATTTAAGTATTCCTCTTGTTATGCTGTGGTCAGTGATTAGTTTTACACCATGGTAGAAGGTCATGAGTAACAAGTTACTGAGTTACCGATGAAAACATATCAAGAACTTACAGACGAATCTTAGGACTTCATAAAAACATGCCTTTATTAACATTGTGCAGAAAATTACCATACCAGTAATATAACTAAGCTCTTCATTATTATGTTAATTGCGCTCATCTATTAATAAAATTAATTTTATAATGATCTTGCCTGAGACTCTCTAGAGCGCATATTTAGTTCCTGATAGACAATAAACCCAACTAGCATGTTCATATTTCAAAGAACAGATCAAAGTTTGAAGAATTAGTTAGAATATTCAGAAAGCAGTTAATACCACAAACCCAAATAACCAAATAACAATTTAGGATATATGTTAATACATCATCAGATCTTTTTGGATCAAGCACCACAAACAAGTCAACACCAGCGGTGAACAGTAAATGTCGTGAGTACAGAGGTGGTAGTTGCACACAATGCCAGGGTCACATCTCCAACAGAACCGGCTCCTGCAACGTCTGCTTCTGTCATCAGGCATCATCATATTTACTCTGCGGGTAGAGTGGCTGGAACCTGCACTACCTTCCAGTTTGACAGAATGGGGGAATGTGCTGACCATCTGAAATCATCAGCTTCTTGCTGCAGCCTATTAGAAAGCACCACACCCTACTGAAGCTTCCGGCTTACTGCTGGAAACTGTCTGATATAGACTAGTGCTTTTCTGTCTCAGTCATGTCTTTTTAGTCTCTTGTTATCTTTGTTCCATGTTTTAGTCTACTCTTACCGATGCTGATGTTATCCTTTATATGACCACCCAGCTTAGTCCCAGCTAATTCATATTCCCATTCATACCTCTGGTTTGCACCACTGGACAGCAGCGCTTCTGTGGGTAGCAATCCACTGGACCACGTTGTAAATTGAGATTCTTTTTAGGGTCTAAAAGGTGTCATGGTTTCTCTGAATTCTGTCAAGCAGAATGGTTTGTGCCAAGTCAATCCGAGGTAGCCATTTTGAGCCTGTTGTTTCAGACAGACATTACACCCAGGTGCATTATTGCATTGGTGGGGGTCTTATGGTTATGTCTTTCAGAAGTTTGGATTTTAGGCTGGGGTCCGAGTAGCATATAGTATCTGATGCAAGAGCATGAGATACAATGTGCTAATGACACTCATCTCAGACTCTGCTGCCAGTGTGACCAAGCATTATGCAACTGCGATTCAGTCCTGTAATCTAATCACAGCCATGGAGGAGAATGAGAGATTAATCTCCCCATCTCCTCTATTACCAGTATTAGCTGATATCATGCTACAATCGGATGTCATCCATGTGAAGTCTGACACTTCACTCACACCCATAGACTTGTATGGGTGTGAGTCATCAGAAACTCCCTGATAATTGCATCATGCTATGATTTTTTTCTCAGTCTGGCTAGGGCTGAGGAAAAAATAATAGATCTGAGCTGCCCAATTGTCTTCCAAAGGTCTGAGTGCAATTCGAGATTTTCTTGCATTGCACATATGCGAGTCACACGTCATTGTGACTCTACCCTTGCACTGACACCCATTGGTTTTCAGATATGTCTTTTGCCAAGGCAAACCTTCAAGTACATAGATGGTGCCAAAAATACTTTTTATATCACAATATTCAAACACTAATAATGCAAGATTAGAACAGTATTCAGAAGATGAAAGTAACGTGCTCTCAGGCCATGTGCCCACTGGATGTATGTTTTTGTGCTGCGTTTGTGCTACATTTATCAGCTGCAAAAAAGGAAGCTGTGAAAAAAGCAGCACAAATGTATTGGGTTTGTGCACATACAATTACAGCACAAAAACCAAGCTCAAATAAGGGGACACACAAAGACAGACAGGCGCACACAGAGATAGACAGATATTCACACAGACAGACATACAGACACACTTTCTCACCCTCCCTGGCGAGCTTACAGTGATTCCTGGTGATTTCTTCCTTCCCGGTATCAATAGGACCTATGGATATTATCCTTCCAGCACGAGGTCGGTTGTCCTGTCCCTTCCACAGAGAAGAGCGGAAAAGAAGACACTGCTCTGTCTTCACGACCATGCTGTTCCCGGCAGGAGCCGTCTGTGCCCGCTCTGTGATGGGGGTGAATGGTGGAGAATGGCCTGTTAGTTTGCAGCAAAACCAAGAGATCAGATAAACACAGGATCTCTCACAGCACAGCAGGGATTCCTTTTTACAGAAACTAATGGTGTCTAGATGAGAAAAGGCAGACCTGTAGCTTTCTCCCTCCATGTCCTGAGCAGAAAAGTAGCTTCAAAAAGGGAAACCACACAGCACTGAGAGCAGAGGGAAGAGGAAGGAGAGAGCTGCTGAGAGGGAGTGCACAATTACATGACAGTTTATACAGTAGCCAGACTAATCGTCTCTGCTTATAATGGCGAAGACTAATGCAGTGACTCCCTGCGGGGTGTGAAGATGCTGATAACATGGAAACTACAAACGGTACAATAATGATTTTACATGTTTTTAAAAGGTTTGCCCAGGCACTATTTAAGGGTAATATTAGTATCATACTGAAAAATGATCTGACAGTGTCCCTTTAATTTGTGTTCTGTTAGTTTAGTATGACAGTGCTGCTCATCTTTCTCTTCTCGACAGCTCCTGATCCAGAGCTGCTGTCAATCCTGCAAAAATTACAGTCTTCACCAATCAGCTGCTTGAGCATTTCTCCTAAGCTTTCTTACAACTCTGCTGAGCGGTGCACTGGTTTTAGGGGACTGTTACCTCTGTAAATAAATATAGAGATAAAAAATGTTACTTTAGATTAAGCACAATGTCAGCTGCAGTAGCACAATCAGATTAGCAGAAGGATAATACTGCTGAACTAGAACAGGTACTCAAAGAAGAGTTCATGTAAAGAACACACCTACAAATCCAACCATTTGGTTTTCTTTTTATTGTGAAGCAAAGAACAAATAGGAAAAATTAACTGAATACTTCAGTGTGCATAACTATTCAGCCCCCTAAAGCCACTAATTTGTATAGCCTACTTTTGCAGCAATTACAGCTACAAGTTACTTTGGATACGTCTCTATTTGCTTTCCATTTGCCACTAGGTTTTTTGTCCAGTTCTCAAGGCAAAACTTTCCAGCTCCTTCAAATTATATGGTTTCCTCTGGTGAACAGCAATCATTAAGTCTGACCACAGATTCTCAATTGGATAAAGGTCTGGGGCTTTGACTGCACATGGCACTATCAGATTTTAATTTATTCCAAAAATGGTCATTTGTATGATTTCCATATGCGGCCATAATACTTGTATATTTTTGCAACTTTGCGTGAAAACTTGTTCTACTTATAGAGTCCAGCTGAGTAAAGAATTTTTCGATAATCCTCCATGGGAATATTATGTAAATTAGCTTCATGTAGCATAAACTATCTAGCCAGAGTGTTTGTTTCTGGAAAAACCTCTTTATATGTTCAAAGTGTTATATGTTAAAGGAAACCTGACATGTCCCCTGTGCACCCAGAGCCACGAGCAGTTCTGGGTGCATATCTGAAATCCCTGCCTGATAGTCCTAGCATCCAATCCTTAGAAAAAGTATTTCTAAAGACTGTTTATAACATGCTAATTTTGCATCAGTTCCCCAGTCTAGTCTGTCCACATACAGTAGCATGTTATTCCGCCCCTATGGGCATGACAGCATGCTATGCATAGCATCACGGTGCTGTGTATTACGCTCACCATTGAGCGTCTCACAGTGCATGGTCAGAACGTGCCACGTTTCCAGACAAATGCACAATGAAGCCAGGATACATATACCCAGCTATAGAGTGCGTATGACCCAAGACGCGGCACATTCCGATCATGCTTGGTGAGACACTGAATGGTGAAGAATACACAGCGGTGCCATGCTATGTAGAACATGTTATCACACCCACAGGGACAGGATAACGTGCTATGTGGCAAGACTAGTCGGGAGAACTAGCGCCCCCTCAGCTAGTTGCTGCCACATTAGCATATCATAAATAATCCCTAGAAATACTTTTTCTAAAGACCAGTTTATGTATGCTGCAACATGCTGGGACTATCATGAATGAATCTGATTTTTGCGTTATAAATATGCCTTTGCTGGATACATCCCCTGATAAAGACACCAAAGGGTTACTGCCAGGTCATGAAACGCGTTGGAGTCCTTCTGTCCGTCGACCCTCCCTGCTGTGTGTACTGGTGTCTAATAATGGCCTCCGACAACTCTGGTAACACATTTTACTAGTGACCCTATGGGACTTTGATGCCTCTGATACCATGTTATGACTCCTTTTGACCTTTGTTGTATATGACGGTTGCTGCTTAAAGCACTTGCACTTTTTATATGGGAATGTGAGAATTATATATTGGATACTGTTTAGTATAAGTTATACCTAGATTGTGTTACTCTGCATTCTATAATATGTCTGTATAAGTGCAATATACACTGTAAGCATTGCTATTTGAGATCTCTGTAATTGGGCTCTATGTTGGCATTGTCCTGTAGCATATAATTCTTCTGTATGTATACCCTTGTTGTTTGGCGACCTTCTTGGCACTTGTGCACTTTACATCCCCCCCCATCCATTGATCCTTGTTGTGTTATAAATAATCTTGTTATTCATCTTTTGCAATTTTGAAGCCCTTACTCGTCTTTTCTGAAAAATACGTATTCTTCTGAGTAACTTCTTAAGGTCAGGCTCCCATAACTTTGTGGACTCTTTCCTTGCCCACTAGTGGAAATTTTGTTTCTAATATCTCTAATCCCTGCCTAACAGTCCCAGTATGTACTAGCATACATAAACTGATCTTTAGAAAATGTATCTCAAAAGTCTGCCTATGAGATGCTAATTAGGTTTTTGACAAGTCAAGGGGGCATGAGTTCTCCCTACTAATCGACTCACTAAGGCTGTGTTAACATATGCGTTTGTGTCTGCATGCGAAGGGCATGCAGATGCAAATGCAGGGCAAGCGCTGCCATACTAATATGAACGCAGCGGAGATTCTCTGCATGCGTTTACATTAGTATGGTGTCCGGCCAGCCAATTAGCAATCTCGGCGGCAGCCGGGAGGCGGAGATCAGCGGTAGTGATCTCCTCCCGGCTGCCGCTGAGATCGCTGATTTGCCACTGGGAGAGATTTCAATGTGATCGGCAGCGTTCTCCTGCGCTGTCATGTGGAGGACACTGCTGATCCATTGACTTCCATGCATTGTTTGTGCACTTGCTGTTAAAAGAAGCGCCCGTGAATACACAAAAAATACAACAGGCTGCGTTCGGAGGGTGGTGGAGGGCACACAAATTATGCGCATCCGAACACAACCGCAACAGAACGCAGCTACTATGCGTTCAAATGTTAAACATAGGAACACAGTGCGCATGTGTTTGGCTGAGTTCTGTTATGCTGAGTTACGAATTCTAATGTGAAACCGGCCTTAGCACATTATCATGCCCCTGTGGGTGTGATTAAGTGCTTTGCATAGCAGCAGCATCTGCATCGCCATGCAAGGCTTTGCATCCCTCACCATTGACTTTCACTGACGCTGATTGTATACACCTCAGCTTCAGAGAGGCTCTCTACACATGATTGGAATTCCTCCGCACTTCCAGTCATGTGTACTATTCCTCTCTAAAACAAGGACACATACAGCTGGCTTCAGAATAACGCACATGACTGGAAGTGCAGACAACTTTCTATAATGGGCAGTGAGCCTCTGTTAAGCTGGGGCGTATACAACCGGTTTCAGAGAAGCTCAATGGTGTAGGATACAAAGCCATGAGCATACACACCTCTATATGGTGATTCAGATCATGCTGGCTGTTGTAAAGTATGTTATCATGTCCACAAGGGCAACTTAACATGCTTAGGGGATGACTTTTTGGAGGGACTAACACCCCCTTTTCTAGTCAAAGCACTGATTATCATCTCATAAACAGACTTTAGAAATACTTTTTCTAAAGATCTGTTTATGTATGCAACTACATAGAGGGACTGTTAGGCAGGGATTATAGATCAGTGCACTAAACTGATTGTGGTTCTGGGTGCACAAGGGACCTGGCAGTTTAGCTTTAAGGGGTCAAAAATTGACTTACAGCAGGATTTCCCTAGTACTGTACAGGTGATAGAATTGTCATATGGGAAATACTAAAAAAATCCTGAAAACATGATCAATTTGTGGTTCTTAATGACTGGAGTTGGGGAACACTGACTTAGGATAGGATCATATTTGCGTTGTGACCCTAGCATGACGGAACCCTTAAAAACTTAGGAATTTCCGCCGCAGCACATAGCGTTAACGCTATGCGCTGCCAGGCAACAGAGCCCCATAGTAACCCGCTGTTTACCTTAGCAGCCAGCCACACAGAAAGCTCTCGGATGTGCTTTTTACAACAGAACACAGGAAACTTGTCCTGAAGCTTTTTCCTGTGCGCTGTTGTAAAGCACACATCCAGGGGCGTTAACGCTATGATCTGCGGCGGAAATTCCTAAGTTTTTAAGGGTTCCGTCATGCTAGGGTCACAATGCAAATGTGACCCTAGCCTAAGTCAGTGTTCCCCAACTCCAGTCATTAAGAACCACAAATTGATAATGTTTTCAGGATTTCTTTAGTATTTCCCAGATGACAATTCCGTCACCTTTACAGTACTAGGGAAATCCTGCTGTAAGTCAATTTTTGACCCCTCAAAGCTAAACTGCCAGGTCCATTGTGCAGTTCCGTCATGCTAGGGTCACAATGCAAATGTGACCCTAGCCTTAGAGAGAGAAATCTCCAATAAGAACTACTTTGGAGTTTGTTATTAATTCGGTTGGAATATGTTTAGTGCAACAACTTCATTCCTGTATGTGTAAGTGTTGTATTGCTAGGTTTGTGCATTGTCAGTAAAGTTAGTTAAAAAAAAAAAAAGGAACACTCCCAGAGGCTCACACACAGGGAATACCATGTAAGGCTAGCTTCACACTTGCAGATGGATCTGCAGCGTTTTGCAGATGCATCTGCAAGTGTGAGCATGCTGACCGCGGCCCCTATGTTTATAATAGGGCGCACGCGGTGTGAAAGCTCTCATTCACTCCTATATGTGTACTGTCAGCAGGCGTATGCCTGCTGACAGATCACACACTCCCGTCCGCACTGTGGACGCGAGATGTAGCGTCCATGCTGCGGGCGGGAGAGTGTGATCTGTAAGCAGGCATACGCCTGCTGACAGTACACATATAGGAGTGAATGAGAGCTTTCACACCGCGTGCGCCCTATTATAAACATAGGGGCCGCGGTCAGCATGCTCACACTTGCAGATGCATCTGCAAAACGCTGCAGATCCATCTGCAAGTGTGAAGGCAGCCTAACTGTAACCAGTTTCCTGTGTCTGTGCATGTGAAGAGAAGCACAGCAGCTTGTTGATGCTGCAAAGGGACATTTAAGATGTATATTCCTGTTTCCACAAAACCTTTCATATCTGTACCTGTGTGTTACTAATTAAAGCTAATTTCTTTTGTCAACATGCTTTCAGTGTATACTGAATGATCCGCTGCCAACAACTTCTACTTGTAGATTTCTGTCTTTGGTTACTATTGTCCCAAGTCACATTTCAAGGCTCAGTGAAGCATTGGTCTTATAGGGAGTGCTTTCCAATAGGTGTCACTTGGAAACAGTTCCTTTCTACTAGAGAGAGATAGAATTCATTTAGTGCCACATGACATATAAACGAACATGGTAAAGACATGGTCAATTAAAATTAGTAATGGACCACAGTTATATACTTATATTTTATATAACTTCTTCCATGCATATACAGGTTTATCTCAATGAATTAGAATATTATGAAAAAGCTATTTTTTTCAGTAATTTAATACAAAGATTAAAACAGATATATTATATAGAGTCATTACACACAGAGTGATCTATTTCAAGAGTTTATCTCTGTTAATGTTGATGATTATAGCTTACAACAAAAGAAACCCCAAAGGTCATTATGTCAGAAAATTAAATTAGGGAGCATGAAGGGTTAAAAACTGCGCTGTTGTATTCCACGAGACATCAAGGGGTGAATATATTATTGATTTATTAGTCAACGCGTATCGGGGCTCCCTAAAATGTACTGAAACATGGCAATATGATATTGATTTGTCCTGAGGAAGGGGCCAGGGAGACCTAAAATGCTAATTGACTAATAAATCAATATTATATTCACCCTTTGATGTCTCATGGGAATACGGCAGTTTTTAACCCTTCATCCTCCCTACTCTATATGCACCACGCTGGGGACTGCAGTAGCTGTGATTTGCTTTTAGAGTGGTTGTGACTTTCACAACCACACGAGGTGAGCCTATGATTCCTGAAGTATTTAGGTCATATTGTATCTCTCAGACCCTCCATCCTCCCTACTTTAATTTTCTAAGATAATGATTTTTGGGTTGTCATTGGCTGTAAGCCATAATCATCAACATTAACAGAAATAAACACTTGAAATAGATCCCTCTGTGTGTAATGACTCTATATAATATACGTTTGTCACTTTTTGAATTAAATTACTGAAATAAATTAACTTTCTGATGATATTCTATTTCATTGCAATGCACTGGATATTACATTCAATATACGGCAATGGACACAACCAGATAATAAGATAAAGATGCATGTTCTACAGCAATGGTAAGTGAGCAGTCCTGGATGTTTTGTATGAAAGAATGGGAACATGGACTGGTTTCACCAGATTCTTTTGGAGACCTATCATCAGTAGATTAGAGAGTAATGAAATAATGGCAAAGCCAGGAAAGCCATTAAATGGAAGCGCAGGAGAAGTTGCTGAGAGCGGCACAATTCATGTTTTGTGTGTAATTTATTTGAAATTCAAAATGACACTTTCTATCTAATCATCTTTCAAGCCGCACTACATTTTTTCCCGACACTTTATCTGACATTTGTGCTTAAACAAGGAACAACGCCCGCTGACAGTGCAAAATTATAGGACGCAGCGCTTCCAGATTACTATCTACTTTCGGAGCAGACTTGTAAACAGAGTGTACATG
Organism: Allobates femoralis; assembly: GCA_033576535.1. Classification (NCBI taxonomy): domain Eukaryota; kingdom Metazoa; phylum Chordata; class Amphibia; order Anura; family Aromobatidae; genus Allobates; species Allobates femoralis. The sequence continues at coordinate 65,348,457 of JARQOC010000002.1, read as the reverse complement.
TGTACGCTGCTATTTAGAGGCGGCTGAATGCATTTCGGCTATGTCACTGCATAAACAGGGTACACTCTGCCATACTAACAAGCGAATATTATGTAGGTTGTGAGCATATGTTCAGTCTGCAGTTTGTATTATTTTATGCAGATTAATGAATGTATAAGACAGGATGTGACAAATGTAGCATCAGAACTATTTAAACATAGCGTCATAACCCTTTAGTAAAAAAAAAAAAATCACACTTTGACCAGAATTGCGCTGCTAATTACAGACCCCTCTGTCATCGACCCTTCATTTCTAAAGTTGTGGAATATTTAGCTCACTCTTATCTAGTCTACATTCTCTCAGGTAACTCTCTTCTTGACCCTTCACAATCCGGTTTGTGTTCTTTACTCACTACGGAAACTGCCCTTACTAAAGCAACTTATTCATTTATGATCTAAACCAGAGGTCCCCAACTCCAGGCCTTGAGGGCCGCCATCAGGTCATGTTTTCAGGATTTCTTTAGTATTGCATAGGTGATAATATAATCACCTGCACAGAAGATGATTCCAAACCCTGTGCAATATTAAGGAAATCCTGAAAACATGACCTGTTGTCGGCCCACGAGGCCTGGAATTGGGGATCTCTGATCTAAACCTATTTGTTACTACTCTTCAAAAGGTAGAAAGAGGCACCGATCACCACAGGGCTGGATAAAATACGAAGCAGCTGCAGCTGCCGGCAATCGGGGGTGCACTTGACTCAAAAAATCATCAGCATACTTTATCTTAGAAGAAGGAATAAGGCACTCACCCGTTTGTCTTTAATTACGTGAAGACAGCTTTTATTCCACATTTAAGTACAGGGTGCGAGGGAGGGGGTGGAGGAGGGTGCGGACAAAAGCACAGTTTCAGAGCTGTTGATCCTTCGGCTAGTCCAAGCTCCCTGTTTGTGTATTATCACATGATTTTTAATTACATGCACGTTCACCATTCCCATGGCTCACATATGATGTCAGAAGGCTCCTCTTATTAAGGAAGTGGAGCCTATGTGGCCATTGAGCTTGGACCAGCCGAAGGATCAACAGGTCCGAAACGGTGCCGTTGTCCGCACCCTCCTACCACCCCCTCCCTCGCACCCTGTACTTAAATGTAGAATAAAAGCCGTCTTCACATAATTAAAGACAATCGGGTGAGTGCCTTATTCCTTCTTCTAAGATAAACTATTTGTTACTACTCCCTTCTGATTTTCCTGGATTTCTCTGCTGCATTTTTAAATCACTTTCTCTTCTTCTCTATGCTCGGCTCTATTGACCTCAAAGAAACTGCTCTCACATGGTTCTCCACGTACCTTTCTGACTGTTCCTTCACTATATCATTTGCTGCCTCATCCTCCTCTCCTCTTCCCATTACTGTCCGGTTCCTCAGGGTTCAGCCATCTGCCTCCTCCCCTTTTTTCTATGCACTGTTCTTATTGAACAAATCACCAGTTTCCATAATTATTTTCCAGTACCATCTATATAATGATGACACTCAATTATATACATCTTCTCCTGACATCACCGCTGACTGCGGCACCATTTTAATGAAGACACCATTACAATAGCAATGTGTACGCATCACCAATGGCTGCACGCGCAAAATTTAAACATAGAAATGGGAGCATGCCAGGAGGATGCAGGAGAAGGAATCTATATGAGAGGACCAAATCCACATACTGTAGTCCTGCCCCTGCACACATCAACTGATGCTGTACTATTTTCTGTAACTTTGATAAAACATTTTTTGCAAGCAACCATACAGTCAGAAAAATGAAGGTATTATTTCATTCACCACCCTAGCATCTGTATGGCGCTGCCTTTACTTTATACATCAAAAATCATGGTGGTTTCTTCCATTAAGGGTACACTCACCTCTGATTTTCTAGCATCGATGAGATTTTCTACTAGAACAGTAGCAGTGTCATGTGAGTATTATGCGTTTCATTAGTATGACTTCTATATGACAGGTGCATGACATGCTTGTATGCATTTTTTCCCTCACCTCGCATCCGTATGTCATGCATATGACATGTGTTTGTAACATGGTCTTTTCAATGCTGTAAAATGTTAGAATAAATAGAATAGATAGACAGATAGATGATAGAATAGATCAATCTTACCAGTCTCCCAATTCTTTCTTTCATGACCGCTCATTAAGCTCCATGCATATTCACTGCAGTGAACAGTATTGGTTAATCACAGAAGCTCACTCCCTGTGAAATGATCTGTGATTGTCTGGTGCAATTACACTGCACCCCCACAGTTTGTGCCTGGTTGCCATACACATTAGTATATGGCAACCAACCTTCCATCACATGTGTGTTAAATAAATAAATAATGGGAAAAAAATGCATAAGAGTCCCCCATATTTTTCATTCTCAGCACAGATAAAGTGAACAGCTGCTGGCTGCAGCCCCCAGCTATTTACTTTATCTTAGAGGAGTATGAAATACAGGGTCTGCATGCTATTTTTTTAAATTAATTAAATATTTTAACAAAAGGCAGCATGGGGTCCCCCCCATTGGATACTCAGTCAAGGTAAAACGCATGGCTGGAGGTTGTTATTCTTACCCTGGGTACTTCAGGGTAAGAATAGCAGCTTGCAGCCACCCAAGAATTTGACACATTGTTTAGAATTACCAAATCTTGGGGCTTTACCCTGCTGTTTTGATGCCCTGGTGCCATGTCACTGGGAAAGTAAAAGGTTGTTAATGACAAGGAACTATTGACACCTTGTCATTAAGTCCAGATTGGTAATGTCAGGCATCTATGATACCCATCCATTACCAGTCCAGTAACTGAATGGATAATAAACACAAACATGCACACACACACACAGAAAAATCCTTTTTTTTTTAAATAGAACACACTGACAACCCTCATTTTCCCATTTATTATCCCCAAACATACCCTCTAAAGAGAATTCACAATGAAGTCTAACGTCACCTTTCATCTCTGTTGCATCCATGTCTGTGCTGAAGGAGAAGCACCATATCAGTGCAGCCTCCGATTACACAATGAGTGCACGAGAGCTGTGGCCCTGTCATTAGTGCAATCAGTGAGGTCACCTCACCAGTGATTACACAGCTCAAGCAGTGTTAAAGAAGTTCCTTATGCTGTTAACAAGTACAACCTCTATTATTTTATACACTTACTATGTTACGTATGCCCATTTTGTATTTTTTCTTGGGTTTTGTCTGTGAAATGTCCATAGTCGGAACGTGCACTTACTAATGCATGTATACCAACTAGGTCCAATTAATTTGTTTTTATTTTGCTTTGGATGGGGAAGCTAAAACCTGGTGAGAGATTCCCTTTAACTCAACTGCCCAATTAATCCACTTCTCTCCTTGCTAATTCTCCATGTCTAACCTATGCAAATCTCTTTGGTGGCTAACAAATCCCCAAAGTATGTAGTTTAAACTACTACTACAGACTTTGATCTACAAGTCTGTCCCTAATCTGTCTCCTCCATATATCTCCAAACTATGATAATCTCCCAATATCTTCTCACAATGAATCTGTGCTCCCCAAGAGCTACTCCTCTTCTGTCCTCTCGACATTGATATGTTCCTTACCCAACAGCATCCAAGGCTTCTCTGGTGTAACTCTTATCCTCTGTAATTATATGCCCCAATATTTCTGATCATTCACATCTTTTGGAATGTTCAGAAAGAACTTAAAAATCCATCTCCTCAAGAACGTTTTTAGACTGCATAGACCCTGCTACCACTTCACCACCACCGGAGCTGCCCCAACCACTCAACCTGCCATCTCCTTATCCATGGAGCTCTAAAAGTATAATAATAAATAGGTGGGAGCTTGTAGTCCATTAATCAATGTCCATGAGATCTCAAAAATCAACACAGATCCAAGTCACCTTTTATGAAAAACAACACAGATATTGTCATAGACTCCAAAATTGATAAGTCAACAATAAAAACGATAAATGTGATACCCACTGGATTTCCTTTAATATTCCCTTGTTACAGCCCTTTGTTTGCGAAATGAGAAATCTTCAGCTGTGGCTCCTCGGGTCATTTTTCTTCCCGTTTAGAGGAATTGTAGTTACTTTTCGTCTTTGCGGACTATATTCGATACCTCTTTGTGTCACTTCTTAAATAATCTAAAATATGGTCTGAAGCAGAAGACTGTTTGTAACGGAGGCTGTAAAATATTAATATCCCTGAACATTATAGTAATGAGTATGTTGATGTTAGCGCCTGTTGTTGAGAGAATGGTTTGTGTTGCAATGTAACATCTTATCCCCTTAATAAGAGAAAGATTGTAAAGTTTATAATGAGTTCACAGATATGGAAATCATAAACGCAATCCTGCACATTTCATTTTCGGAGGGTGATGCATTGTGAGCTAATTACACAAGCTGTTGACACAGAGAAAAGATTCTCCGCTGTACAAATAAATCGTCGGATGAATAAATTGACGGAGTATGTGCTGGTTTTAATTATTCTATATCCCATTAAGCCATTACAGAAACAGCTTTACAATATTATAGAGGGGGTAGCAATATTTACTTGTTTCGGGGATAGGGTTCTTGTTACAGTTCCAATTACTGAAGCTGCCAAATTTGGTTAGTATAATTTAATAGGCTGCATATGAAATGCACATAATTTAGAATAAAACTTGTAAAAGATGCTATCATATACAAATGAAGGCTGAAATATGTTTTGTGGGTTTTTATTGCTATGTATTATGAATATTATGTGCTTTTCCCACTGGGATATATGCTTTTCTTGCAAAGTACAGTATATCTAAAAATGTTATACAAGTAGAATCCAACACTCGGGGTTGCATTGCTTATGCACAATTGACACTTTGAATTATAGATTAAAATTCTTTTGTTTGCAGCATTACTATTCTTATTTATTTTTGTGTGGCTTTCCTTTGAGCCTTGACTGATATTCATGCAGCTAATATGTAAACTGCTATGAACTGTCTAATCCACAGGCTAGATGAGGTAAAGTGTTAGAATATAGGAGTTTCAAATGTGGCCCTTGACTCCAATGCAGAATTAAAATTGGTTACCCAGGATCCATCATAAAAAAAAAAATGTGCCTAGGCACTAACAAGCAGGTAGATGTCACCTACCTACCTGTAATGCCCGGCACCATTCATCGCCGACACGCAGAGGTGTGAGACTGCTCCTGTCAGCTATTTCACCACTTCTGCTCATGTCACATCAACAGAAGGGGTGGCTCCTCTACTCTGTAGATGGATGCATAGCCGATGTCATGCTGATTGACAGCTGGCTCCCCCAATCAGGTAGCGAGGAGCCGGAATTCAATCAGCGTGACATTGGCTATGTGTCAACTTCTAAAGAGCAGAGCGGAAAAGCCGCCTCTGCACTGTTTACCTCGCCGTGCTGTCCATGGCAGGAGTGGTCTGTGACTGCTCTGTGCCGGGAGTGAATGAATGTGACTGACGCCGGGCACAACAGGCAGATAGGAAGCAGTTAATGCTTAGGCAAACATTTTTTTTTATAAAAATCCTGGATAACCCATTTAATAATCAATGTAGTCATGCTCAAGTCAAGAGGTACAGTTGTGGCCAAAAGTATTGACACCCCTGCAATTCTGTCAGATAATACTCAGTTTCTTCCTGAAAATGATTGCAATCACAAATTCTTTGGTATTATTATCTTCATTTAATTTATCTTCAATCAAAAAACACAAAAGAGAATAAAGCAAAAAGCAAAACATTGAGCATTTCACACAAAACTTCAAAAATGGGCCAGACAAAAGTATTGGCACCCTCAGCCTAATACTTGGTTGCACAACCTTTAGCCAAAATAACTACGATCAACCGATTCCGGTAACCATCAATGAGTTTCTTACAATGCTCTGCTGGAATTTTAGACCATTCTTCTTTGGCAAACTGCTCCAGGTCCCTGATATCTGAAGGGTGCCTTCTCCAAACTGCCATTTTTAGATCTCTATACAGGTGTTCTATGGGATTCAGGTCTGGACTCATTGCTGGCCACCTTATAAGTCTCCAGTGCTTTCTCTCAAACCATTTTCTAGTGCTTTTTGAAGTGTGTTTTGGGTCATTGTCCTGCTGGAAGACCCATGACCTCTGAGGGAGACGCAGCTTTCGCACACTGAGCCCTACATTATGCTGCAAAATTTGTTGGTAGTCGTCAGACTTCATAATGATACAAAAAGATGGAAGCGTGGTGTATATTTGGGCGCTGAGGTAAGGAAGATCTCTGATGCTGGCTTCTTTTCCGGACTTTATTAAAATAATTGCAGTTATAATTATTCAAGCTTAAGGCTCTCAAAACCCACGATGCATTTCGACGTGCACACACGTCTTTCTCAAGTGATTGAGAGCCCTTCAATTCATTCTATCTTATATTCCCACCCCTCAGTTATCATTGGTTCCTATTTTTAACTCAATAGTTACCACAATACCAGGTTATCCACCTCACTATAACATGCATAATTTAAAATACATAATATTATAACCCATCATTACAATTCATTCCATCAACAAACATTATATAAATACAAAATAACCAATTTCCATCCGCTACCATTAAAAATATTATTAATAAAACAGGAATAGTTCTTAAACGATATAGTACATCAATATGGACACTAGGTGGGGATATATACTACCATTTATTCAGGTCTATCTTTCTCAGGTTAGTAATCTAATATTTTATTTTGTTAGTATTCCAGGTGGGTCACACAATATTCGAATTTTACCTGCACTATTACTTATATTCTTTCTAGTGCCAGGTTTAAACCCTCAGGCGAAAGCGTCCCCATTTTAAAGATCCAAAATGTTTCTTTTTAATTTAATCTCTCAATTTTATCATATGCATATTCATTAATTTGATCTATAATAATTAATTTTAGGCCTGATGGGTCCTTATTATGAACAGATGCAAAGTGTCGTGACACACTATGGAGAGGGAATCCTTTCACAATATTATGGCGGTGTTTATTCATTCTTGCCCGCATACTTTGGGTTGTCCTTCCAATATACTGGTATTTACAGTCACATTCCAGTAAATACACCACAAATCTGGATTCACAGTCCAGTCTGTGGGATATCTTAAATAATTGCTTTGTTGTATTGGAAAAAAAATGTTCTACTCCCATTTATCATGTTTTTACAACATTTACATTTAACGGATCCACACCTAAAACTCCCTTTTTCCCTTTCCATCTCTTCATTTTCATCTTTCTTGTTTCTATCCTCTTTCTGTTTTATTTCATTAGTACTTCTAATCCTGCTTGGTGCCAGTAATCTTTGGAGATTCATCCCTCTTCTAAATATAATCCTAGTATTTTTGGGAATGATTCCTGCTAAAATGGGATCACTCCTCAAAATTGACCAGTTCTTTTGCAGAAGCTTATAGATATTCCTGTGGGAAGCATTAAAACTAGTTATTAGATTGCAGCCAAATTCATTTTTATTTTCATTTTTATTTTCATTTTTCTCTTCAGGGATTTCACCGCTGATTTTTTCGCTACTGATTTTTTCACTGCTGATTTTTTTATTACTGATTTTTTTGCTGCTGATTTTTTCGCTGCTGATTTTTTCGCTGCTGATTTTTTTATTATTTGTTCTCTTTATTTTCTTTTCCTCCAATTTTTTGAGACAGGTTTCCTGTGTAAACTTGCTACTCTTTCTAAAGGCATCATTCAGCAATTTTTTGGGGTAGCCCTTCTCTATAAATCTAGTTTTTAAGATCTTTACTTCTTCCAAAAAGTCTTCTTTATTAGTGCAGTTTTTTCTGACTCTCCAGTACTGCCCATACGGTATATTTCTTAACCATGAGGGAAGATGACTACTGGAGAAGTTCAGATAGCTGTTCACATCCACCTCTTTAAAGTACGTGCTGGTACTAATTTTGCCTTGATCATCTATCCTCAATTGGAGATCTAGAAATTGAATATTGCTGTCCGAGATGTTAAGTGAGAACTTCAGGCCCCAGAGTAAAATTATCCAGAAGGTAGAAAAAAAGCGAAGTATAAGAAAATCAACAGCTGCTAAGGAAATCCAGATAGAAAGAAAAGGGATAGGTGGGGAAAAGGATAAAGGAAAGAGGATAAGAAGAAATAGTATGATTGAAAGTGGGAAAAAGAACAGGAAAGAGAAAACTGGTGTGGTGGAATGTGAGGAAGAAGAAAATGGAATAAGAACTAGTAAATTTATAGATAAGGTACAAGAATCACGGAATATACGGGTGGAATTAGCTTCAATGTCTTCTGATATGGAGGTAACCGATTCTGAGGATAATGCATCGTTTGAATTATTTACTGTCCATAATATTACAGATTCACAACAGATTGATAAAGAGAATGGTAATATAAATAATGAGAATGAACTTGTTACTGAACTTGATAATACGATGTATCATAGATTACCAGAATCACCGAATCCTTCCCCTCTATTAATAACCCTGAACTCTCCCCTTGAAATACCTTTGCAAAGAATAAGGGATAATGTAAGTAATGGTATTACATCAACTCAAGAAAAAGGGATGGAGATAAGGTTCCCATAGGGGACAAAACACAGAATAAAATAACGCATTATTTTCACGAGGCTGTAGGCAGAAAGTCCAAAAGAAAACGAGACCAAGGGGTTGTAGAGGGAGCGGAATTGAATCTAGACCAAGAGGCATCATTAACAGAAAAGAAAAAAACAAAATTGGTTTGAATAATCAGGTACAGGATAATAAAATAAAGGAAAAGGGGAATGCTAATGAATATGGGATTTTTAATCTCTCAAGAGCTAAACTAACGGAGGATGAAATGAGATTAATAGGAAGAGGGTTATCCTTTTGCCCAAAAGCCCAAATTAATTCCCTAGAGTTATATGTTGACTTCAATGAATTTGTGAGGAAATTAACGGTGCAACGACATTTTGCGCTAGAAAAAATACAGGGTAAAAAATTTATGGTTAGGAATGAGAAAAATATTGATGTACAGGTAAATAAAGAGGAGGAAACATCAATTTTTGAAGAAAGTCCACGTTAACCCAAAAACTAAAAGTAATTTTTATCCAATGCATCATAAAGGGTCTCATCTTGAGACATTTCAACATATGTGTCTACGTGAAATCAGGGAGATAAAAAACATAAAAGGGAAAGATAATTTAACGGTGGGTGAACGTTCTGCCCTGAAAAATTTGAAAGAAGAGCATAATTTAGTGATTAAAAAAGCAGATAAGGGGGGTGGTACTGTAATAATGAGTCATGAATGGTATAGCAGAAAGGGGTCCAAATGTTATCGGATGAGATTTATTATATTAAGGAAACAGCTAACCCCATGGATATGATATTGAAGGATTATCGGTCACTGATTGGGACAGCCTGGAAACGGGGATCCTGGACAGAAGAGAACACAAATTTTTACAAGTCACAAAATTTAAAATTCCCCATTTTTATTTTTTACCTAAACTACACAAAGACATGGTGGACCCTCCTGGTCGCCCTATAATTTCTGGTATTGGGTCACTCACTACTAATTTATCACATTATTTAGATTTATTTCTTCAAAAATATAATTTAGCACTTGATTCTTATTTACGTGATTCTTCACATTTGATCGGTATTCTGTCGGAGCTTCCCCCGCACCCAGATTGCTTATTGCTGACGATGGATGTGAGTTCATTGTATTCAAATATACCACATGAGTTTGGCATTAGAGCGGTAAATTGGTTCTTGGAAAAGGATACAAGAATGCCCCCCCCCCAAAAGGAGTTTATAAAGGAAGGTATCAAATTTGTGCTACTTAATAATGTCTTCACTTTTCAGGAGGATACATATAGACAGATAAGGGGCTGCGCAATGGGGACGAGATTCGCCCCCAGTTACGCAGGGTTATACATGGGGTGCTTTGAATCAGTCACCATTGCGCAGTCCCCACTAGGGAGTAAGTATATTAAACTTTTTAAGAGATTTATCGACGATCTGATATTTATATGGGCAGGATCCGAAAAAGAGGCATTACAGTTCACGGAGGACCTCAATGCGAATGACTGGGGCCTGAAGTTCTCACTTAACATCTCGGACAGCAATATTCAATTTCTAGATCTCCAATTGAGGATAGATGATCAAGGCAAAATTAGTACCAGCACGTACTTTAAAGAGGTGGATGTGAACAGCTATCTCAACTTCTCCAGTAGTCATCTTCCCTCATGGTTGAGAAATACACCGTATGGGCAGTACTGGAGAGACAGAAAAAACTGCACTAATAAAGAAGACTTTTTGGAAGAAGTAAAGATCTTAAAAACTAGATTTATAGAGAAGGGCTACCCCAAAAAATTGCTGAATGATGTCTTTAGAAAGAGTAGCAAGTTTACACAGGAAACCTGTCTCAAAAAATTGGAGGAAAAGAAAATAAAGAGAACAAATAATAAAAAAATCAGCAGCGAAAAAATCAGCAGCGAAAAAATCAGCAGCAAAAAAATCAGTAATAAAAAAATCAGCAGCGAAAAAATCAGTAGCGAAAAAATCAGCGGTGAAATCCCTGAAGAGAAAAATGAAAATAAAAATGAAAATAAAATTGAATTTGGCTGCAATCTAATAACTAGTTTTAATGCTTCCCACAGGAATATCTATAAGCTTCTGCAAAAGAACTGGTCAATTTTGAGGAGTGATCCCATTTTAGCAGGAATCATTCCCAAAAATCCTAGGATTATATTTAGAAGAGGGATGAATCTCCAAAGATTACTGGCACCAAGCAGGATTAGAAGTACTAATGAAATAAAACAGAAAGAGGATAGAAACAAAAAGATGAAAATGAAGAGATGGAAAGGGAAAAAGGGAGTTTTAGGTGTGGATCCGTTAAATGTAAATGTTGTAAAAACATGATAAATGGGAGTAGAACATTTTTTTCCAATACAACAAAGCAATTATTTAAGACTAGCTGTGAGCCCGATGCAAATGCATCGGGTGTCTAGAATACTATACTTTGTATGAGGATTACCGCAAGCGCGCCGCAAGTGTAACGACTCGCTGGCGCCGACCAATTAGAAGCGCGGCTCAGGCAGCGACTCGCAATGGCCTCGCGGCCATTGCTCGCGCTACCTGACCGGTAAATCGTTAACTTTGAGGGCGAGCCTCTGGTTCGATTTTCGGCCAGCGACTCGCAATGGCCGCTTCGCGGCCATTGCTCGTACTCAGCCTGCGCGAGCAATGGCCTCGCGGCCATTGCTCGCGCAAGCCAGCGACTCGCATTGCTCGTCCTCAGCCTGCGCGAGCAATGGCCTCGCGGCCATTGCTCGCGCAAGCCAACGACTCGCATTGGCCGCTACGCGGCCAATGCTTCGCCGTGCTGACGTCACAGAGTGACATAGCCACGGTCTTTTCGGGTACCCACACGAAAGTGCCTACGGCAATTATATAGTAGATACTGTACATTGCATATGGAGGGGTGAGGAGAGCGGAGGCTGGAGGGGAGAGCGGAGGCTGGAGGGGAGGGCAGAGGCTAGAGGGCAGAGCAGAGGCTGGAGGGCAGAGGCTGGAGGGGAGAGCGGAGGCTGGAAGGGAGAGCAGAGGCTGGAAGGGAGAGCGGAGGCTGGAGGGGATTGGCTGGAGGCTGGAGGGGATTGGCTGGAGGGGATTGGCTGGAGGCTGGAAAGGAGAGGCTGGAGGGGAAAGGCTGGAGGGGAGAGGCTGGAGGGCAGAGGCTTTAGGGTAGAGGCTGGAGGGGAGAGCGGAGGATGGAGAGGAGAGCGGAGGCTGGAGGGGAGAGCGGAGGCTGGAGGGGAGAGCGGAGGCTGGAGGGGAGAGCGGAGGCTGGAGGGCAGAGCGGAGGCTGGAGGGCAGAGCGGAGGCTGGAGGGCAGAGCAGAGGCTGGAGGGCAGAGCGGAGGCTGGAGGGGAGAGCGGAGGCTGGAGGGGAGAGCGGAGGCTGGAGGGGAGAGCGGAGGCTGGAGGTTAGAGCGGAGGCTGGAGGTCAGAGCGGAGGCTGGAGGTCAGAGCGGAGGCTGGAGGTCAGAGCGGAGGCTGGAGGTCAGAGCGGAGGCTGGAGGGCAGAGGCTGGAGGGCAGAGCGGAGGCTGGAGGTCAGAGCGGAGGCTGGAGGTCAGAGCGGAGGCTGGGGGTCAGAGCGGAGGCTGGAGGTCAGAGCGGAGGCTGGAGGTCAGAGCGGAGGCTGGAGGTCAGAGCGGAGGCTGGAGGTCAGAGGCTGGAGGTCAGAGGCTGGAGGTCAGAGCGGAGGCTGGAGGTCAGAGCGGAGGCTGGAGGTCAGAGCGGAGGCTGGAGGTCAGAGGCTGGAAGTCAGAGGCTGGAGGTCAGAGGCTGGAGGTCAGAGCGGAGGCTGGAGGTCAGAGCGGAGGCTGGAGGGCAGAGGCTGGAGGGGAGAGCGGAGGCTGGAGGGGAGAGCGGAGGCTGGAGGGGAAGCGGAGGCTGGAGGTTAGAGCGGAGTCTGGAGGTCAGAGCGGAGGCTGGAGGTCAGAGCGGAGGCTGGAGGGCAGAGCGGAGGCTGGAGGTCAGAGCGGAGGCTGGAGGGCAGAGCGGAGGCTGGAGGTCAGAGCAGAGGCTGGAGGTCAGAGCGGAGGCTGGAGGTCAGAGCGGAGGCTGGAGGGCAGAGGCTGGAGGGCAGAGCGGAGGCTGGAGGGCAGAGCGGAGGCTGGAGGGCAGAGCGGAGGCTGGAGGTCAGAGCAGAGGCTGGAGGTCAGAGGCTGGAGGTCAGAGGCTGGAGGTCAGAGCGGAGGCTGGAGGTCAGAGCGGAGGCTGGAGGGCAGAGGCTGGAGGGGAGAGCGGAGGCTGGAGGTCAGAGCGGAGGCTGGAGGTCAGAGCGGAGGCTGGAGGTCAGAGGCTGGAGGTCAGAGCGGAGGCTGGAGGTCAGAGCGGAGGCTGGAGGTCAGAGGCTGGAGGTCAGAGGCTGGAGGTCAGAGCGGAGGCTGGAGGGCAGAGCGGAGGCTGGAGGGCAGAGCGGAGGCTGGAGGGAGAGCGGAGGCTGGAGGGGAGAGCGGAAGCTGGAGGGCAGAGCGGAGGCTGGAGGGCAGAGCGGAGGCTGGAGGGGAGAGCGGAGGCTGGAGGGGATAGGCTGGAGGGGAGAGCGGAGGCTGGATGGCAGAGGCTGGAGGGCATAAGGGAGGCTGGAGAGGAGAACGGAGGCTGGAGGGGAGAGCGGAGGCTGGAGGGGGGGGGTGCTGTCATACAGATGTGAGGGCCGGGGGGACTCACCGCCACCGGCGTGCGTGTGCTGTAGGAGGAGAGGAGGGGCGGGCAGAGCTGCCGGACAGGAAGTTCCGTCCTCCCTCCTCTCCGGGCGCATGGCGGGCGGCTGTGGTGAGCACGGGGCCCCCAGGGGGTGGAGGCAATGGGCCCCTCATGCCGAGTGGCGGGATGACAGCGGCGGTCGCAATGCCCGCTACGCGGGCAATGCCTCGCACGGCGTGGTGACGTCACAGTGTCAGAGGCTGGAGGTCAGAGGCTGGAGGTCAGAGCGGAGGCTGGAGGTCAGAGCGGAGGCTGGAGGGCAGAGGCTGGAGGGGAGAGCGGAGGCTGGAGGGATAGCGGAGGCTGGAGGGGAGAGCGGAGGCTGGAGGTTAGAGCGGAGGCTGGAGGTCAGAGCGGAGGCTGGAGGGCAGAGCGGAGGCTGGAGGGCAGAGCGGAGGCTGGAGGTCAGAGCGGAGGCTGGAGGTCAGAGCAGAGGCTGGAGGTCAGAGCGGAGGCTGGAGGTCAGAGCGGAGGCTGGAGGGCAGAGGCTGGAGGGCAGAGCGGAGGCTGGAGGGCAGAGCGGAGGCTGGAGGGCAGAGCGGAGGCTGGAGGTCAGAGCGGAGGCTGGAGGTCAGAGCGGAGGCTGGGGGTCAGAGCGGAGGCTGGAGGTCAGAGGCTGGAGGTCAGAGGCTGGAGGTCAGAGCGGAGGCTGGAGGTCAGAGCGGAGGCTGGAGGGCAGAGGCTGGAGGGGAGAGCGGAGGCTGGAGGTCAGAGCGGAGGCTGGAGGTCAGAGCGGAGGCTGGAGGTCAGAGGCTGGAGGTCAGAGCGGAGGCTGGAGGTCAGAGCGGAGGCTGGAGGTCAGAGCGGAGGCTGGAGGTCAGAGGCTGGAGGTCAGAGGCTGGAGGTCAGAGCGGAGGCTGGAGGTCAGAGCGGAGGCTGGAGGGCAGAGCGGAGGCTGGAGGGGAGAGCGGAGGCTGGAGGGGAGAGCGGAGGCTGGAGGCAGAGCGGAGGCTGGAGGGGAGAGCGGAGGCTGGAGGGGATAGGCTGGAGGGAGAGCGGAGGCTGGATGGCAGAGGCTGGAGGGCATAAGGGAGGCTGGAGAGGAGAACGGAGGCTGGAGGGGAGAGCGGAGGCTGGGGGGGGGGGTGCTGTCATACAGATGTGAGGGCCGGGGGGACTCACCGCCACCGGCGTGCGTGTGCTGTAGGAGGAGAGGAGGGGCGGGCAGAGCTGCCGGACAGGAAGTTCCGTCCTCCCTCCTCTCCGGGCGCACGGCGGGCGGCTGTGGTGAGCACGGGGCCCCCAGGGGGTGGAGGCAATGGGCCCCTCATGCCGAGTGGCGGGATGACAGCGGCGGTCGCAATGCCCGCTACGCGGGCAATGCCTCGCACGGCGTGGTGACGTCACAGTGTGACATAGCCACGACGTGCGGGGGCCGACACAAAACGTGCTACGGCAATTATATAGTAGATACCCCACAGACTGGACTGTGGATCCAGATTTGTGGTGTATTTACTGGAATGTGACTGTAAATACCAGTATATTGGAAGGACAACCCAAAGTATGCGGGCAAGAATGAATAAACACCGCCATAATATTGTGAAAGGATTCCCTCTCCATAGTGTGTCACGACACTTTGCATCTGTTCATAATAAGGACCCATCAGGCCTAAAATTAATTATTATAGATCAAATTAATGAATATGCATATGATAAAATTGAGAGATTAAATAAAAAAGAAACATTTTGGATCTTTAAAATGGGGACGCTTTCGCCTGAGGGTTTAAACCTGGCACTAGAAAGAATATAAGTAATAGTGCAGGTAAAATTCGAATATTGTGTGACCCACCTGGAATACTAACAAAATAAAATATTAGATTACTAACCTGAGAAAGATAGACCTGAATAAATGGTAGTATATATCCCCACCTAGTGTCCATATTGATGTACTATATCGTTTAAGAACTATTCCTGTTTTATTAATAATATTTTTAATGGTAGCGGATGGAAATTGGTTATTTTGTATTTATATAATGTTTGTTGATGGAATGAATTGTAATGATGGGTTATAATGTTATGTATTTTAAATTATGCATGTTATAGTGAGGTGGATAACCTGGTATTGTGGTAACTATTGAGTTAAAAATAGGAACCAATGATAACTGAGGGGTGGGAATATAAGATAGAATGAATTGAAGGGCTCTCATTCACTTGAGAAAGACGTGTGTGCACGTCGAAATGCATCGTGGGTTTTGAGAGCCTTAAGCTTGAATAATTATAACTGCAATTATTTTAATAAAGTCCGGAAAAGAAGCCAGCATCAGAGATCTTCCTTACCTCAGCGCCCAAATATACACCACGCTTCCATCTTTTTGTATCATTTTGACTCCCTTTGGGGAGAGTGGTGGAGTGAGCTGCAGAGGAGGGAGAGTACCTGAGAAGACGTCAGCTGGATCGGCCCCTTTACTAGACACGTGACGCCGCCCGGCACTAGTGTTTCCCCGGAGAAGACCTCGTAGGAAGCACGAGGACGGAACCGGAGGATTCCGTTGCTTGATTTTAATAAGCTCATCTACGGGCTGTGGGTTATAACCAGACCAGGTGAGTTTAAACGCAAAAGAACCGCCTGCTAACAACCCCATGTGTACAGGCGCACTATAAGCTGTTGTTGTTTTTCCTTTACATCAGACTTCATAATGACATGCACACGGTCAAGCAGTCCAGTGCCAGAGGCAGCAAAGCAACCCCAAAACATCAGGGAACCTCCGCCATGTTTGACTGTAGGGACTGTGTTCTTTTCTTTGAATGCCTCTTTTTTTCTCCTGTAAACTCTATGTTGATGCCTTTGCCCAGAAAGCTTTACTTTTGTCTAATCTGACCAGAGAACATTCTTCCAAAACGTTTTAGGCTTTCTCAGGTAAGTTTTGGCAAACTCCAGCCTGGCTTTTTTATGTCTCGGGGTAAGAAGTCGGGTCTTCCTTGGTATCCTACCCTACAGTCCCTTTTCATTCAGACGCCGACGGATAGTACAGGTTGACACTGTTGTACCTCGGACCGCAGGGCAGCTTGAACTTGTTTGGATGTTAGTCGAGGTTCTTTATCCACCATCCGCACAATCTTGAGTTGAAATCTCTCATCAATTTTTCTTTTCCGTCCACATCTAGGGAGGTTAGTCACAGTGCCATGGGCTTTAAAATTCTTGATGACACTGCGCATGGTAGACACAGGAACATTCAGGTCTTTGGAAATGTACTTGTAGCCTTGAGATTGCTCATGCTTCCTCACAATTTGGTTTCTCAAGTCGTCAGACAGTTCTTTGGTCTTCTTTCTTTTCTCCATGCTCAATATGGTACACATAAGGACACAGGACAGAGGTTGAGTCAACTTTAATCCATGTCAACTGGCTGCAAGTGTGATTTAGTTATTGCCAACACCTGTTAAGTGCCGCAGGTAAGTTACAGGTGCTGTCAATTACACAAATTAGAGAAGCATCACATGATTTTTCTAACAGTGCCAATACTTTTGTTCACCCACTTTTTTATGTTTGGTGTGGAATTATATCCAATTTGGCTTTAGAACAATTCTTTTTATGTTTTTTCATTGAAGACAAATTAAATGAAGATAATAATACCAAAGAATTTGTGATTGCAATCATTTTCAGGAAGAAACTGAGTATTATCTGACAGAATTGCAGGGGTGTCAATACTTTTGGCCACAACTGTATAGGGTGGAGCCATATGAAGGATGAGGCCATATACAGGATGGGGCTATATACAGGATGGGGCGATATACCAGGATGAGGCATATAGGATGAGGGCATAAATCAGGATGGGGCATAAATGAGGATGGGTTATATAGGATGGGGCCATATATCATGATGGGGCCATCATCCATGTATCAGGATGGGGCCATATGCAGGATGGGACCATATACCAGGATGAGGCATATAGGATGAGGGCATAAACAAGGATGGGGGCAAAAAACAGGATGGGCCATATAGGATGGAGTAATATAAGGCATATAGGATAAGGGCATAAACCAGGAAGGGGGCATAAATTAGGATGGTCCCATATAGGATTTATTGCTTCATTAAAAAAAAGGAAGCAGTAGTCACTGTGTGCACCAGGTATTGCGGGCAAAATCTGTCCCAAACCTGTAACTGTGCTGCAGCAGGCAGTGTTGCATAGCTCTTAAAACCATTTATATGCAAGCAGTGTGCAAGAGTGGTGCATCTCAGGCAATCTTGGATGTGAGGGTGAACTGGGTAAAGAGACTGGTAGAGGCACATTGTCAAAATTGGATGCTCTGTGTTGGATCTTGGGCAATCTTGGCTGTGATGGTGAACCGTTGTAAAAATTGTCTGTTATAGGCCCATTGTCAAACTTGAGTGCTCTGTGTTGAGCTATACCAATCTTGGCTTTGTGGGTCACATGAGAAAATAGGTTTGTAGGGGGGATTTATTAACATTGTGGCTCTATGGGGTAACTATGAAATCCATCTTTGTGGGGTGACTGTAATCTATTTTCCTCTTTCACTTGCTATGTAACCACCATTGATATGGTGACAGAACCCATTTAATTAATATCCCTATCCATATTTGTTTTCAGAGCACTTTTTTCTGCTCTTAACCCCTTTTGCCTTCATTTGCAGCCCCTTAGCCCTAACTACAACCATTTTACAACCATTTTTCAGCACTGACGTTTGGGTCCCCATTGACTTCTATGGGGTTTGGAGTTTGAGGTCAAGGTCGATTCCCAAACCCGACTTATTTTTAATCAGTGCGGATTTGGCGAGCCTGAATATTCATGGATTTGCTCATCACTATTCTCTATGTGACAGTTCTATAGACATCAACCAGCAGCAGGAAGATAAAGAAGGAAATCTTATTTTTTTGCTATTGGCCTCTCTCTATTCTGTGAGCATCCCGGGATAAATTATTATATTCAGACTTATACTTTCATTCTGCATATAACATGATAGAATAAAGATTATACTAATAGATTAAATTGTATATGTAAAATGTTGTTAACTATAAAATTGGCTTTAAAGGGATCCTGTCACCTCCAAAACGCCACATAAGCTTCAAAGTCATGTCCTGCAGCATCCTATCACTAATCTCACACTCCTTTTGTCTCAGAAAAGCATCCTGTGAAAGTGGATAAAAACATTTTATAACTTACTCATTAGTGATGTTAATTAGCAGGGGCTATATTCTTTAGCCCCTAGGGTGGGCCCTCTTCATCATAAGATCACGCCCTAATAGATGTGCTCTTCTATTCATGTTGTATTCAGCACCTCCCTGTTCTCCACGGCTCTGCCTGGGCTGTAATGACATGAATTGCGTCATTTCCGGTCGGGTGACGTCAGTACACCCACACCGCTGTGTACTGCTTCAAGCAGCGCATGCGCAATGCGGTGCTTGAAGCCTACAGAGCGGCACGGGTGTACTGACAACACCCGATGCCGGAAATGACACGATTCGCGTCATTACAGCCCAGGCCGCGCCGTGGAGAGCAGGGAGGCGCTGAATAAAATATTTTTCTCCACTTTCACAGGATGCTTTTCAGAGACAAAATGAGTGTGAGATTAGTGATGGGATGGTACAGGGACATGATTTTGAAGCTTAGGTGGCGTTTTGGAGGTGACAGGATCCCTTTAATGTTTGCAACAAATGTATATTTAATTGGCTGCAAAGGTTGAAATGTAAACCACACATCATAAATTACCAGTATGCGGCATGTAAAGAGCCTTGCAAAGAGAAATTATGAGACAGTATCAAAGGTGTGGGATCAGAATGTGAGTGCCATCATCTCTTTGTACCTGGTTGAATCCATGTTCATTATCTACCACCCATTTGATTATAGAAACTAAGAGAAAACTGGTTGGAGTCATGTACATATCTTACAGTATCTTTGTACAGTATTTCTTTTGAAGTTATGTTTCTAGAATGATCAGAGAATTCTCTTTACCATTGTTCTATAGTTATTGTTGGCAGAAAGTCTCATCTTCAACAATAGGAGTGAGAGATTCCCAAGATGATTGGTTTCACAATGTACCTGGTTCAGTAATGCTGCAATCTTACATTCCTAGGATAGTTTCAAAGGTTAATCAATTAGAGCTCAGGCTCTTTTTGTTCTTTATCGCTAGACACAATATTTTAACCTCATCATTTTCAAACTTCTTATGTTTGCATTAACACAACTGTACGGGGTCCTCGCTTGGACATGTAGAATATTTTGATTTTTCCTTTTCCGAAAAAATAAATAGATTTCCCTACATGTTTTTTGTGAATTTTGCGACCAACTCAATGCCTTTTTTGAATTGTTAACGAGGACCTGTCACCCCCCTGCTGCATGGCAATCTAAATACAGCACTGAATGCAGCATGTCTGCTGCATTCAGGGAAGTGGTCCTGTGTCGCCCCAGGGTGTGGGGTACTCAGGTATCAGGCGGCAGAAGGGTTAACTGTGTCAAGGAGGATGGCGGCTGCGCCTGATCTCGTGTCCTGGGGGACTATTCTCTTTAAAAAGGGGGATTATGTACAAGGGATTATTTACAAAGCTAGTTGTCGTGACGCCACCTGCAGTTCCTGGTGAAGTAGCACCAGCGCCACCACAGTCCTCCGGAGGTCGGTGGTATTGCGGCTGAGATGGTGTAGTCCTCCGCAGGCAGGACTGGACCTCCGGGGCAGCAATCCTGTGAAGGAATAAGTTCATGGAAAGAAGATGCAGCAAAGTCAAAGTCACTTCACTCCGGGTACTTTACTGAAACTTTAGCAGCAATGGTTACAGTTCAGTGCAGTAAAATGTTAAAAGACAAATAGCTAACGGGTGGCTGCAAGCAGATCTCAGGTGATAGGATGGATCCCTCAGTGTGTGCCTTTCTTTCTTCTCTTCCCTGCTTCCCAGTAGTTGGTGTGAAGTCTGACCCCATAAAGCGGATCTGGCCTCCTGCTGTCTCTCACTCTCCTCGCTCCCGTCGAGTCACCCTCTCCTGGACCGCCGAACCTTCAGGCGATCCTAGTACCCTCTTATGGTCGCTTGAGAGTCTGAGCAGTATATATACATACCGCCAGATCGCCGGATTTTCTGTGGTCCTTGGAGTATCCCACAGGTGTGGGCTCCGGTGCCTGGTAAGCTGCCGGAGTTGGACTCTCTGAAGTTCCTCTCTTCCCCAAGGCTGGCTGTCTGCACCTGGGATCTGCCTTTAGCCTTTCCCGGGTCCCTCAGCCGAGAGACCCTCCTTGCTCCCTCAGGCTCACTGCCTTGCTGCCAACAACTCTCTAGTACCCCCTGGAGGTGATTTTATTCCCTCCCGGGTACCTCCCACCATGTGATCTAGTGTGTGGGTGCTTGTGTGTAGGTTCCACCCATCAGCCTGAAATCTACTTGCAGCTGGGATATCTGCACGCTTTTATGGGTGCAGTACCCCTCTGTGATGCCTGCTTTGCGGGGTGACCACAGTCCCCCATGTGTCTGTGTGCTGTGTACCCCGAGATATAGAAAAACTTACAGTTAGAAGCCATGGCGGCAGTCCCCTGTGGCTGGAATGAGCTCAATTGACTTGGAGGCCATTCCTTTCCCCTCTGCCTCTCTGTGCTGCTTCTGCTGTGCAGGCTCTGCCCTCCTCCTCACCTGTCTCTGTCACTCAGAGCAGATGCAAATCATTTGTCCTGACACCAGCTCCAGATTCCAGCCCTGGTGTCTGAAAAAGCCTAAACAGCACAGCAGGAGGCGGAACAGAGAGGCAGAAGAGGAGGGAATGGCCCCCAGTCAATCGAGCTCACTCTAGGCACAGGGACTGCCTCCATGGCTTCAACTGCACTTTTTCTAAGCCTATATAACGGGGTACACAGCACAAAGACACATGGGGACCCCTTCTCTGAATGCAGCAGACATGTTGCATTCAATGCTGCATTTAGATTGCTATGCACCATGGGGGTGACAGGTCCTCTTTCAGGGAAGGAAGAGTGATTAAAACAAACACAAAACAATATACTTATCTTGCTACTGATTTGTCCTGCTGTCACCACTGCCCACTGTGTGCCCATTTCTTTCCTCCCTCCTTTGGCACGTGACGTACTCTTCATCCATCATCACTTTACACTGGGGCATTGAGCACTTAGCAGATGTCTGATGTAACAATGTGAAAATGAGCTATGTGGGTGGCAGGACTGGTGAGTGGCGAAGTAAAAACAAATTATTTTCTACAGCTGCATTTCTGTTGTATTGACATTTTGAGAGACTTGGTGCATAATAAGGAATATTCAATTCGTATTGAATGTCTTTGATGCAACTAAATCTTCCCTGCCTTTTTTGAAACTCAATAGAATTACTCATCTCTAATATTTGTAATATGTGTTCTAATAGTTTTAGGGACTACCATAAAAAGAATCATGAAATCGTTAGAGTTGGAAGGGACTTTGTGGGTCATCTGGTCCAATACCCTGCTCAAAGCAGGATTCACTAAATCATGTCAGACAGATGTCTGTCCAGCCTCTCTGTGTGAAGACTTCCATTGAAGGGAAACTCACCACCTCTCGAGGTCATCTGTTCCACTAATTGATCAATTTTTTTCTAATATTTAATCTGGGTCTCTTCCCATTCAGTTTCCTGCTCTAGTCTTTAGTTATATAAATGAGAATAAAGCTGATCCCTCTACAGTGTGGCAACCCTTGAGGTATTAGTAGACAGCTAAGAAGTCTTCTCTCAGTGTTCTTTATTGCAAGCTAAACATTCCCAAATTCTGTAAACGTTACTCATACGATATGTGAACAGTAGGTTTTTTTCTTTAGCTATTTCATACAGTATAATGTATTTCATAGGAAAGGTTTTGTATTTTTTTTTTCACTTTTTATCTTACAAAAAGACTTTTGTGAAACATCATTTTTAGTGATGAGCGAATAGTGAGATATTCAAGTTTGGATAGCTCTAACCGAACACTTTGAACGAGTAATGAATCCAATGCAAGTCACTGGGTAACTCACTCGGATCTGAATACTAAAATAGTTCGAAGTATTTGGTTAGAGCTATGCGAACCCTAATATCTTACTACTCACTCATCTCGATGTATACTGACCTCAAATTGTCTTTCACCACTTCCATCTGGATGTCGGGAATCCCATAATCCACCGTGCAGACCGGAAGTACACCAGCCGCCACATTGGAACATCCAAGTGATGGATAGTCCTTCTCTGGTATCCCACAATCAACAGAGCGAGAGATGCGTGATCAGCCCAAGAACCTTTATTGCTTGAAAAACATAAAAATCCATAAAACAATCCAGCCATATACTGTATCCAGGTAATAACGGTGTCTCCAAATTCCTTTGTGGAGCTGCTCTGAACTCAGCTTTGCACACACACACTGACTGAAATCACACACTGCTTTCCTTCCCCACCACCTCCCAAATCCAAAACCAGTTCTATCGAGACCGTCCTGGGGGGTTGAATACACCCATTTACAGAGGTCTTGAATAACCAAATAAAGACATGTCCACAGTAATTCAATTATCAAACTCTGGAGTGTAATTTGACACATGAAGTGGGGAAGGGCGGAATACACAGTATTGCAAGAACAAATCACCTGTAAAATGCAGTTGCAACATAACCCATCATATCCACCATCACATGGATGGCATCCACTGGTGGTACTAGCCCCTTGTGTAGTACCACTAAGCAGGACACACCGCCAGACCCCCCCACCTGCACCCCCCATTGACACTCCTGCCGGGACCCGCCGCTATCACCCTTGCAACCGCATTGTGGCCAGACACCCCGACACTAACACTGACCTGTGGAGTGTGAGGACCTGCAGTGATGTCACACTCATGTGACTGATCACATGACTGGGACATCACCATAGGTCCTCTATCATGGACTCAACTGCAGCCAGGTACTCTCCCTCTTCAGTCCCCACTCTCCCTTCTCAGTCCTCAGTCCATACTCCTCAGTCCATCCCATCTTCAGTCCATCCTCAGCCCACACTCCTCAGTCTATCCTCAGTCCATTCTCAGTAAATCCTTAGCTCACACTCCTCAGTCCATCCTTGGCCCTCAGTCCATTGTCAGCCCACACTCCTCATTCCATCCTCAGTCCATCCTCAGCCCACACTCCTCAGTCCATCCTCAGCCCTCAGTACTTAGTCCATCCTCAGTCTTCAGTCCATCCTCAGTCTATCGCCAGACCACATTCCTCAGTCCTCATTCCATCCTCAGTTCACACTCCTCAGTCCATCCTCATCCCTCAGTCTATCCTCAGCCCACACTCCTCATTCCTAAGTCAATCCTCGGTCCACACTCCTCAATTCTCAGTCCATCCTCAGCCCACACTCCTCATTCCTCAGTCAATCCTCTGCCCACATTCCTCACTCCTTAGTTAATCCTCAGCCAACAGTCCTCAGTTCTCTTCCTCACGCCACCACAAGAGTGACCAAGTGACCATGAGAGAGGGGGCAGAGAGTGACCAAGATGGGAGAAGGGCAGAGAGTGACCACAGGCAGGGGAAGAGAGTGACCATGAGGGAGCAGAGAGTGACCACACATGGGGGGTAGAGAGTGACCACAGATGGGTGTAGAGAGTGACCACAGATGGGGGTAGACAGTGACCACAGGGGGAGCAGAGAGTGAGAGGGAATAAACAGCAAACAGGGTAGAAATGGCCGCCGACCCCAGCTCCACAGAACCCGCCCCTATCATTTCACCGCCCATCCAATGCGATAGCATCAGGCTTCTATCTAGTCAATAACAATTTTCTTTTAAACCACAGTATACAATTCAAAAGTAGCAGCTACTAACATCAGGATTGGTACTGTTCTTTAATTGTGCAGCATGTCCTAAAGCTCTATGCTTTTTGTGTACAGTAACCATTTTTATTCATACTGAATAAATGATGGTCATGAAAAAGGGGGGTTAAGGACACTAAAATAATATCTAGGATCTTAGTTAATAACACGCCATGTATAAAGGGATGAAAAATAGAAAGAAAGTGGTGTGTAAAACGATTGGAATCACCAATCTAATAAGCAATATATCATTTTATTGAATGTAATAAGAAGCAATGGCACACATTAAAAATATTTAAAAAGCAAATAGCTGTACAAAAAGTGCTGTTGGGCACAATACCTATCAACCAACATCCAACATACGTTATTACCTCAGGAAATCCACCAAAATGAATGCATGGTAAACAGGTAATGGTAAATGCAGACAACAAAAAGACGTACTGTATTTTTAATTTTATAAGATGCACCAGATGATAAGACGCATTCAAATTTGGTGAAGGAAAAGAGAAAAAAAACGTTTACTGTTAAAAGGGGTCTGTCTTATAATGCCAGTGTCCATCTTACAATCGGTATATATGTCCCCTATCCTGGTATATATATATGTCCCCCTACCTTGTACATGCTCCCCCATCCTGATACATAGCGTACCTATCCTGGATACAGTCCCTCCGTCCTGGAAATGGCCCTCTTATCCTGGTACATGATCCCCCCATCCTGCATATAAAAGGATGGAAGCGTGGTGTATGTTTGGGCGCTGAGGTAAGGAAGATCTCTGGTGCTGCACCAGAGATCTTCCTTACCTCAGCGCCCAAACATACACCATGCTTCCATCCTTTTGTATCATTTTGACTCCCTATGGGGAGAGTGGTGGAGTGAGCTGCAGAGGAGGGAGAGCACCTGAGAAGACGTCAGCTGGATCGGCCCCTTTACTAGACACGTGTCGCCACCCTGCACTAGTGTTTCCCCGGAGAAGACCTTGTAGGAAGCACGAGGACGGAACCGGAGGATTCCGTTGCTTGATTTTAATAAGCTTATCTACGGGCTGTGGTTTATAACCAGACCAGGTGAGTTTAAACGCAAAAGAACCGCCTGCTAACAACCCCATGTGTACAGGCGCACTATTAGCTGTTGTTGTTTTTCCTTTACCCATCCTGCATATGGCCCCTTATCCTGCATATGCCCCCCCCTCCTTCCTGCATATGGTCCTCTTATCCTGGTACATGGCCCACCAATCTTGCATATGACCCTTCCATCCTGGATATACCCCCCATCACTCAATATGCCCCACTGATGGCACACAAACTAAGGTAATAAATGTTGTTAACTCACCCTCTGTCGCTCCCTGCTCCAAGTTCAGCAGTGTCTTCCTGTGTCTATGCTTGGCATCGGCTGCAAACTGCATTTTTCTGTGCGCTGAGATTCTGTGTTAAATGGCAGCCTGCGCTGTAAGTCCGTAAAATAATTTTTTCTTTATTGACAATGGAGGTTACTCATACATGCATGTTCATTACAGGTCAGTACCGTATACAATTAGAACATCAATAATACTAAGATCATTTTGATGATTCCTCACTTAGGTGATTGTTGTACAATCCCATAGGAGTTGGCACAAAGGATTTTCTGTATTTTTCCTTCTTACCTTAGTAGAATTAGATGATTACTGAAGGTGCTCCTCTGTATCATTAACGGCTCATGTAATGGGTGAACATTATTGTTCATAATGGCCATACATTTCTTCCGAGTTCTTTTCTTTACTACCTCCTCAAAAGTGTCAAGATGGCGGCCAACAGCCAAGCTTGCCTTCTTGATGAGCTTAATGAGCTTATTGGCATCAGACACTCGCACACTACTTCACTAGCGTGTGATTGCAAAAAATATGGAACTTGCCACTACAGACTGGTACAACATTTCTAATATTTTGCACAGGCATCAAGCCCACTTATGATAACTGTATTTTATGCACCTAATTATAAGATACATCTAAATTATACAGAAGGGAAACAATAAAAAACTATATCCTAACCATGTATTGTACTAAAGCATTTAATAAAATAAAAGATATATATATTTTAATTGGGGGATCTGTGGATGAGTCACAGTTATGGGGGACCTGTGTAATTGCAGCTCTCATATCAGATACTCCCTTCCCTCCTTTGTAATTGCAGATCTCTGATCTGGGTGCTGTAATTACAAAGGAGTGGGTTAACTGACCAGATTCTTGCCAGGCAGCATTCTGTACTGTCACATGACGTTGGGTCATAAGTGTGAGGTGCCCAGGAAGAACACTAAGGGGTAGGACTTAGACATCCCCGCTTACCTGTCCCAACTGCCTGGCACAGCTAAGGCGGTATCTGCACCGCTGCTCCTACATGTAATGCAATGATATAAGGAAATGCTGCCCGGCACATCTTACTTTTAAGATGCACTGTGTTTTATGTTCCACTTTTGGTGGGGAAAATAGTGGGTCTTTTAAAGAGCAAAATATGGTATGAAGTTGCAGTGCCATTGTGAAGAGGTTAAATCCTCTTATATAAAGAGATCCAATATGGCCGCGGACCTGGGAGTTCACAACTAACTGAGCTCCAGTCCAGAATTTGACAATCTGAGCCATCCACCCACCCTGAGCATCCGCACACTTCTGTCTAAGAAGCACCTTCTGGTAACCCGTGGAGCTGAACATTGTGACCAGGTGATCCCACCAACATCACAGGTCAGTCCCTGCAGTGCGTCCCCCCTAACCGCCTCATGCTGAGGTGCAACACGCACCCTCTCCTTTGAGATTCCCATCCTCCCACGTCAACATCTAAGTGCGGCTCTCACTGTCACCATCGGCTGCGGACCTTCGCTGTGCCCTCCTTCCGTGCTCTGGGCACAGAGGGTGAGAGAGCGGGAGGCCCTGCTTGCACTTCTGTTCTCGCCACCATTATACTTTAGCAGGAGCGGTGAGACTTACTGCCGCACCGACTACTCACTGTAACAGGGTGACCCCGCGATACCACCGACAGCCGCCCACAGACCCCACAAGCCCTGTAGAGCATTAGAGAAACCGCTCCTGTGGTAGGAGGTGAGAAGCAGGGGAGCACGAGGTACCGATCTGACATATGGCCCCATTACTGAGCTGCAGTTACAGCTGCACTGGTAATACAACCAAAAGCTCGGGGCACAAACACAGGAGCGCTGAGGGCCTTAAACATCTCTGACCCATACACTAATAGCGAAATACAAGTGCATAATCTGGGCCAAGAAACTATTACACCTGGACTGGCCACAACATTCCTTTACAAGCCAGTTTCATTTAATATTACCCCAGAATTGAATACACTGTGAGAAATATAAAACAGTGCATAGTTTACTATTGGACCATACCTGTCTCACAGTACATCCACATTTACAGCTGATTGACCTACTCTCACACCCAATTGGTACCTGGCATATAACATTTATTACCAGGAGGATCCCCTACTATTCTAATCAGCTCCATACTTTACAACACCAGCTGCTATATTACGACAGTGTATAACACCTACTGTCAGCAGAGGGAGCTATTGTATCACACCTCATCTATTGTTCACCCACTGTGAAGATTTAATTTACAAAAACCCACTTTGAATAGGAACTATGTCTACCTGAGCTCAGCCCTACATGTAGGCTGAGGGAGACCAAAGTCAGTTCATTTCAATAAAATCCAATAGTGCTAACACCAAATATGGGGAAAACTATCATTAAAACCCCTTGCACATCAACTAAATCTACTAACTCCGTCACTCAATCCAATGTCGATAAATTCTTCAAAAAGCAGGCTGACCTCACAGAATTCCCCAAACCCCCCAAACGTACAGTCCCACAAATGGAGGATGACTCTGACTCCGAGGCTGAAAGTGATTCTGATACAGGAGGAGGAACAAAGGACAATAGAGTGACCTGCTCCTTCATCAAACGGATCATGTCAAAAGCGCTAGAGCCAATAGGAAAAGAGCCAGCTGAAATCAAGCAGGATCTAGCACAGCAGGGCCATAGATTGGAGACAGTGGAGCGAAGCCAAATGACCACGACACATCATGCCAACAACCTACTCAAATGTTTAAGCACCCATGAAAATCAACTGCATGCCATCCACTCCATGCTCGAAGATCACGAAAACCGTGAACGACGAAACAACATTCGCGTCAAAGGCTTTCTGGAAACTGTTGCCTACGAGGCTCTAACCTCAGCAGTGAAAGAAATTTTTGGCAAACTCCTACGTGATGACGACCCCAAAGAAATAGAGCTTATTAGAGTACACAGGTCCCTGCACCCCAAACCAAACCACTCTGAACCTCCATGTAATTCTTGGACTACAGAACAAAAGACCTCACTCTACGGAGAGCTTGAGAAGTCGAATAAATAGTTTATGAAGACTCTCAACTAAAATTATTTCAAGACATATCTACCATAACCCTAAAAAAGAGACGTTTACTCAAACCCTTTACTGATATACTATTACTAAAAGGCTTTTGCTTCCGCTGGCTGTTTCCTTTTGGCATCTTCATAACAGCTGGAGAAAAGAAACTGACGACCAGAACATCTGCAGGTATTAAAGAAGCATGCAAACCTCTAGACATCACTCTGACAACCTACCCAGATCTGGAAGCTTTCCACACAGCGTCTCTCCAACAACCTCTTCTCATCCCCATGGCACCTGGTGGAGACACAAAAATCCCAGTGGCTCTAAAAGAAACTGTCTAAAACACTGCCTCCTAAAGACGGAGTAGAAACATCATGAACTAGACATTCTCGACACTATTGTCTTCTGCTCTCCCATTAATCTCTTATAGATTTCGGGAATACCTGTCATTAACCCTAGACAGTGCCATAACTTACTTTAAACAACATATTGCATACAAATACCTAATACCCCGAATTGACTGACAAACTCATCCTCCCCTACAATCCTTTACCCCTTCCTTCCACCACCGACTTCATGTCTCCCTCCCCTCCCACCCCTCCCCCATCCCCCTCCTCCCACAGCACTACTAACAACACAAAAGACCGACTTGATGACTGTACAACAACTCAGTCGCCTCCTCCCGACAACTCATAGAAATATGGAACAATGGTTTGACAAGTTTTATTCCAAAATGTTGAGCTTGTTACTAACATATTTTTACTGTTTGAACTGGAACCTACCCTGGTTATTTAAAAAAAAAAAAAAAGGAGGATCTAGAATGTATACATGTGTTGAAGACACCTCAGATCAACCTACCCTCCCCTCCCCCCACCCTTCCCCCCATCCACTCAAGTTGCTCATGGAATAATCTATGTACTATAGGACGGTGATGTTAACATCAGCCTACGATACGGTGACGCTAATTGATAGACCTGTTTTATTCTGTAAAGTTAAACTTGTTACTAATGCATCTTTCTCTTCTTCCATCTTCTTACTTTTCCCTTTTAAACGCTCCCCTTCTCTCTCTCCCCCGCTCTACCCCCTACCCCGGGCACAAGGATGCAACCAGGATACCAACATGCTCCTGATCCGTCTCTCTGACCTATACTTCACTCCGATGAATCCACAACATAAGGTATACACTATTGCAACACTCAATGCCAATGGATTGAACTCACCTATACCTAGACGACATACACTTAATCTCCTTAAAAAACATAAGGCAGATATCCTATTAATAAAAGAAACAGACTTTAAACCCACTAAACTTCCCAATTTTGAATGTGCACAGTATGATACCTTGTTTCATGCTACCTCCACACAAACTAGATCAAGAGGAGTCTCGATAGCAATAGCAAAAGGAATCCCCTTCCAAGTCAGAGACAAACTCATAGATATTAAAGGTCTATTAGCCGGCAACCTGGTCACTATTTGCTGCCTATATGCTCAGAACAAAAAACTTTTAAAATGGCTCCTATCAACCTTAAGGAAGATTGGAGATTTCCAAGAGGGCACTCTTATAGTGGGATGAGACCTCAACGTTGTACTTGAACCATAAGTTGACACCACAAAAAAGAAAAGTGCGATTTCACAGACAGATCTTAATGAGATTAAAACTCAATTTCAATCTTTACAACTACTAGACATATGGAGGTATCTACACCCCAAAGACCGTGATTATACTTTTACTTCCACCCACATAAATCCTATCGCAGACTTGACTATCTATTCATCCCAAAAAAACACTCTCCCTAAGATAAGATCAACTACAATAATGCCTAACATATATTCAGCCCACTCTATTGTGACACTAGAGATGAACCTACAAAAATCCTTCCCTATCTACAGATCATGGCAACTTGAAGAGTCAGTGCTGAATCTACCCACCACACGTACCCGCATAACCAAGGTGCTGAATCAGTACTTTGACCAAAATTTTAAAGGAAGGGTTTCGGCGATGACTCTGTGGAAAGCCCACAAATCAGTTATAAGGGGAGAATTTATTTTGATCACTGCATATATCCATAAGCAAAAACAGCAACAGATAAATTTGCTATACGAGGAAATATCCGACCTAGAAATTAAACACAAGATACAGATTACCCCTCAAATACTAGCTCAATTAACTCACAAAAGACAACAACTCAAAGAGATCTTAAATGTGAGAACTGCAAAATGGTATGCCTCTTGGCGCATGAGTATGTATGTGCACGGCGACAAAGCCTCCAAACTAATGCGATCCAGAATTAGACAACGACAAGACCGCACGTGTATCCATTCCATTAAAAACTCAGTCAGACTCTCCACAACTAACTATGATCAAATAGAACTAGCATTCCTAAACTATTTAAGCAACTATACAGCTTATGCCCAACAACAACACCAACTACACAGACCCTTTAGATTAGATGAACTCCAGTCTGCCCTGTCGAGGTGTCCCTCTTGCAAAGCACCGGGTCCGGATGGATTTCCTAGTGCTTATTACAAATCCTGCCCTCGATCCTTCTTCCACACATGCTGGATATATATAACTCAGTATTGAGTGGCAACCTAGAATGAGTGGCTCTAGAAGCTAAAATCTCCTTGATGTACAAAAAGGGAAAAGACCAAGAATTGTGTAGCAGCTACCGACCGATCTCCTTACTAAACGAAGATCTAAAACTATTAGCCAGTATGATCGCTTGACGCATAACTGTGTTCCTTCCAGAAACTATCTCTCTTAATCAAACAGGCTTCATGGGTGGCAGAGAGGGAAGGGATAATGCACCAAAAGTACTCAATTTCATACATTATGTGAACCGACAGAAACTTCCACTAGTCCTCCTGGGGACTGATGCGGAAAAGGCCTTCGACAGGGTAGACTGGATCTATCTTGAAGAAACCCTCTTCAGCTTTGGCATCTCAATACAATTAGTCGAGGCCATTCTCAAAATGTATAATAACCCAACTGCGCGCATCAGAATAAACGGTTCCTTGACAGATGCGTTCGCCATCCACAATGGCACAAGACAAGACAAGGATGCCTGCTATCTCCGATACTCTTCATATTAGCGATGGAACCTCAATTGACTAATATACAATCCAATAAAGAAGTAAGAGGCATCAAAATATGTGAAAAACACCACAAAACGGCTGCCTTTGCAGATGATCTATTAATACTGATGACTAATCCCCTCAAAAGTTTCCCTGCCTTGATACAGATTTTTGACGAATATAGTGCACTCACCAACTTCAAAATAAATGCGGCAAAATCAGAAGCTCTAGACCTAAATATACCACCTCAAACTTTATCCAAACTAAAAACACTACATTCCTTCCCAAGGTCTAAACACCACATTACCTACCTTGGTGTTAAAAAAAAAGTAGATCCCACAAAGACCTATTATCCCTTAATTACTATCCCTTATTACAATGTGATAGCTGCCATGAAAACTTGGCGCGACCCTTTTCTATCATTGACAGTAGGGATGGGCGAATCTACTCGCTAGGACTCGTTACTCGGCGAGTAGTAAGGGACTCGCAGGACTCGGTACTCTGCGAGTTTCCCAGTGATTACTCGCACGAGTCCAATGCAAATCAATATCAATCCTAGTTTTGTCAGAAACGCTGACAAAACTAGGATTGCCATTGTTTGCATTAGACTCGTGCGAGTAATCACTGGCTACTGTGCCAGTGATAGCAGGGAAACTCGCAGATAACTGCTGTTTCTTTGCGAGCCGAGTCCAGCTGTCTTCTCTGTGCAGCTCCAGGGTCCTAGAGCCCGCCTGCTCACAGACATTATGTAGCAGTGCTGAGATTGTTCTCAGTCTGCTCATTCCCTGTGTACAGACATGAATGTCTGTGCACAGAGATGATGTAGCAGAGCTGAGATTGTTCTCAGTCTGCTTATTCCCTGTGCATAGACATCTATATTTATGCACAGGGGATGTAGCAGAGAGGACATCGCGTTTTGGACTGCGTCGGACGGAAGAGGATTTTTTTAATTAAAGATGAAGTCCCTAATGGCTTTTTTTTTATTTCTAATAAAAAATTTTCCTTGTGTTGTGTTTTTTTTTAAAACAATTTAATAGAAATTCATGGCGGTCATGTCTAATATTGGCGTGACCGCCATAAATTTCGGGCTTAGGGCCAGCTGATAATACAAAGCTGGCCCTAACCTCTTTATTACCCAGCGTGCCACCGCTACCAGGGCCGCTGGAAGAGCGGGGTTCAGCGCCAGAGGATGGCGCTTCAATGAACGCGCCATCTTCTGGGGCGGCTGCGGGCTGCAATTTGCAGCGGGGGGTGCCCAGAAAGCTTGGGCATCCCTGCGCTGCGGATTCCAGCCCCCAGCTGCTTAGCTGTACCTGGCTAGACATAGAAATTGCGCGGAGCCCCACGCATTTTATTTTTATTATTTCATGAATTTCAGAGTCAGAGTCTCAGAGTCAGAGTCTCAGAGTCAGAATCTCAGAATTTCATGAAATAATTAAAAAAAAATGCGTGGGGCTCCGCGCAATTTCTATGTCTAGCCAGGAACCACTTGGTAACCAACACAGCACAGTCGCTCCTGAGGACGCCCAGCTGAACTAGCGGGCAGAAACGCGTCGAGAGGTCGTACGCTGTATGACGGAGACTGAGAGGTCATACGCTGTATGACAGAGACTGGGACTGATGGAACATCTATAACATCAGATAAGTGGAATGATAAGTTCTAACTCTGCTTGATGGGTCACTAACCTGCCTACTTGTGATGATTGCTGGGCCTGCGTTATTTCCCACTGTTTGAGCAAAATAGGGGTGAAATTGTGTGTGTGTATATATATACATATGCTGGTGATGTGAGGAGATCTCAGGGGATAGATGGTACCTCACCTTGAGACCTGCTATTTTGGGTTTATGGTAATATCAAGTAGAACACTCCCTAAAAAACGTATATACATCCAAGCTGCACACACACACGCAGGAAGGGCACTGGGGTTTGACCCAGGCTCATAATCGAGCACATTCAAGATATATGACAGGTACCCTGCCGGTAGCAAATTGCCTGAGTAAGAATATAGGGACACTTAGGGTGAGCCGCCGTGGAACGGGGACACCATTTACATAACGTGTCTAAATCTCCGTAGTCAGGCAGAGACAGTTGGTAGGGGAAGGATAGAGACGCAGGGATCCTCCCATACAACTGTCATCTCCTTGTTTTACCAGATACAGGTGTAGGGTCACACACACTACTGACTGATTTTAGTATTTACTAAATAAAGAATTATTTTAAAGTGCACTCTTTGGAGATTATTATTTATGAATAGAGTCACACCCCATTATTATTTCAGAATTTAATTTCAAATAGACCCTGGAGCTGTGGCAGCCAGCACACTGAGGAGACAGGACTCTTATCTGTGCGAGTTTCCCAGCGATTACAGTTGCAAAGTAAACGAGTCCAATGCAAATAAATGACAAAACTAGGATTGCTTCAGGCTGAAGCTTCCGAGACACATCTGCGATTTGTAAATCTCACACTACTCGCTATTACTCGCTTCCCCATTCATTAACATTGGACTCGCTAGACTCGCAACGAGTAGCGAGTCCTGTGCTCGGACTCGCTAGAGTCAAGCGATTCCGAGTAATTTAGGATTCGCCCATCACTAATTGACAGGACAAAAAAATCTAATAAAAAGCCTGATCCTACCTAAATTCACATACCTTTTCTCCATGCTCCCTCTCCATGTCCCTAAAACACCTATTTGGCAAAGGTCAACTCTTTATTCTTCGCCTACATATGGAAAAATACAAAACATCGCATAAACTCCCGCACCCTCTCACTCCCAAGAGCGAAGGGGGGTATGGGCGCACCAGATATCAAAACCTTTCACTACTCAGCAGTTGACATTATACGGAACTCACAAAACAAACTTTGGGTTGACACTGAAAACAGGTTATCGACCCAACCCCTTAAATTACTATTACCGTATATACTCGTGTATAAGCCGAGTTTTTCAGCCCAAAATTTGGGCTGAAAAGTCTACCCCTCGGCTTATACACGGGTCATATACGGTACATGGTAGGTGGGGGCTGTGTCCCGGGGCTGTGGAGGCTTCAGGAGGCGGGGGGGGGCTGCTGTATGAGCGGCCCCGTCACGTGGGGCCGCTCATTAAATATGCACTGCTTCCCCCTGTCAATCAGCGCAGGGGGAAGCAGTGCATATAGCCCCCAAATGCTGGCACTGTCCCCCCTTGTAAGGGCCCCCCCCAGGGCGCTTATATTACCATTCCGGTCTTCTGATCCGCGCCGCTCCTCGGTGCTCCTCGCTGCTCCGTCCGTCCGTCCTCCTACATCCGGGATCTCCAGCCGTCGCAGGCATATGACGTCATCGCGCGACGGCTGGGGATCCCGGATGTAGGAGGACGGACGGAGCAGCGAGGAGCACCGAGGAGCGGCACGGATCAGAAGACCGGAATGGTAAGAGAAGCGGGGGGGGGCCCTTGCCAGCGAGTGCCAGCATTTGGGGGCTGTGGATACCCCCTGGGGGCTGCTGGGTACCCCCAGGGGCTGATGGGTACCCCCAGGGGGCTGATGGGGACCCCCAGGGGGCTGCTGTATAAACCCCCTGGGGGCTGCTGGGTACCCCCAGGGGGCTGCTGTATAAACCCCCTGGGGGCTGCTGGGGACCCCCAGGGGGCTGCTGTATAAACCCCCTGGGGGCTGCTGGGTACCCCCAGGGGGCTGCTGTATAAACCCCCTGGGGGCTGCTGGGGACCCCCAGGGGGCTGCTGTATAAACCCCCTGGGGGCTGCTGGGGACCCCCAGGGGGCTGCTGTATAAACCCCCTGGGGGCTGTTGGGTACCCCCAGGGGGCTGCTGGGGACCCCCAGGGGGCTGCTGTATAAACCCCCTGGGGGCTGCTGGGTACCCCCAGGGGGCTGCTGTATAAACCCCCTGGGGGCTGCTGGGTACCCCCAGGGGGCTGCTGGGTACCCCTGGGAGCTGCTATATGTACCCCTGGGGGCCTGCTGTATACCACTAGGGCTGCTGTATACTACCACTGGGGCTGCAATACCACTGGGGCTGCTGTATATAGGGGCTGCTGTATACACCACTGGGGCTGCAATACCACTGGGGCTGCAATACCACTGGGGCTGCAATACCACTGGGGCTGCTGTATATAGGGGCTGCTGTATACACCACTGGGGCTGCTGTATATAGGGGCTGCAATACCACTGGGGCTGCTGTATACACCACTGGGGCTGCTGTATATAGGGGCTGCAATACCACTGGGGGCTGCTGTATATACCACTGGGGCTGCTGCATATACCACTGTGGCTGCTGTATATACCACTGGGAGCTGCTGTATATACCACTGGGGGCTGCTGTATATCATACTGCTGGGGCCTGTATACCACTGCTGGGGGCTGTAAACCTGTGCTGGGGTCCACCCTCGGCTTATACGCGAGTCAATAGATTTTCCCAGGTTTTGGGGGCAAAAGTAGGGGGGTCGGCTTATACACGGGTCGGCTTATACACGAGTATATACGGTACTTACTTACACTCCTGGAAGTCTATATCCAAATCAAAACAATCCCATATCCCAAACAATGCTCCACGTGTGGTCAAAAACGTACGAATGCTTAACACCCCATCGTCCCCTCTCCTTACACTATTCGATAATCTGACAAAAACAGACCACCTATTAAACCCAAGTGAACCTCGCAATTACCAGCTTTAAAATATCTCGATTGATCAGATGTTTGCTGATGGAGCTATCCTCCCGCTATCAGAGTTAAGAAAAACCCCGAGCCTTGAGAATTTTAATTTTCTTCACCACAAAACTTTGCAGACTATAATCCGCAAAATACAGTTCGGTTCTGAAATTACATGCAAACCCATACCATTCAAAGCATTGTGCTCCAAATTATCCAAACCCACTAAGTCCCTCTCTACGATCTATCGAAGTTTACTCGAAAGCGGCCTGTGCCTAAAAAGAGCATATACTTCTAACTGGGAGAAAGAACTAGGATTTCAGTCTACAGCAGCACAAATTCTACATATTTATGCTCACTCTCATTGCCCAACAAATGTGTAAAAACTCAAGAACACTCTTATAAGATAGTTATATGCTGGTATACCATATACTGGTATACCATACCAGCTTCATGATAAACACATATCTGGCAAGCAGAAGCACAAACCACCTGCTGGAGATGTGGAGAAGACATAGGAGACTACCTCCACCTGTGATGGCAATGTCCGACTCTGAGCCTTTTCTGGAAGTTGACAGAGAGCCTGATCCAAGATATAACAGGACATAAAATTGTACTAACCCCAGAAATAGCGCTCTTGAATTTCCCTATTGAGCCTCAACATAATAATGCTTCAGTGATAGTCTACAATGTACTAGCCGCAGCAAAGATACTTATACCAACTTTCTGGAGATC
Source organism: Allobates femoralis (assembly GCA_033576535.1). Lineage (NCBI taxonomy): Eukaryota > Metazoa > Chordata > Amphibia > Anura > Aromobatidae > Allobates > Allobates femoralis. The sequence continues at coordinate 65,311,681 of JARQOC010000002.1, read as the reverse complement.
AACACAAATACCCACCCTCCAACAACTCCTGGATAAAACCAATCAACCATGTGATGTGGCGGAATTAATAGCCGAAGTGAACCATATACAAACACCTTTTAAGGACCATTGGCAAGCCTGGTTACTATATAGAAACAGTCACTACCCAAAACAACCATAACATAGTATCGACGCCACTTTACACCCTGAACGACTACATGCACCCTCTCCTCCTCCCCCACCATCCTTCCCACTCTATACACCTAATTATCTCTCCTTCTCATTCTCTTTCCCCATCTTTTCTACATCTTTACTCTTGATTCAAGTTGATTTCTTATATGTACTTGTTTTATCTCCAGAGGCATTATTGTTTGATGTCCTCATTGTAAAAGTTGGTCTTGATTACCTCTTCATTTATCTTATATCAATAACCAAATGTTTGTAACCTTTTCTTTTTTGAAAGCAATAAAAACAATTTTTGGAAAAAAATCATCTTGCATAAAAACAACTGTAAAAACTGATAGGACATTTTCATGATAAAATCTTATCTAAAGTATTGAAAGGATGATAAATGATAGCAATGGAATCTTTTTTGTCTAAAAATCTCAATTTTTTTGTTTTTTTTTCCATTATGCTTGTTGTTATATCATTATTTTAATATTATTTTAATACTTTCTAATGTTTATTAGCCTTTTACTCAACACATTACTTTAAACAATCCTCAACCTTTATTTCTCCTTCAGACAACTCCAGAATAAAAGTGTGGTTTTGGACCATCTTATCGGTTCTGCTTGATTAAACATTTACCACTTTGAGAACTAGTTACAGGAAATTTTCCTCATCTAATAAGAACATTGGTTGGTGGATTCCATTAACTGGAACAATTGTATTTTACCCTCTTAAATTCTCTTTTTCAGAGTACGATTTAAAATGCAACCTTTAGCACTTTTCTGCTGCAAATGACATTTAATTAAATAAAGTGCTTTCAACATTTGTGCCAAGAACACCTCATGTCACCAATGTGCTTAACTTATTCATTATTAACATAATGGAAGCAAAAAATACACTTTATAATGAGCCAGTAAGATGGTCATGGATAGCTGTGAACATAGCTACAGTGAATTACGAATATGCTATCTTTTATTGTCATATAGATCACAATTGTTATTATGAATTAAATCAGTTCTGAGCCATGAGTCAACTGTATCAAAGTGTTTTATGTTCTCCGCAAGCAAAGGAGGCAGAAGGGCATACGTCAGGGCATTTGCCCGTAAAATAAATAACAAAACAACAATATAGTCTTACATCTCCTTCTTATTAAAAATTTATGTTGCAAATAGACTAAGTTGTTAGCCATCCAAAGTCCACTAAAGTAGAGGCTTATGAATCTTGAAATTTACTGCTACTTTAAGTGGTACTGTAATGCCGTTCTGTTTGTCCCTTATTTCCCTAGCGTCACTGTGCATGTTAGAGCTCTGTCCCTATGCTTCTTCCCCTTAGCCAGCTAGATTACCATTGTTGTCCATGTGTTAGGTCCTCTGCTGCATGACTATTCACGAGTATGGTCCCTGGCTGCTCTGCTGCATAGCCATATGCAGGGGCGGACCTACCGTGGTGCAGCTGGTTCAGGGTAGGGGGCCCCTCAAGCCTGCAGGGGGGCCCCCAGCCGACCCCCATGTCCCTGTGTCAGAGGAGAGGGGGATAACTGAGGGAAGCTTCCTGCTTCCCTCGGCTGATCCCGCCCCTCCTCTCCTCTCCAGCCCCGGCACCCAGATCAAGAATGCGGCGCAGGTAAGAGCCGTGCACGCTCCCCCCTGCCAGCAGCACCCCCCCACTTCTCACCACCAGCACCCACAGTCTGACGCTGGCAGCACAACATTCCCCCCCGGTCCTCGACCGACTCTGTGCCAGCACCCAAGGCTGCACCAGGGCCCCGCAGGCTGTAGGTCCGCCACTGGCCATATGTATGTTGGGAGGTTCTCTGCTGAGCTGCTTGACCATCCCTGGCTGCTCTGCTGTGAAGTTATACACAGATCGTAAGGTCCTCTGCTGCGGTGCATTTCCTTCCAAGTGCGCCAGGCTTGCAGCTGCTGCCTTGTGCCCTAGGTCTCAGTTCTTATGCTGAGTGTGCTGTGTTGCTGTTTGTGCCTAAGGAGCGCACCACCACACCTTTTCCGCATTTTAGGGGCATTGTGTGCACCTTGAATTTCTGCCCCAAGCTTATTGCTGAGGGGCACCTCCTATTTAAATTTCCCTTCCCTATTAGGCATCGCCAGAGCTTTGCATTAGGTTTCTTGAAGAGTCAATATGCAAATGTACGTAATAGTTACAGATTGTAGATAAAGTACAAGTCTTAAAGGGATTGTTCAGGTTAATTAAAATGATGCCCACATGCCACGTGTCAAGATCCAAGGCGGGTGGATTATCAGGATCACGCTGCCTTCGATATTCCCATGGAAGAAACAGGTCCAGAGAATGTAGATTTTAAAGATTTTATTGTACTCAACGTGTTTCATGTACAGCAGTAAACTTCCTTAGGAGTAAAATCTGATTTTAATCCTGAGGAAGTGTACTGCTGTACACAAAACGCTTAGAGTACAATAAAATCTTTAAAATGTACGTTCTCTGGACCTGTTTCTTCCATGGGAATATCGAAGGCAGTGGGATCCTTATAATACACCCGCCTTGGATCTGGACACGTGGCTACTTTCACTTGGGTGATCCTTGGCAGTCTTCTTATATACTTGAGAGTGGTTGTGTCACACACAACCAAGCAAGGTGAGTGCTTCTACCTTGGTATCCTAAAATTGTATACCAGTTAAGGCCCTATGTGCGCTTCTTTATTTCTTCTATAGCACATGCAGCTAGATTGATAGATAAAACACAAAAAACAGTCAAACAGACATGTAAAAATACTCTGTTGTAAAAAAACACAGTGAAAAGCAGGAGCTTCTAAAAAAGTAGTATAAAACAGGGTATTTAGTTGATACTTTTTTGCAAAATTGTATACTAAGCCGCTCTACCACTTCAAGGTAACCCGTATCAGAGCAGTCCCTATCTGATGTATTTAAAACCTGGCCAGGTGTATTGGTACCTAAAATGAGTAGGATCCAGACATGTCCAATGTCTGACTTGGACTGACTGCAGAAAATGGCTTATTTATGTGCAGGGCTCAAGGGGAGGGGTGGGAGACTCCCCAATCAGTGAGCAGTCAGTCTAAGTCAAACATTGGATCTGTCTGGATTCTGCTCATTTTAGGTACCAATATACATGGTCACGTGTTGTGAATTCATTGGAGCTCCCTCCGGTGGTTGTTGCTGGTGATGCAGCTCACTGTGTGGGCTTCACAGGTGATGGTGATGATTGCCAATCTGGTTCTTGGAGCATATAATGGTTTGAAGTGGATCAATCCTTGCCAGTTGTCTTTGGTTCCTGGAGGAGTTCACATCTCTCTGGTTTCTTCTGCTCTGTGGAATTCTTTGCAAGCTAAGTGGATGTTTTTTTGATATTTTGTGGCACACTTTTGTGTGCTTAAGGTTCTGCTTATTTTTTGTCTTATTCTGATTTGTGGGTTTGCAATTTAGTCTGTATATTTGTTTATCTGCTCTCAGTTAGGAAGTTTTCTTCCTAGGAATTTTACCATTCACTATTATCTGTTATTTCCAGTTCTGCTGGCATTTGATTTATAGAAGTCTGCAGATATAGAGGGCACCGAGTCTTAGTGACTCAGGGTAATTTTTGTACTATCTGCTGTTGGTGATTTTTTTTATAGTGTTTTATACTGACCGCAATAGTATTCTATCCTGTCTTTCCTATATAGCTAGTTTGGCCTCTTTTGCTAAACCCTTTACTCTGCCTGTGTTTGTTTTTATTTTTCTTGTTTCCCAGTTAATATCTGTGGGGGCTTGCTATTATTTTGGGGTTCTGCTCTGAGGCAAGATAGCTTTTCCTACATCCATCTTTAGGAGCAGTTAGTTATCCGGCTGTGCAGAGGTGTCTAGGTCTGGTTAGTTACATTACATGGCTACTTCTAGTTGCGTTGTGTAGTCAGGGATTGCGGTCAGTACAGTTACCAACGACTTCGATGGAATCTGAATGTTATTCCTGAGTCATCAGTTCATAACAGTCACGTTTTAAATGCATCAAATAGAGACTGCTCTGATACAGGTTATATTGAAGTGGTAGAGCGGCTTAGTATACATTTTTTGCAAAAAACGTATCAACTACAGTACATTCTCTGTTTTATACTACTTTTTCAGCAGCACCTGCTTTTCACTGTATTTTTTTTTAAAACAGGGTATTTTTACACGTTTGTTTGACTGTTTTTTGTGATTCAGCCTTTTGGTAGTGTGAACACTGTCCTACAGACGTGTTCGCTGTGTCTATGGCTCATTAGTTTTTGTCTAAATTGCTTCTTGTTTCTGCAAGATTGGGGAGTCTCCCACCCCTCCCCTTGAGCCCTGCACATAAAAAGCTGTCTTCTGCAGTCAGTCCAAGTCACACATTGGACCTGTCTGGATCCTGCTCATTTTAGGTACCAATACACATGGTCATGTTTTAAATACATCAGATAGGGACTACTCTGATACAGGTTACCTTGAAGTGTTAGAGCAGCTTAGTATACATTTTTTGCAAAAAACGAATCAATTAAATACCCTGTTTCATACTACTTTTTCAGCACCTGCTTATCACTGTGTTTTTTTCAGCAGAGTATTTTTACACGTTTGTTTAACTGTTTTTTGTGAGTCAGTGTTTTGGTGGTGTGAACACTGTCCTACAGACGTGTTCACTGTGTGCATGGCTCATTAGTTTTTTTCTATATTGATAGATAAGTAGATAAGATATAGAGATCTTTTTTACTCATTTCCATTAAAGAATTGCATCTGAATCACTTTAATGGTCTTTTCACTGCCTGTTTACACAACATGATTATTGCAGCCAATCACTGATTTCAATGGTATATGTCACAAGATTGATGAGTCCGTTCAATGGCTGATGAAGCCACATGAGGTATACTACCTTTGATGTCTGCATCCAAAACAGAAACTTAGGCTAGGGTCACATTTGAGCCTTGGATCAGGTTTTTGCATCATTTTGTGCCCCTTTTTTTCTAAGTCCAAAACCTGATGCCAAAAACTGATGCTGCACTCAAGTGTGACTGCAATGGTGTGACTGCAGTGGGTGCAGTAAAAAAACTGATCTGGTTAGTTAACATGGGGCCCTATGGGAATAACATGTGAATCCGCATGGCTCTAAATGGTACCATGAGTTTTTGCATAAGTTTTTTAAGGCTATTCCAGACCTAACAGCAAAAACGAAGCCCAAAAATGCAGGCTGTGACTAGGGTCACATTTGGCTGCGTTTTTTAAGGTTGTTTTTGACAGCCTGCGTTTTTGGCCTGCGTTTTTGCTGTTAGGTCTGGAGCAGCCTTAAAAAACTCATGCGAAAACTCATGCTACCATTTAGTGCCATGCAGATTCGCATGCGATTCCCATAGGGTCCCATGTTACAAAAATGCATGCGTTTTTTAAAAAGCACCAAAAACTTTGCCCATAGATCTACTGTAAATGGCTTCAGGACCTCAGACAGCGGCGCACATACTATACCAATAGCTATAGTATGCGCGCCACTCTCAGAGGAGTCCGGCGCTTTCATTCATAAAACTGTACAGCAGCTGTCAGGAGGCAGCTGCTGTATAGAGGTGAATATAGCATTATATGCCCACCTGAGTGGGTGGAAGGTCTCTAGGGGAGTGGGCACCCCCTAGAGACATTATAGGAACATTTATTAATAAAATGAAAAGTTCAGCAAACCACAGAACAGTTACACATCCTGAGCAATCCGGTTCCCGGATTGCTGAATGTCAGAAGACAATTGCGTTCACCGCATCCGGATCTGGTTGCGGTGAACGCAATTCTATATTTAAGTGTGAACCTAGCCAAAGAAAGAGATCCACGTCCACTCGAATTCATCTAATTGTAGTGCTGGATTAGTGAGATATGAGGCTGGACATTTAAATAGGAACTCAATGACTAGGCGCGAAATGGGGTGGAATCATCCTGGGAGAAATGCATACCTAAAGATGGAGTGAAGGGGAGGGTTATCGTATGAGATGAGATGGGAGACACCGCAAAGTGAGTTCAACACCACTGAACCCACAAAAAAGATAAATAGTGATGGGTATCCAACATAATTAATAAAAAAAAATTTAAACTGTTGAAATAGGAGGAGATATAAAAAAAGAAAAAAGTTAATGTATGAAAATGTTATTAATATAATGGGGATAAACTACAAAAATTTAAAGAGGTTTTAATCATGGTTTGAGATCGGAATTTGAGTATTTTAAAGATATAGGCACATTTTTAGATGATTGATCCGCGAATGTGATAGATACAAGGATTTTTATTTTTTAAATTATGCGATCAGATAATGATTAACCCGAGCGATGCCATTATAATACATTGAGAAATAAGAAAATGATGGATTGGCTTGTTAAATTACTTTAGATGCTGATGTAGATTGGGGACTGTCATATACTGATAAAGTTGTGATATGTTTGACACTTTTTTCAAGTATGTGGGATGTTGATGACGTTATATCACTGAGTTTTTAATGTTAGTATATACAGGGAGTGATTTGTATACGCATGTAATTCCTGTACTCCTGATGAAGTGAGAGGTCTCACGAAACTCGTTGAGAAGTTAAATAAAGGATACTTGGATATTAATCTGGATTGGACCGGTACTTTGGGGCAGCGCAGGTTGAAACTCCTATTTTTCTATTTTATTCACTGGATTCACCAGGAGGTGCAGCAGCCTTCTATACGAGCATTAGGTGTTGTGACTTGGCAAAACCCACAAAGGTGAGTGCAACACACACCTAGATAAATTTGTTACCACGTAGATAAGACCCTATGTGAGCCATTTCTTCCCCTTTTACCCTGCACTTGTGAGATAGTTTCCAGCCTGATACAACTAGGCAGCTACGGGCTGCCACCCACCCCCAGCTGCTTAGTTATACCTGGCTGGTAACCGAAATACAGCAGAGCCCTTGTTTTTAAATTATTTCTTGAAATAATGAAAAAAAAAATTACATGGGCTTTGCCGGATTTTTAGTTTCCAGCCAGGTACAACTAGGCAGCTGGGAGCTGGAATCCATAGTGTGGAGAGGACCAAGCGGTCTGGGCCCCACCCCGCTGCAAATTGCAGCCCACAGCCATTCCAGGAAGTGGCGAATTGATTAGAAGTGCCATTTCCTGGTACTGTGGTCCGATTCTTCCAGTTCCCCTGGTTCTGGTAGCAAACTGGGTAATAGCGGAGTTAATACCAGCTTTGTATTGGCAGCTGGCACTAAGCCCGAGGTCCATAAAGTTGGGAAAATATTAGACCCGGCCATTAGGAACCTCTATGTCAATGGTAAATAAGACACAACACACCGTGAAAAAATCATTTTATTATAACAAAGAACGCAAACATATATTTGGACTCCATCTGTATTACCCCCACATGCCCTCCAACATATTCCACAATGATGGTCCCACGAAGGTCAGTTGCCTCCAGAGACTGCAGAGAAAGATCAAAGGTCCTTTTGCTGCAGTGTCGGGAGGTCACACTGATACTGCACTGTATGGCAATGCTCTGCCATACAGTGCAGTGTCAGTGCTGCAAACCCAAGTCCTAGAGATCACATGATCTCTGAGGTTTGGGTAAGGTTACCAGATGTTGCCATGGCAAACTCTGGTTACCATGGCGATTGGCCCAACACAATTACAATATGATGGGCCGATCACCGTGGGGAGAGGTGAGTGGGAGAGGGAGGGAGAGGGACAGGTGCACTCCATCTCCCCAGACTCTAAGTGCTGTGATCGTAACATCACACCACTTAGGGGGCAACACAGAGCTAGGTACAGAGATCACACAGATCGCTGTCCAGCCTGTCAGATCGCTTCTCTCAGCCTCATCTTCTTCACGCAGAGGATGAGGCGGGGGGGGGTAGGAATGCCGACAGGTGGGCACCCGGCACAGGATGGAGGAGGAGAGGGGGCACCAGAGGGGGAAAGACCAGAGGAGGAGAGCGGGCAGAGGATGTGAGTGGATGGGGTGAGAGTGGAGGGAAGAGGGACCAGAGCCAGGAGCGGAGGGAGTAGAGCGGGGAGAGGAGGGTGAAGATGGAGAAAGAGGAGGGAGGAGAGCGAGAGAGGAGACAGGGAGGAGAGACCAGGAAGATAAGGGAGGAGAGCGGGCAGGGAGACTAGGAAGATGAGGGAAGAGAGCGGGGACAGGGCAAATGAGTGGAGGGGCAGAGGGCACAGGCAGGGGATTCGTGCAGGAGCCGGGCACAGCTGACAGCCTGACTCCTGCAGAGATCGCGCAGGAAAATGCTCATATTCATCATATTCAGCACCTTCCTGCGCGATCATGATGTGATCGATCAGTCAGATTGACTGACTGATCACATCGGTCTGAGTGTGGGGACCACTAAAAAGGGTCCCCACACCTCTGCCCCTGACCCTTAGCTGTCATTAACAGCTGTCAGAATTGAACTGTCACTGTTTGTTTACAAGCAGTGACAGTTCAAAGCCTTAACGAGTTTAGCCGTCATAATGCGGGAACGGACACCTTTCCATGACGGCTAAATTAGTCATTGGTCGTAATGGGGTTAAATATTCATGGTATTTTATTAATAATTTTTTAATTTTTATTTTTTTTCAAAATGTGTTAATCCACTTAAAGAATGTCAAACTATAATTGTCCAATCATTTTTTTATCTATACTGCAATACACAGTATGTTTTATACACACACAGGCTAGAAAATATTTCAGGCTTCCTTCTCCTCTTCAGTACTTCCCAACTCCTAATATGACCTTGATGTCACTAAAATACCTTCTAACTAGTGATGGGCGAATCTACACGCTAGGACTCGTTACTCGGCGAGTAGTAAGGGACTCGCAGGACTCGCTACTCGGCGAGTTTCCCAGCGAGGACTCGCAAAGTAGCGAGTCCAATGCAAGTAAATGGGAATCCTAGTTTTACTAGCGAGACTCGCTATATCACATCGCTATGTAGCTTGAATCTCCCCCAAATCGTTTAGAGAATGGCACCGCTTCACGGATACCCGCTGTAAGTAGCGATTCCGAGCGAGTCGTAGCAACTCCTAGCGAATCCTAGCGAGTCTACGAATCCGAGTCCTGTATTCTGTATTCGGGACTCGCGAATACAGAATCTGTTATGTTCCGACAAATCTTCCGAGACAGCCTAGCGTGTTAGGTCAGACAAACTTGTGAAGATGGACAAGGATGTTAGCCAATCTTATTCAGTAATGCCACAGCCCTCTTCTTGTGGCATTACTATGATTGGCTTCTGTCCATCGTGATGGCTATGTCATCGATGACAGGCAAGGCTGTATATAAGCCTTGCCACCGCCATTTTGAGCACATTTCTCTGAAGATCTGAGCTAGAACAGGGTGAGGTAGATTCTGGAGCAGATCATAGGGATTGTCAGTGAGTGTAGGGAACTTCAAGATTCCTTATATTAACCCCAAACAGCTCTTGTGAGAGCTAGCAGGAGGACAGAGGAGTACTGTGTACTGTGACACTGTAGGCAGGCAGGGAAGCAGGGAGCTGCAGCCTTTACAGTGTTCACAGGAGCGACCTCATAGCTTCGCTTACTCACTCAGCTGTTCTAATAGCTGAAGTGAGAGGCTTAGCTGAGGTACTATTTACAATTTTTTGCCAGCTGATAGATTTTGGGTCCTAAAAACCCCTTCAGCGTTATTTTGTCTGTGGCAGAACAGTGCGTTGCTGCTCTCCTAGCTGCAAATAGCACGTACGCCACCTACTTCTGCGACTAATTGTGCGCACTTAATAATTTTTTTCAGGGAATAGTGTGCTGCTTCACTGCCAAGTGTTAGCACACACTTAACCCGCCAGTAAGTGACGCCTGCAGCAACACCAAACTCCATCTCGGTGGCTGTGCGCACTTTCTAATTTTTTCAGGGAATAGTGTAGTGCTTCACTGCCAAGTGCTAGCACACACTTAACCCGCCAGTAAGTGACGCCTGCAGCAACACCAAACTCCATCTCGGTGGCTGTGCGCACTTTCTAATTTTTTCAGGGAATAGTGTAGTGCTTCACTGTCAAGTGTTAGCACACACTTAACCCGCCAGTAAGTGACGCCTGCAGCAACACCAAACTCCATCTCGGTGGCTGTGCGCACTTTCTAATTTTTTCAGGGAATAGTGTAGTGCTTCACTGCCAAGTGCTAGCACACACTTAACCCGCCAGTAAGTGACGCCTGCAGCAACACCAAACTCCATCTCGGTGGCTGTGCGCACTTTCTAATTTTTTCAGGGAATAGTGTAGTGCTTCACTGTCAAGTGTTAGCACACACTTAACCCGCCAGTAAGTGACGCCTGCAGCAACACCAAACTCCATCTCGGTGGCTGTGCGCACTTTCTAATTTTTTCAGGGAATAGTGTAGTGCTTCACTGCCAAGTGGTAGCACACACTTAACCCGCCAGTAAGTGACGCCTGCAGCAACACCAAACTCCATCTCGGTGGCTGTGCGCACTTTCTAATTTTTTCAGGGAATAGTGTAGTGCTTCACTGCCAAGTGGTAGCACACACTTAACCCGCCAGTAAGTGATGCCTGCAGCAACACCAAACTCCATCTCGGTGGCTGTGCGCACTTTCTAATTTTTTCAGGGAATAGTGTAGTGCTTCACTGCCAAGTGCTAGCACACACTTAACCCGCCAGTAAGTGACGCCTGCAGCAACACCAAACTCCATCTCGGTGGCTGTGCGCACTTTCTAATTTTTTCAGGGAATAGTGTAGTGCTTCACTGTCAAGTGTTAGCACACACTTAACCCGCCAGTAAGTGACGCCTGCAGCAACACCAAACTCCATCTCGGTGGCTGTGCGCACTTTCTAATTTTTTCAGGGAATAGTGTAGTGCTTCACTGTCAAGTGTTAGCACACACTTAACCCGCCAGTAAGTGACGCCTGCAGCAACACCAAACTCCATCTCGGTGGCTGTGCGCACTTTCTAATTTTTTCAGGGAATAGTGTAGTGCTTCACTGTCAAGTGTTAGCACACACTTAACCCGCCAGTAAGTGACGCCTGCAGCAACACCAAACTCCATCTCGGTGGCTGTGCGCACTTTCTAATTTTTTCAGGGAATAGTGTAGTGCTTCACTGTCAAGTGTTAGCACACACTTAACCCGCCAGTAAGTGACGCCTGCAGCAACACCAAACTCCATCTCGGTGGCTGTGCGCACTTTCTAATTTTTTCAGGGAATAGTGTAGTGCTTCACTGCCAAGTGGTAGCACACACTTAACCCGCCAGTAAGTGACGCCTGCAGCAACACCAAACTCCATCTCGGTGGCTGTGCGCACTTTCTAATTTTTTCAGGGAATAGTGTAGTGCTTCACTGCCAAGTGGTAGCACACACTTAACCCGCCAGTAAGTGACGCCTGCAGCAACACCAAACTCCATCTCGGTGGCTGTGTGCACTTTCTAATTTTTTCAGGGAATAGTGTAGTGCTTCACTGCCAAGTGCTAGCACACACTTAACCCGCCAGTAAGTGACGCCTGCAGCAACACCAAACTCCATCTCGGTGGCTGTGCGCACTTTCTAATTTTTTCAGGGAATAGTGTAGTGCTTCACTGCCAAGTGGTAGCACACACTTAACCCGCCAGTAAGTGACGCCTGCAGCAACACCAAACTCCATCTCGGTGGCTGTGCGCACTTTCTAATTTTTTCAGGGAATAGTGTAGTGCTTCACTGTCAAGTGTTAGCACACACTTAACCCGCCAGTAAGTGACGCCTGCAGCAACACCAAACTCCATCTCGGTGGCTGTGCGCACTTTCTAATTTTTTCAGGGAATAGTGTAGTGCTTCACTGTCAAGTGTTAGCACACACTTAACCCGCCAGTAAGTGACGCCTGCAGCAACACCAAACTCCATCTCGGTGGCTGTGCGCACTTTCTAATTTTTTCAGGGAATAGTGTAGTGCTTCACTGTCAAGTGTTAGCACACACTTAACCCGCCAGTAAGTGACGCCTGCAGCAACACCAAACTCCATCTCGGTGGCTGTGCGCACTTTCTAATTTTTTCAGGGAATAGTGTAGTGCTTCACTGTCAAGTGTTAGCACACACTTAACCCGCCAGTAAGTGACGCCTGCAGCAACACCAAACTCCATCTCGGTGGCTGTGCGCACTTTCTAATTTTTTCAGGGAATAGTGTAGTGCTTCACTGTCAAGTGTTAGCACACACTTAACCCGCCAGTAAGTGACGCCTGCAGCAACACCTAACTCCATCTCGGTGGCTGTGCATTTGTCAACAATGTCCCAAAAACACCAAATTCCCAAAAACCAGTCTGCAAAGGGACAGGGACGAGGTCGGGGCCCTAGCAGTCGTGAACAACAAGGCACTGGTAGAAGTAGACAGACAAGGATTGATCGATCCACCTTCCTGCTGTCTAAATTTCCCAGTACTCAACCGAAACGTGTCTTGAGGGCGGAAGATCAAGACCAAATAACATCTTGGATGGCTGACAAGACCTCAACCACGGGTTCTGGCAGCACACAATCATCCTTGACACCATATTCAAGTGCCGCTACTGACAACGCGGGGTCATCTAATCCACAAAATCTTCCTATTTCCTCAAGCCATCGCCAGACGGAGGAAAATTTAGACCGTGAACTTGGGCATTCGGAAGATTTATTTGGTTCTTATCAGCCATTCAGACAACCGGACCTTTCTTTGTCACTGCCTGAACAGATACTTGAACCAGACGTACATTCCATCTATGGACAAAGTTTGGATTCACCTCGTCCTGAAGAACGTCCCTTTCAACAAAGCCATAGACCGTCTCAGGAGGTGGAGGATGATGATGATGATGAGACACACATCTCATCTGGCCAGCCTGACCAGTCACGTTATCCAGATGACTTTGAGGAGGAGGGGGTGGATGATGAGACCACTGATCCAACCTGGACACTTGACATGCAGAGCCAACAGAGCAGCCAGGAGGAGGAAAGTGGTTATGTACCACCGCCTAAAGCACCCAGGCTTACTCCTTTATCCCGAATCCAAGCTGTGACAACAGTAGCCCAAATTGTGTCAACTGTTGCACAAACTGTACCAACTGTTGCCCCAACTTTAAGAACAGTTGGCCAAAATGTGTCTACAGTTTGTGTTGGCCAGACTCATCCTTCAGTTCCTACACCACAACCTAAAGGACGAACATCCATTGTCTGGAAATTTTTCAAAGATAGCCCATCAGTACCAAATGTGGTTATATGTAACATCTGCTATGCCAGGCTGAGCAGAGGCCAGGGCAAAGTAAACTTGAGCACCAGCAGTATGCGAAAACACATGACTCTTAAGCACCCAAGTCAGTGGTTGGCCCATCAGGGTTCGACATCAGGGCCTTCTGACCTCAACACCGTTATGCCACTTCAGAATCGTCCTTCACCATCTACTGTTCATGCAGCAGCTCCTACTCATACGATCTCACCACAAGCTGCGTTAGACCAGAGATATGACAGTAGTCAAGTGACTTGTGAGTCTGCGCCAAATGTCCAGTTGTCTGTTCCACAGCTGTATGAGAGGCAGCGGAAGCACCCATCCACACACCCTTTTTCTCGACAAATGACAGCGCAAATTTCTAAGCTGTTAGCTGTAGAAATGCTGCCATTTAGGCTTGTTGATACTGAGGCTTTTAGGGAGTTGTTGGCTGTGGCAGCACCACGATACACTGTCCCCAGTCGCAATTTTTTTTCACGTACTGCCATACCCGCGCTACATCTGCACGTGGTTAACAACTTGAAGCGTGCACTGACAAATGCTGTGAGCGGAAAAGTTCACCTGACAACTGATACCTGGACAAGTACTTGTGGACAGGGCAGATACATATCCCTGACAGCTCACTGGATCAACCTTGTCGAGAGTGTCCCAAAGTGTAATAGTGGAATATCTGCGATCCTACCAACTCCACGAATAGCGGGCACAGCATCATTCCGGGTGTCCGCGTCCTCATATACTTCTACAACACAATGTGCGTCTTCAACTTCCTTGACCACTGCTGATTTGTCCGCCACATCACGTCAAAGTTGGGAGCTTTGCAGTACTGCATCAGCCAGGCGACAACAGGCTCTTCTTAAGCTCATCTGTCTAGGTGACACACCTCACACTGCAAACGAGCTGTGGAAAGGTGTTAAACAACAGACAGATGAGTGGCTGGCCCCACTGCAACTACAAGCAGGTCTTGTTGTCAGTGATAACGGACGAAACCTTGTTGCAGCAATAAAGCTCGGTAAACTTCAACACGTGCCTTGCATGGCTCACGTACTGAATCTTGTAGTTCAGAAATTCTTGAAAAATTACCCAGAGTTATCTGATCTACTAGAGAAGGTGCGTAGAAATTGCGGACATTTCCGACATTCATCAACGGCACTTGCAAATCTATCTGCCCTTCAACAGCAATTTAATTTGCCCAAACACAGATTAATTTGCGACATGCCCACACGATGGAATTCTACATTCCATATGTTGGCTAGGTTCAATGAGCAGCAGAGGGCTATAGCGGAATATCAGCTGCAACATGCCCGTCACCCAGGAAGTAATACAAGACACATTGGTACGATGGAGTGGGTCTGGATCGCTGACCTTTGCGAGGTTCTAGAGAACTTCGATTACTGCACAAAACTGGTCAGCGGTGATGAGTCCATTATTAGTCTCACCATCCCCATGCTGTGTTTGCTTAAAGATTCTCTCCTGAATCTTAAAACAGAATCATTGAGGGCACAGCAGAGGGCTATGGATCCACATTTTAACATCCAGGATCAGAGCCAGCAAAGCCAATTTCAGCCGGCAACATTGGCTGCAGAACAAAACAGTGATGAGGAAGATGAAGACGATTTATTTCTCCATGGTACTGAGGTGCACCCTGATGGAACTCCCAACCCCAGTTTTATGTCGGTACAGCATGGGTGGGCTGAAGAGCAGGAGGCGGAGACCGATTTTGAGACCATGATGCCTATTGTTCATCAGTCTGGTGACACAGAAGACATGAGTCTTTGTAGCCTAGCACACATGTCTGACTTCATGTCTCAATGTCTGTCCCAGGATCCACGCGTCATTAACATCTATGACAGCGACCTCTACTGGTTGTCAACATTCCTTGACCCACGCTACAAAGACAAGTTTCCATCGCTGCTGTTGCAGTCACCAAGGGGCTTAACGATGGATTATTTCAAAAGTGTGGTGGTTGACAATTTAATGTCAATTTCACCATCTGACTCCGCTATACCACGAACAAGCAGCTCTTTGCCACAGCAGCCTTTGGTTCGAACACAAACTGCCACATTGTCAAGAAGAGGTGGTGGTAAGATGTCCACCAACTGGGCGATGTTCAACAGACCTTCCAATCTGCAACGGATTGTGCCTACGGTCCCCTTGTCTAGGAGACAAACATTGTCAAACATGTTGAACGAGTATGTGTGTGACACTACCAGCTTCTTAACCGACCCCTCTGTACCCTTTAATTACTGGGTTTCCAAGCTTCACGCTTGGACTGAGCTGTCTTTGTATGCCTTGGAGTTGCTGGCCTGCCCAGCTGCTAGTGTGACATCAGAGCGTGTTTTTAGTGCCGCTGGGGGAATTGTCACTGATAGAAGGTCACGGCTGACTACAGAAAATGCCGACAGACTCACTCTCATTAAGTTTAACAAGGACTGGATATCATCAAAGTTCTTAACCCCTTCAGACGAGAGTACCCAAACCTAGAGGGACATTTTCAAATTTGTTACGTTTGGCTCAGTGCGGTTTAAACATTATGTCCTCTTCTGACACAAAGGATAAACAATGTCCCTCTGCTAAGAAGATTGGATAAATAATGTTCCTGCTACACTTGCTGCATGACAACAAAACTACACAATCAGTGTCAGTAATGTTACTTGAATAATGCATGCACTTGTGATGTTTTTTGACCGTTGAATTATGTCAGACAATCCAAAACAGTCTCTTGGCTGAATTTTTTAAGGCAACAAGCCTATGCCTGCATTGTGGGCATTTCTCAAACTGAAATAAAACATATAGTTTGGCTCAAGTGCCTTGCATAAATTTTAAAAATGTTGATCCCGCCCCTTGGGCTAATTTTTTGAGGCTACAAGCCTATACCTGCATCGAATACGTTGCTTGTACTATGCTCTCAGGACAAGCAAATAGTATGGGCCACGCGCCCTCCTCAACTTCCAAATAGAGTTGATCTCGCCCCTTGGGCTAATTTTTTGAGGCTACAAGCCTATACCTGCATCGAATACGTTGCTTGTACTATGCTCTCAGGACAAGCAAATAGTATGGGCCACGCGCCCTCCTCAACTTCCAAATAGAGTTGATCTCGCCCCTTGGGCTAATTTTTTGAGGCTACAAGCCTATACCTGCATCGAATACGTTGCTTGTACTCTGCTCTCAGGACAAGCAAATAGTATGGGCCACGCGCCCTCCTCAACTTCCAAATAGAGTTGATCTCGCCCCTTGGGCTAATTTTTTGAGGCTACAAGCCTATACCTGCATCGAATACGTTGCTTGTACTATGCTCTCAGGACAAGCAAATAGTATGGGCCACGCGCCCTCCTCAACTTCCAAATAGAGTTGATCTCGCCCCTTGGGCTAATTTTTTGAGGCTACAAGCCTATACCTGCATCGAATACGTTGCTTGTACTATGCTCTCAGGACAAGCAAATAGTATGGGCCACGCGCCCTCCTCAACTTCCAAATAGAGTTGATCTCGCCCCTTGGGCTAATTTTTTGAGGCTACAAGACTATACCTGCATCGAATACGTTGCTTGTACTATGCTCTCAGGACAAGCAAATAGTATGGGCCACGCGCCCTCCTCAACTTCCAAATAGAGTTGATCTCGCCCCTTGGGCTAATTTTTTGAGGCTACAAGCCTATACCTGCATCGAATACGTTGCTTGTACTATGCTCTCAGGACAAGCAAATAGTATGGGCCACGCGCCCTCCTCAACTTCCAAATAGAGTTGATCTCGCCCCTTGGGCTAATTTTTTGAGGCTACAAGCCTATACCTGCATCCAATACGTTGCTTGTACTATGCTCTCAGGACAAGCAAATAGTATGGGCCACGCGCCCTCCTCAACTTCCAAATAGAGTTGATCTCGCCCCTTGGGCTAATTTTTTGAGGCTACAAGCCTATACCTGCATCGAATACGTTGCTTGTACTATGCTCTCAGGACAAGCAAATAGTATGGGCCACGCGCCCTCCTCAACTTCCAAATAGAGTTGATCTCGCCCCTTGGGCTAATTTTTTGAGGCTACAAGCCTATACCTGCATCGAATACGTTGCTTGTACTATGCTCTCAGGACAAGCAAATAGTATGGGCCACGCGCCCTCCTCAACTTCCAAATAGAGTTGATCTCGCCCCTTGGGCTAATTTTTTGAGGCTACAAGACTATACCTGCATCGAATACGTTGCTTGTACTATGCTCTCAGGACAAGCAAATAGTATGGGCCACGCGCCCTCCTCAACTTCCAAATAGAGTTGATCTCGCCCCTTGGGCTAATTTTTTGAGGCTACAAGCCTATACCTGCATCGAATACGTTGCTTGTACTATGCTCTCAGGACAAGCAAATAGTATGGGCCACGCGCCCTCCTCAACTTCCAAATAGAGTTGATCTCGCCCCTTGGGCTAATTTTTTGAGGCTACAAGCCTATACCTGCATCGAATACGTTGCTTGTACTATGCTCTCAGGACAAGCAAATAGTATGGGCCACGCGCCCTCCTCAACTTCCAAATAGAGTTGATCTCGCCCCTTGGGCTAATTTTTTGAGGCTACAAGCCTATACCTGCATCGAATACGTTGCTTGTACTATGCTCTCAGGACAAGCAAATAGTATGGGCCACGCGCCCTCCTCAACTTCCAAATAGAGTTGATCTCGCCCCTTGGGCTAATTTTTTGAGGCTACAAGCCTATACCTGCATCGCATACGTTGCTTGTACTATGCTCTCAGGACAAGCAAATAGTATGGGCCACGCGCCCTCCTCAACTTCCAAATAGAGTTGATCTCGCCCCTTGGGCTAATTTTTTGAGGCTACAAGCCTATACCTGCATCGAATACGTTGCTTGTACTATGCTCTCAGGACAAGCAAATAGTATGGGCCACGCGCCCTCCTCAACTTCCAAATAGAGTTGATCTCGCCCCTTGGGCTAATTTTTTGAGGCTACAAGCCTATACCTGCATCGAATACGTTGCTTGTACTATGCTCTCAGGACAAGCAAATAGTATGGGCCACGCGCCCTCCTCAACTTCCAAATAGAGTTGATCTCGCCCCTTGGGCTAATTTTTTGTGGCAACAGGCCTATGCCTGCATCGAAAACGTGGCTTGTACTAAGATCCTGCTGGAGCATGGCGAAGGGTCCCACTGTACGCTACGGAGATAACGCGTAGACGCGCTCTGTTGCAAGTAGAGGTCCCAGCCTATCGCATCTGTGTTCCCAGTGTTGTTGCCATACCGAGTCATTAAGTAACCCCCCCACAAACACAGGCACTATTTATTTGTCAGCAACATTTGTATGTGCAGTCATGATTTTCCACATAATAACCAAGGTGCCTTCATGCGCCATGCGGGCCGTAAAGTACTTGCTAATGATGATGACTTTAAGCCCACCCCACAAAAAAAACCTACACATCCATTCCCTCAAAAAAGACAGACACAAAGCAGTTTTTGTCAACTGGGTATTATTTCGCCATAATGGCAAAGATGTCAGAATATTTTTTTTTTTTTTTTTTTTTGGGGTTTAAACTTTGTAAAAACAAATAATAACATAACAAAGAAATTGTGCAATGCACAGGAACAAAAAATAAACAAAAAAAAAAAAGGGGTCTACAGCTGGTGGTAGGTTGACGCATCCCCTCGGCCTTGGCTGTAACGTGGCACCATCACCCTGGTCGTTGAGTAGGTCCAGGGCCCCATGCAGTACCTCACCCAGTGGTTGGAAGCCTGTAGGCTGGGGCATCTGGGCCGGTTGGCCTTGGCTTGGTAGGCCCCTGATTCTTGGACACCACCTCTGTGTCGCAACATACCTGTCCCGGGGTGTGGCCCTGTCCAGGATGTTAGATCTGCTGAGCCGCCACTCCTCCAAAAAATCAAACACCTGCCCAGGATGGTTTGGGGGCCTACACGCATCGAGGACAATGTGTATTGCTGACCATGCCCGCAGTCTTCTCTCGAATGGAATGTCATCCAAGAACGGTATGAGACTGCGGGCAAAGTCAGCACTACACTGTCCTCTGCGGTCTTGTGGTGCCCCCGGGATCAGAGCAGGGCTGCTGGGGTTCCAGTGACTCCCCACACTGCTGCTGGCAGTCGGCACTGGAGGGCGCTGGTGTGGCCCTTCATCCTCCTCTTCTTGTATCTGCGGCCCCAAAGGTGGTGGTGGTGGTGGGGTGGCGGTGGCTGGTGGTGGTGGGTGGCGGCGGTGGTGGTGGTGGTGCTACTCCCTCCTCCTCATCTCGTGGGGGTTGAGGGGCCTCCCTCCCCTCCTCAGGCAGCTGTGGTGGCGGGTTCCAACGCCGCCTCCGAAAGTGAGCAGCTCTGTGGGTAAATATAAAAAACATTTGGTGAATGGGTTGCCTTTGGAAACAAAACCATAGGCCAAACATAACATGTGCACGCTTTTTTGACTCAGTGTATCTGTGTATTCTGTGTCTTTTCATTGTTGCCCTTAAGATGGAATTGCAGCAAATAAATTAATGACATTTTTGGCTCATGCCTCAAACTATATTGTATGTGTGGGTACTGTTGCTCCACGATTTTTTGCCATTACATTACAAATTTTAAAATTAGTCTGCACTATTACACTGTGCCCTGACTTAGGCAGGACAGCTATGTAGTCACTTGAAGACATATTAGTGGCCACAACTAATGTTTTGACTTTTTGTGGAAACTTTATGTGGACAAAGCTATAGCCTGACACTGTGAGGCAAACACATTATTCAGGGTTCTTTGCCATCAGATGGACACAAAAACACACAGTGTGGACGGCCTTGGTCTCAATGCACATAACCCAGATCTATAGGGCAGGTGAGCAAGACAGGAAATGGAGTCCTGCAGCATAGGTGACACATGAGCATTTGGCGTTAGTGGCCTACACTCCTTGTTGCTGCCATGTATGCTAATCAGGAATGTCTTGGTAAATAAAACACAACAAACAGATGGCTTGGGATTTGAAACGACTGTAATGGACATAGAGTATGGGGTTGTCTTTGAGCAGCAGGTCACACATCGTTGGTGCCAAACAAGGTGGTATGCACAGATGGACAGTTTTAGTTATTCCAACGGGGCCGAACAAAAAAACGGGAACAGCAAGGACAAACCTCGGGTTTCCTAAAGGACCTTGGACATAAAAGGCTGTTGCACTTAAAATATGGCCCTCTTTAGTTTGATTTAATACAGCATTAATACGCTATGTTTTCCGGAGGATTCGTAATGTGGCCATGAGTTAACGACAAAAAAAGTACAATTCACATGTGGGCCCTAATATCTACACCATCACCTTGCAGCCCCAAATAAACCCATGGGAAAACTGAACCACACATATTTGTAGTGATACAGGGTATGTTCTGAAATGTGTGTGAATGTGTCAGCAATCTGGGATGGTGTACAAACAGTTTAGTGCAAAAGGGGTATATCCTTGCAACGTTATTTTGCCGAAAAAAACACCCACAACTAAATGTGTAGGGATGTATGTGGCCCTTATGCAAGTCGAGGCCATTAGGAACTGATACAACTGAGGCTTATGACAGGCAAACCAGACAGGGCCACAGACCTTAGAGGCCATTGGAGGGAAGAACATGGCTTTGTTCCACAAACATGCCAACAATAATAGCTAATTGTGAGGTCACGGAACATTGTGTCTGACCACCCTGCAGAACATTGCTTATTTGTCCAAACGTCACAATGTGACTATAAATGTGTATGTCCTGGATCATTGCCAAAGGTAATAGAATTGTGTTGCACCATGGCAGAAACAAACCCCTGTGTGGGTATGTAAACCAGCACACTCATTATAGAGCTTCATACGTACATTGTGTGCCCTCGTGGACAGGGTCCTCTCCTCTTGTACCTGTATGACCTGATTGTCTTCATGGACTGTTTTTTGTCGTTAACCCTTATCCTCATGTAAAGTGCCATGGAACCTAATGGCGCTATATTAAAAAATAATAATAACAATAATAGTAAACAACAGTGCGGCAGACACATACCTTGGCATACGGGCCACCGGTTCCAGAAATGACAGCCGTTCATAGTGGCAATATATTATCCCGTGACCAGCTTCCGGGCCCCCCTCCAGGATCCTCCGGTGTTGCCGCTTAAATTGGTCGCGGCAGCTCCTCCAGCGCTTCATAATGTGGTCAACTGTGAAATGATTTCAAACCGGGTTTAGACCTCTTTAACATTTGAAACACTAAAAGTATGTGTACAAATCAACAATAACATTTTAATCATGTTGTGTGTGAAATGTGTATACAAGGCACATGGAAACGACAGTGTGGAACATCATCAACAGCATTACGGACATTGAGCTCACGTGGCCACAATCACAAATGGGGCAGGGCACATGTCAACGCATAGAGAATGTAATAGTGCGGGCACCAGACTCCGCTCATTAGTGGTATTTATATACACCCAACCCCCTGGCCTTCAGAGCCAGGAGGAACAGCCCTTAAACTAAGTGTACTATTGTGAACCCATCCAAATATAGGCAACCATGCAACGGCGCATTATAACACATTGAGGGCCCTGTATACCCTACTATGGGGGCCCTGTATGCCCACGGGGGCCCTGTATACCCACTGCTGGGGTCTTGTATACCCACGGGGGGGCTGTAGACCCTACTATGAGGGCCCTGTATAATCACTGGGGGCCATGTATACCCAGTGCTGGGGGACCTGTGTACCCACGGGGGGGCTGTATACCCTAATATCGGTGGCATATATACACACTGGGGGGGCCTGTATACTCTGCAGGTGGAGCTGTATACTCTGCTGGGGGGATGTCTAACAGTGATAGCCGCTGTATACAAGAATGGCGGTCAATATGGTTTCCCACTTTTTTGGGGCTAAAGTAGGGGGGTCGGCTTATACACGGGTCGGCTTATACACGACTATATACGGTAAATGCAATATAACGTGTGAACACATTTAACTCACCCATATTGCTCTGCACATCATGGCCACAACGATGAAACGTTGGGAAAACGCTCTGTGCGATCTCCCTCCAGGCCGTAGTCCGCTGGACATTATCCCCATATGCAGGGTCAGTGGGCAGCCAAAGCAGGGGCCGAGCCTCCACCAGAGCAATTAATTGCAGGGTGTCGACAGGAGCCATGCTTCCTCGCTGTGACTTTCTGCGCGTCCAGCCAGGAAGCTCGAGTCGGCTTATTTCCTGTTTGCACAAAGCATGTGGTTTGCTGCAGAAAGTCGCTTGCCTCGCCTCCAACACATGCGACGTTGGCCTCGGAGACAGCAGCAAAATACAGTTGCCAGTGGGGCTTCCGACACGGCAATGCGAGCGCTTTCCGACACACATCTGCGCTTTTTAAATCACACATTACTCGCTATTATTCGCTTCCCCATTCATTAACATTGGACTCGCTAGACTCGCAACGAGTAGCGAGTCCCGGGCTCGGACTCGGTAGAGTCAAGCGAGTCCGAGTAATTTAGGATTCGCCCATCACTACTTCTAACATTATAAGTTCTACGCTTCAAAGCTGCACTCATAATGATGGACATTATCAGTGCAGTTCCTGGCTTTTAGGCTGTGTGCACATTACTAGGAAGCACTGTGGGCACCCTCGGATGTCCACAGGGAGACCGGAGCCGCCCTGTACTCATGATCTGTGGTGGGTGCAGGACGGCGTTTCCCTGCATTCACCCAATGTTGACCGCTTCCGACTTTGCAGCATGAAATTAACATGCTGCCAGGATGCGGAAGCCCAGCAACCCACACCGCAGCTAAAAACACATCACGGTGGGGAGAAGCACAGTGGGCATCCCAACCACTATGCTACTACTGTATAATGCAGCTTTTTAGATGCAGCGGCAATACGCTGTGTCCAAAACGCTGCAATTCCTGATCATGACCACACAGCCTTAAAGGGAACCTGTCACCAGGTTTTTGTAACCTAATCTGAGAGTAGCATAATATATGACCCGAGATCCTGATTCCAGCGAAGTGTCACTTACTGGGCTGCTCAGTGTAGTTTTGATAAAATCACTGTTTAATCATCTGGAGATTACCATTAGTCTGGTAATCTGGTAGTCTGACATATTCACAAACTTCGAAATATGCAGCAGAGAAGACACATTTTTTCTCAAAATGACATCATGCAGCTCATAAAGTGACAAATCGCTGAAATCAATGTCTCTGTCTCTACATTATGCTGCTCTCAGGTGGGATGGCAAAAACCTGGTGACAAGTTCCCTTTAAAGATTAGGACTATGGTCACTATTGTTAATGGATGGTCTAAACAATTGCCTAAGCTATCCCCCCACGTTCATCCAGTTCATGCCCTACTCTACTGAGAGAGTAAATACTTTCTCAGACCTAGGACTTTGTCAAAATTAATGTTATTTTCTTAGAATGTATTTTATGGCAGATATTGTATTAATTTTAGAATTACAGTATGTTGTGCAGTTTTATAACCCTTATAGTGCTTCCTTTTAGCATTTTATTCCACCAATTACCTTTAATAATGTTAGTCTGACAAATGCACATCTATTTTACAGAACAACACATACATAGCATTAAGCAAAAGAACAGTATGTTCCTGCATGCAATGTTATTTTTATCATACAATATAAGAAATCTTAGAAATACTGCATAATAAATTAAGGAAATCTTCAAACTGTGAATAGACAACATTTTGATTGCTTCTCTATTTGAAAGGACACTACCTCCATAAATCCCCCCAAGCTATCACTACCTGTCCCTGCACCTTCCTATTACTACTCTAACTATCCCTCTCTCTGCTAAATGTGCCCTGAGATTGTGGAATAAAGCGTTTTAATCACTCACTCATTTGCATTATAATGATCCTAGGCGTCCTCTCTGTGTCCCTCTTGCCGCCTCCTGTATAGTTTATCACACACCAATGGGCGTGATATTCACATCCAACACTCACCTATACATGTCAGACAATGCTTCCCAAGGTGCCAGGTAGGTCAGTGAATGAAGAGCAACTGAAGCCCCCACACCTGCGGCCTCCATCGTAAGTGTCTGGGCTAATTCACAGTTAACTCTCACTGACCCAACCAGCTCTTAAGGGTAAAAGCAAGTCAAGTTCAGGTGAGTGAAGCTGCAATAAACTAGCCTGACATGTCTGACATGTATAGGTGAGTGTTAGCTTTATATGGTCCTCTTTATATTGTATTATGCTGTCTACGGACACATCAGAAATCTAAAAATATGTAGAGTAGGACCACTCTATCTGAGACATTCCTTGGCGAGGAAGAGTGGCTCAAAAGATTATTCCGGTAATCTTTTGCGAAATGTCTTTATTTGTATGCAGTATGGTAGTGACAGGTGTATTTACACATTTATTTTTCAGCAATTTTGGCTGTGCTGGCTCCATCTGTTTTCTCTGAGGATTACACCCAGTATACAGGACAGGAGAAGTGGTACTGTGTTGTGTATATATATAGAATAATACAGATACAGAGGATTACAGCCAGTATACAGGACAGGAGAAGAGGCACTGTGCAGGGTATATATAGAGAATAATACAGATACTGAGGGTTACACCCAGTATACAGGACATGAGAAGTGGTACTGTGTAGTGTATAAATACAGAATAATACAGATACTGAGGATTACACCCAGTATACAGGACAGGAGAAGTGGTACTGTGCAGTGTATATATACAGAATAATACAGATACTGAGGATTACACCCAGTATACAGGAGAAGTGGTAATGTGCAGTATATATATACAGAATAATACAGATACTGAAGATTACACCCAGTATACAGGACAGGAGAAGTGGTACTGTGTAGTGTATAAATACAGAATAATACAGATACTGAAGATTACACCCAGTATACAGGACAGGAGAAGTGGTAATGTGCAGTATATATATACAGAATAATACAGATACTGAGGATTACACCCAGTATACAGGACAGGAGAAGTGGTACTGTGCAGTGTATATATACAGAATAATACAGATACTGAGGATTACACCCAGTATACAGGAGAAGTGGTACTGTGCAGTGAATAAATACAGAATAATACAGATACTGAGGATTACACCCAGTATACAGGACAGGAGATGTGGCACTGTGCAGTATATATATATACACAATAATACAGATACTGAGTATTACACCCAGTATACAGATCATGAGAAGTGGGTACTGTGCAGTGTATATATACAGAATAATTGAAGTGGTACTGTGCAGTTATATATATACAAATAATACAGATACTGAAGTATTACACCCAGTATACAGATCAAGAGGATGGCATGTATAACAGAAAATTGAGGGTACTGTGCAGTGTATATATAAATAATACGATACTGAAGATTACACAGTATCAGGCAGAGAAGTGGACTGTGAGTGTATATAATAAGTACAGTACTAGTAAGACAGGAAATTATACCCTGCATACCCAGGAGGCTGTGCTATATAGATACGAGGCTGTGGTATATAGATAGGCCAGATCGTAAGATGGGGAAAGATGAAAGGAGGTGGCAGAAAGTCCAGTGCTGGTCGCAGAGAAATACAAAATCCATGGAAGCACCGCAGGAAAATTTTCTGACGCTGCACATTACAGACTGCACATTACAGACTGCGAGTTGAATGCACATTACAGACTACGGGCGCTGTGCACATTACAATCTGTGGGCTGTATGCACATTACAGGCTGCAGGCTCCATGCACATTACAGACTTCGGGCTCTGTGCACATTACAGACTGCGAGCTCCATGCACATTACACACTGCGGGCTCCGTGCACATTACACACTGCAGGCTCTGTGCGCATTACACACTGCAGGCTGTACACACATTACGCACTGCAGGCTCCGTGCACATTACACTCTGCGAGCTCTGCACATTACACACTGTGGGCTCCGTGTACATTACAGACTGCGGGCTCTATGCACATTACAGACTGCGGGCTCCATGAACATTACACACTGCAGGCTCCATGAACATTACACACTGCAGGCTCCATGAACATTACTCACTGCGGGCTCTATAAACATTACACACTGCGGGCTCCATGAACATTACACACTGCGGGCTCTATGAAAATTACACACTGTGGGCTCTATGAACATTACACACTGTGGGCTCTATGAACATTACACACTGGGGGCTCTATGAACATTACATACTGCGGGCTCTATGAACATTACACACTGTGAGCTCTATGAACATTACATACTGGGGGCTCTGTAGATTATACACAGTGGGCTCTGCACATTACACACTGTGAGCTCTGTGCACATTACGGACTGCGGGCTCTGCACATTACACACTGTGGGCTCTATGCACATTACTGACTGCGGGCTCTGCATATTACACACTGCGGGCTCTACACATTACACACTGCAGACTATGCACATTACTGACTGCGGGCTCTGCTCATTACACACTGCGGGCTCTATGCACATTACACACTGCGGGCTCCGTGTACATTATAGAGTGCGGGATCCGTGTAAATTACAGACTGCGGGCTCTATGCACATTACTCACAGTGGGCTCTGCACATTACACATTGCGGGATCTATGCACGTTACTGACAGCAGGCTCTATGCACATTACACACTGCGGGCTCCATGTACATGACAGACTGCAGGCTCTGCACATTACACACTGCGGACTCTGCACATTAAACACTGTGGGCTCTGCACATTACACACTGTGGGCTCTGCACATTACATACTGCGGGCTCCATGCACATTACACATTGCGGGCTCCATGTATATTACAGACTGCGGGCTCTGCACATTACACACTGCGGACTCTGGCTCTGTACACATTGCAGACTGCGGGCTCTATTCACATTACTGACGGCAGGCTCTATGAACATTACACACTGCGGGCTCTATGCACATTACACACTTCGGGCTCCGTGTACATTACAGATTGCGAGATCTATGCACATTACTGACTGCAGGCTCTGCACATTACACACTGCGGGCTCTGCACATTACACTCTGCGGGCTCTGTACACATTGCAGACTGCGGGCTCTATGCACATTACTGACGGCAGGCTCTATGAACATTACACACTGAGGGCTCTATGAAAATTACACACTGTGGGCTCTATGAACATTACACACTGTGGGCTCTATGAACATTACACACTGGGGGCTCTATGAACATTACATACTGCGGGCTCTATGAACATTACACACTGTGGGCTCTATGAACATTACATACTGGGGGCTCTGTAGATTATACACAGTGGGCTCTGCACATTACACACTGTGAGCTCTGTGCACATTACGGACTGCGGGCTCTGCACATTACACACTGTGGGCTCTATGCACATTACTGACTGCGGGCTCTGCATATTACACACTGCGGGCTCTACACATTACACACTGCAGACTATGCACATTAATGACTGCGGGCTCTGCTCATTACACACTGCGGGCTCTATGCACATTACACACTGCGGGCTCCGTGTACATTATAGAGTGCGGGATCCATGTAAATTACAGACTGCGGGCTCTATGCACATTACTCACAGTGGGCTCTGCACATTACACATTGCGGGATCTATGCACGTTACTGACAGCGGGCTCTATGCACATTACACACTGCGGGCTCCATGTACATGACAGACTGCAGGCTCTGCACATTACACACTGCGGACTCTGCACATTAAACACTGTGGGCTCTGCACATTACACACTGTGGGCTCTGCACATTACTTACTACGGGCTCCATGCACATTACACATTGCGGGCTCCATGTATATTACAGACTGCGGGCTCTGCACATTACACACTGCGGACTCTGGCTCTGTACACATTGCAGACTGCGGGCTCTATTCACATTACTGACGGCAGGCTCTATGAACATTACACACTGCGGGCTCTATGCACATTACACACTTCGGGCTCCGTGTACATTACAGATTGCGAGATCTATGCACATTACTGACTGCAGGCTCTGCACATTACACACTGCGGGCTCTGCACATTACACTCTGCGGGCTCTGTACACATTGCAGACTGCGGGCTCTATGCACATTACTGACGGCAGGCTCTATGAACATTACACACTGCGGGCTCTATGAAAATTACACACTGTGGGCTCTATGAACATTACACACTGTGGGGTCTATGAACATTACACACTGGGGGCTCTATGAACATTACATACTGCGGGCTCTATGAACATTACACACTGTGGGCTCTATGAACATTACATACTGGGGGCTCTGTAGATTATACACAGTGGGCTCTGCACATTACACACTGTGAGCTCTGTGCACATTACGGACTGCGGGCTCTGCACATTACACACTGTGGGCTCTATGCACATTACTGACTGCAGGCTCTGCATATTACACACTGCGGGCTCTACACATTACACACTGCAGACTATGCACATTACTGACTGCGGGCTCTGCTCATTACACACTGCGGGCTCTATGCACATTACACACTGCAGGCTCCGTGTACATTATAGACTGCGGGATCCGTGTAAATTACAGACTGCGGGCTCTATGCTCATTACTCACAGTGGGCTCTGCACATTACACATTGGGGGATCTATGCACGTTACTGACAGCGGGCTCTATGCACATTACACACTGCGGGCTCCATGTACATGACAGACTGCAGGCTCTGCACATTACACACTGCGGACTCTGCACATTAAACACTGTGGGCTCTGCACATTACACACTGTGGGCTCTGCACATTACATACTGCGGGCTCCATGCACATTACACATTGCGGGCTCCATGTATATTACAGACTGTGGGCTCTGCACATTACACACTGCGGACTCTGGCTCTGTACACATTGCAGACTGCGGGCTCTATTCACATTACTGACGGCAGGCTCTATGAACATTACACACTGCGGGCTCTATGCACATTACACACTTCGGGCTCCGTGTACATTACAGATTGCGAGATCTATGCACATTACTGACTGCAGGCTCTGCACATTACACACTGCGGGCTCTGCACATTACACTCTGCGGGCTCTGTACACATTGCAGACTGCGGGCTCTATGCACATTACTGACGGCAGGCTCTATGAACATTACACACTGCGGGCTCTATGCACATTACACACTTCGGGCTCCGTGTACATTACAGATTGCGAGATCTATGCACATTACTGACTGCAGGCTCTGCACATTACGCACTGCGGGCTCTGCACATTACACACTGTGGGCTCTGCACATTATACACTGCAGGCTCTGTGCACATCTGGGAGTGATGGTGTATATCTTGTATACACAGCACTATACTGTATATACAGGTCCACACTATATATATACAATATATAGGCACTCTAGTAGAGCATGAAGTATGGACTTGTATATACTATGTAGTGTTGTGTAGAGACAGACAGGAAGACAGAAAGACAGAAAGACACAGACACAGCCATGATACTCACATACAGGACCTGTCATGATGTCAGATGGAGGGAAGGCATCAGGGGTCACATAATCAGCTCAGGTGGGAGGGCCTGGGATCTGCACCCTATCATCCTGCTTTAGGGAAATGGCCCCGCCCCTTCATGTCTGTGGGCCCACCCCTTCACATTCATGGCCCTGTTCCCTGCATGCCATGGCCACTCGGCGGCAAAGGTCTTAAAGCAGGGTTGAGGCTGGAGGAGCGGGCGGCCCATGCACCACACTAGGGAAAAGTCCCACCCCTCCCACCTATCAGTCCAGGCCTGTGTACTGCGCAGCCTGAAGACTGATGCGGAGTACTGGAAATGTCACGTTCAGTGTCATACCGGGCACTCTGCAGTGCGGAGAGTCAGGCTGGGGGACGCGCATTTGGATGTGATTATCATATCCATCAAGGTGTGATAAGCAGTAAAGAAGGTGGCGAGAAGGACACAGAGAGTATGCCCAGGGAAGATGGCAATGGTAGCCCCCCAGAACATTATAATACAAATGAGTGAATGATTAAAACAGGGGCGGGGAACCATTTTTTTGCCGAGGGCCATTTGGAAATTTCTGCAATTCTACAGGGGCCGTATAAAATGATCAACTTGAAAACTCCCCTTCTATATTCAGATAAACAAACCGTAGAAGCACTATACGCCCGAAACGGAGCCGTTGTCCACCCTGCCGACCCCTCCCTGCACTATGTACCCTCATATCTTGTGAATCAAGAGCACGTCCAAGAGATCTGGTGAGTGCCGTCTTTTATCTCATTTAAATCATGCTTCTTGCTGACTGAGCAACACTGATCCCTGGAACACTGTGTACCCGGCTGTGCTGTCTAAGCTTGTAGTGCTGGTGCCTCGCTCCTGTGCCGCCCAGCTTAGGGGACCGGGATACCCGGCGCAGGGTCCCTTTCCTTGGGGAAGTCACTGGTGGCTGGACCCAGGCCGTGGCCCCAGGCTGACACACTCCTAAAGGGGGGTATTTACAGGGGATTTAGAAGTTTATATAGTTTATAAAGTTTGTAGATGTTATTGTCGTGACGCCACCCGGAATAATGTGGCTATGTATGGCCACCGCTGCCTTGTACTGGCCAGGGGATGATGGTGAGAGGCAGCTGAGATGGTATAGCCCTTTTCCGGGTAGGGCTGTAGGGTCCCCTGGACAGGTGATGTCAAAGTTAATGATGGATGAAGATGGAAGTATGGTGAGGAGATGTTAAGGGCACAGACACTTACTTGATTCACAGCAAATTCTCTTAGCGTTGATGGTCCCAATCCTGGATAGATGGTAACTGTTAAATCAGAGGCTGAGGCACAAATGAAGTTTAACTGGTTTACTTTCAACCAAACTATAATACAACAAGTCCCGTCTCCGGAGTCTGCAATAGGGGTTTAGTTGCTCAGGCCCCACCGGGTCCTTTACCTCCTGCTTGCGCTGTCTATGTGGCCCTGCTGCCGTGTGTGAACTCGCTGCCGGCCCAAATCTGTCCTCTCTGGGTCCCACTCAACAGGCAACTTGAGTCCTTTGTCTCTCTATGCTTACCCCCTCCGGGAGTACTGCTGAACTCTTAGTATGTTGCTGTGTCTGGCCCTGTGAAGCTTGTTGTTACCTCACATTTTTTTCCGGTTGCTGTATTGTATATAACTAATGCAGCCACGGATCCGGTGTCCGTATCTGCGCTTTTTATCTAGGGTAGATAATGATGCTACCCGATTCTGAAAGTGTTTCTCTTATCAGTTTTCTCCTCCTCAGACCGATGGCTTGGCCCTGGAAATTGTCAGTCAGTCCTCAGGAACTCAATGCAGCTCCTGTCACTCTGAGCTCCTGGCTCCAACTGTCTGAAAATTTACCTCAGACCAGTGTTTTATCTCTAGGGAAGTCTCTGGTGTCTCTGGAGCTCCCCCTACTGGCCAAAGGTGGTAGTGCAGTGGCATGGCTTTCTAAGTGAGTGCAACTATTATGATCTTATACTGTGGCTAATACCCGCAGGGGCGCCACATTCCCCCTTAGTTAAGAACAGTACTCCGGGACTGTGGGACAATAAACATAAGATATAACAGATAATATTTATAGAGTCTTAAAAAAAAATAAAAAGTTACAAAAACCACTCAAGTTTAAAAAATAGAGTCTTGTAAAAAGTCACTTCAAATAGCGTCCATTAATACAGCTCTGTCCTTGAGGGCTATTTATTTGTTAGGAAAGGCACTGCAATTAGCGTCCATTTTTCCAACAAAGTTTATGAATAATTTAAGAATGTTCAAAAAACAGTCTTTCCGGAGCTTTAATTTACCGCCTCCGGGCTGATAAATGAAGAAAAGAGTTCAAGAATATGCAAGTAGTTCATACAGAATAGTCTCTGTAGGTACTGAGCTTTTTAACGTTACATCTAATAACTACTAATTAACAACTAAACAAGTTCCTTTCAGATATTTCGGGTTGTAAGTGCAGTAGGCCTCAAGGCCCTCGGGTCACCGCATATGAGGCCAAGTTTTAACTCTTCGTGACTGCCACTTTACATCATACCTTTTAGGATTCTATTCAATTACATAACTTTAACATATAGACAATGCACATGAAATCTATTTACATTTGGTAGTCTGCATATCTTGCTGGTAATTGACCCTGAGTACTACGCTGTGATCTGCGTAACGCTTGTGTACTGGGTGTACTCAATGTGATGGTGTGAGAGGACGTATACCTAGTAAGTACTTCTGGTTCTGCTAGGGATAATTCCACATTTGTGGGGTTGGCAATTCCACCGTGTCCAGGACTATTATTACTAGGAATTTGTTCTTCCTGTCTTGGGACTTCTTGTGGTACAGGGTCTGGTGTTTGATAGAAAGCCATCATGGGAACTACTACTGCACCATTGTAGGTTGGCCAGGTTTTAGGAAAGTCTCCTAGATAGGTGTGATATACTCCATCTTCTTCTTTTTCTTTAACAGGTTGAACCGGTACTGGTTGAATAACTTCTGGTTCATGTTGAATGACTTCTTTTTCTTTCAATGTCTCTGGGCATAGTTTTAGATTGTCTCTTGACACTAGTACTGATGTTAATCCACTATCTTTGCTTATAAGACACATTTTAGGATTGTTCACTCTCATTGGTAAAACTGTATATGGGACAGATTCCCACTGATTGTCCAATTTATTAGTGCGACGGTTTCTCTTGAGCACTTGATCACCAGGTTTTAATGGGGTTGCTAGAGCATTCTGGTTGAAGTATTGCTCTTGTCTTTCTCTAGTTTTCTGGAGATTCCTTTCTACACATTCTTGCACTTGGCGATATTGTTGTTGGCGTAGGGAGTCCCAGTTGGAATCCTGCACTTCTGCGTCCGGTTTTACAATACCCATTTCTAGATCTATTGGTAGCTTGCCAGGTCTTGCACGCATAAGGTAAGCTGGGGTACAGTTTGTGGAGCTTACCGGGACATTGTTATAGAGGTCTACCAAATCAGGCAATTTCTCTGGCCATAGGTTTCTCTCTGTTTCTGGTAAAGTCTTTAAGAGATCGATTACGGTTCATTTTTTCGCATAAGCCATTTGTTTGCGGATGATAGGCTGTTGTACGGATCTTCTTGCAGCCATACATATTGCAAAATTCTCTGAAGATCTCTGATTCAAATGCTGTGCCTTGGTCTGCGAGTACTTGTTCCGGATATCCATGGGGTCTGCAAAAGTATGTCTGGAACGCCTTAGCTGCTGTTTTTGCAGTGAGATCTTTCACGGGCACTACTACCAAGAAACGTGAGTAATGGTCCACTATGGTTAAAGCATAGACATAGCCGGACCGGCTTGGCGTCAATTTCACGTGGTCTATTGTACGAGCTCAAGTGGTTGCTTGGTAACTATAGGCTGGAGTGGTGCTCTTTGGTTTTTTAGATCTTTTCTTCTGAGGTTGCATGGACCACAGTTTCTGCACCATTCTTCAATTGATCTTCTCATTCCAACCCAGTAGAATCTTTCTCTTAAAAGTACTTCTAGCTTTTTCCACCCGAAGTGACCAGCACCATTGTGATAAGCTTCTAGGACCATTTTTACATCTTGTTTAGGCACAATGATCTGCCATACTAGCTCATGCGTCTTTGGATTGGTATATCTTCTGCACAGCTTTCCTTGGTACAGGAACATTTTGCCTCTCTGTTTCCAGAGTTGATGTGTCTCTTTCGGTGCATTTTCATTGGGATACGCACTTTGCTCAGTCAGCAGTTCTTTCACCAACTTCACAGCTGGATTGCTGTCTTGAGTGTCAGCCCATCTGTGGTGTGCTAATGGGTTGAGATTCACCTGTTGATGTTTCTGGTAGGCACTGGATTGATACTGTCCTACCTTGGGACGATGGAAGGCGGGTAGTTCAATTTCTTCAAGTTCTACCGGTTCTTCTTCCACGTCTCTCAAGTGCGGCATCCGGGATAAGGCATCTGCATTTCCATTCTTTCGGCCTGCTCTATACTTGATCACAAAGTTGTAATTAGACAGCCGGGCTATCCATCCCTGTTCCAGCGCACCTAGCTTGGCTGTATCCAGGTGGGTCAATGGGTTGTTATCAGTGTAGACGGTGAATTCTGCAGCTGCCAAGTAGTGTTTGAAACGCTCAGTCACAGCCCAGACTACTGCCAGTAGTTCTAACTTGAAGGAGCTGTAATTTTCAGGATTTCTTTCAGTAGGCCGAAGCTTTCTACTTGCAAAGGCGATGACTTTCTCCTTGCCTCCTTGCTTCTGAGATAGTACTGCTCCCAGTCCCACATTACTGGCATCTGTGTAAAGGATGAAAGGTTGATGGTAATCAGGGTATGCCAGAACTTCTTCTCCGGTCAATGCCTTCTTCAACTTTTCAAAGGAATCTTCCCTCTCATCACTCCACTGGAAAGGAGGATTGCGGTTTGAAGGCTTCTTCGACTGCCCTACCAGGATGTCTTGTAGAGGTGCTGCTAGCTTGGTGAACCCTTGGATGAATCTACGATAGTAGCCCACCAGTCCCAGGAATTGCCTTACCTGTTTCACGCTGGTAGGTCTTGGCCAATCCCTTATTGCGGTTACTTTCTCGGGATCCGGTGCTACTCCTTCTGAACTCACAACGTGTCCCAGGTATTGTACCTTTGGCTTTAGAAGGTGACATTTTGATGGCTTGATCTTCATACCATACCGGGATAAGGCTTCGAACACTTCTGCCAGATCTTGTAGATGTTGTTCGTAAATCTTTGAGTAGACTATTACATCATCTAGGTACAGAAGGACGGCTTCAAAGTTCTTGTGTCCGAGACAGCATTCCATCAATCGCTGAAAGGTACCGGGTGCGTTGCAGAGTCCGAACGGCATACAATTAAATTCACAGAGACCCATTGGTGTGGTAAATGCTGTCTTCTCTTTATCTTCCTCAGCCACAGGGACTTGCCAATACCCACTTGTTAAGTCTAAGGTGGAAAAATAGTTAGCAGATCTTAAAGCGGCTAATGACTCTTCAATTCTAGGTAAGGGGTAGGCGTCTTTATGGGTAATGTGATTAATCTGCCGGTAGTCTACGCACATTCTCATGGTTCCGTCTTTCTTTTTAACTATTACCAGAGGGGCTGCCCAGGGGCTACAACTGTCTCTTATTACCCGGCCTGTTTCATCTCCCTAAGCATGTCTTTAGCACATTGATAATGAGCGGGCGGTATGGGTCTATATCTCTCTTTTATTGGTGGGTGGTTACCGGTAGGAATTGTATGTTCTACCCCTTTAATCTGTCCGAAGTCTAATGGGTGTTTACTGAAGACCCGTTCATATTCTTCTACTAGTCGGTACACCCCTTGTTTTTGGTGGGTAGGTGTTGAATCTGTACCTATATGCAGCTACTGACACCAATCGTCTAATTCTCCACTTGAACCATTGTCGTCCGCCTGACATGACGGATTCAAGGGCCCAATGGCTATAATGGCATTGTTGTCAACAGTGTATAGCTTGGCCATTGTAGCGTACCTTGGTAAAGTGACCTCTTCCTCTCCACAATTCAAAAGACGTATGAGCACTCTTCCCCTGTGTACCTCGACTATTCCTCTAGCCGTTAATATTGTGGGTCTACTATCAGTGTACACAGGCTCTACCAATGCTTGGTAATCTCGTCCTTTAATACCAATGGCTGCTCTACACCATACCAGCATTTCAGTTTTTGGAGGTATTACTATAGGAGTTGGGTCACTTACCCTCACACTGCCGATTTCTCCACCTGCAACCTCTACTTGTTGCTTCAGCACCAATGCTTTTATCTCTCTCCGGAGAATTCTCTGCTGGCAGGATTGGGCAGTTTCCGCAAATTGCTGTAAAATAGTAATAACCTCGGAAAAACAATTTTCTAAAACATTCATACCTATCAATACAGAAGGTTCCCGTCGGTTAACATCAACAATTATGATACCCTGATTCTTTAATTCCACTCTACCAATCTTAATGGTCATCTCTCTAAATCCTACTTGCGGTACCAATTTTCCATTACTAGCATATATACTTAGCTCAACATTAGATGGTCTTTTATCAATGTCTGAATCTGCCCAGTACCTCTTATAAAGGATATGTGGTATAGATGAAATCTGGGAACCAGTGTCCAACAAGGCATTGAGGGGAATACCGTCCAGCACGATGGGGATAATGGGACGTCCTCCGACGTACTTATCGTGCCAGGATGTTGGGCCTTGAAAGTTCACTCCTGCGAAGCGGCCCGCATTCCCAGGGGATCCTTGTTTAAATCACAATTGCGGGCGATGTGGCCTGGCTTCCGGCAACGGCGGCAAATAGGCTGTCCATCCGGCTGGTAACGGTCGTTGGGTCGTCCTCTCCACGCTGGGTATCTCTGGGGTCTCATCCAGGGAATATCCTCTCTGCGGTTCGCCAACTCCATCTTGGATGTAGTCTGTGATTCTCTCATTTCCTGCATGGTTTTAGCCATTGAGGTGACAATGTCTGTTAGAGAGTCAAGCTTTTGCTGGAAAGCATCATTAGCACTGGCCTCCAGGGGCTTAACTGATGTCACTGGCACTCTCTGTTGTTGAGGGGTTTCTGTAATGGATTGCTCAGGATCCTGATCCCAAAGTGCCTCTGCCTGCTGGAGACGAATAGCGCTCTCCTTTAACTGGGCAAATGTCACTTCAGGGTCCTTGAAAGTCAGCATACTCGCATGCCCTCGATAAGAAGGGGTTAATAGTCCCTCAATGAATTGATCTTTTAGCAATTTATCAGCGCCAGTGTTAAACATTGGTTCAGCCAGTGTAAGCGCTTTAAGGGCCTCCTGTAAATTCAGGGCAAAGTCTCTCACACTCTCATTGGCCTTTTGTTTGCAATTGAAGAATTTGGTCTTTGCTTTGCTACCAGCAGTAGTTTCAAATACTGCCTTTAATCCAGCTAGAATATGCTCAGCAGTGTCTTTTAGATCAGCGGACCATGCTGTGACTTCTCGCTTGGCATTACCACTTAACTGTGCCATCAGCAAACCGACACGCTGAGCTTCTGCCATTGGAAACATGTTTAAATAGGCCAGCAGTTTTTCTTTAAAATCATCAAAAGTATTAGGCTTACCTTCATACACTGGAAGCCATGGAGCACCTGGGGTATATGGCATCAACATCGGCATAATGGGCGCTGCACCTTGCGCCGCTGTGCTGCCGGGCGCTCTGTTTTGTGCTTCAGCTGCATTTGTGTCGCCGGGTGTTTCGGCGTCTCCGTGCTGCGACATGTTGCGCCCCCTTAGTTAATCCGGACCCTTCCGGTCCTCTGCCTCCGTCGGGATGGCGTATAATCGTTCCGCTGTGCAGCAGGATTGGTTTTCCCCTTTTGCCAACGTCAGAGCTCTCAGCTTGGTGCCACCCACAAAGACACGCCTCCTGCTGCTCCCGCTCACCGCGAGCTCAGTAATGGCGGAATCTGAAATTTTTTTAGTCAGATCAGAGCTCAGGGCTATGACACAGTTCAAATAGCAGTCTCGTGCTGTGGCAGTTATGAGGTAATTAGTGATGATGCAATTTTACCTCAGAGGCTGGCGGCCATTTTGTTTCAATGTTAGTCAATGGGGAAAAGTCTATTTCAATGGTTTCCAATGTGAAAATCACCTTTTGATAAAAAAGTCAATTTTTCTCGGATTTTCTCACAATTTTCGGCATTAATCACGGCACACAGTACCCGATTTAACCAGGCATGGTAAATCCTGTTCGTGACGCCAAAGAGAGATGTGCCGCCCAGCTTAGGGGACCGGGATACCCGGCGCAGGGTCCCTTTCCTTGGGGAAGTCACTGGTGGCTGGACCCAGGCCGTGGCCCCAGGCTGACACACTCCTAAAGGGGGGTATTTACAGGGGATTTAGAAGTTTATATAGTTTATAAAGTTTGTAGATGTTATTGTCGTGACGCCACCCGGAATAATGTGGCTATATATGGCCACCGCTGCCTTGTACTGGCCAGGGGATGATGGTGAGAGGCAGCTGAGATGGTATAGCCCTTTTCCGGGTAGGGCTGTAGGGTCCCCTGGACAGGTGATGTTAAAGTTAATGATGGATGAAGATGGAAGTATGGTGAGGAGATGTTAAGGGCACAGACACTTACTTGATTCACAGCAAATTCTCTTAGCGGTGATGGTCCCAATCCTGGATAGATGGTAACTGTTAAATCAGAGGCTGAGGCACAAATGAAGTTTAACTGGTTTACTTTCAACCAAACTATAATACAACAAGTCCCATCTCCGGAGTCTGCAATAGGGGTTTAGTTGCTCAGGCCCCACCGGGTCCTTTACCTCCTGCTTGCGCTGTCTATGTGGCCCTGCTGCCGTGTGTGATCTCGCTGCCGGCCCAAATCTGTCCTCTCTGGGTCCCACTCAACAGGCAACTTGAGTCCTTTGTCTCTCTCTGCTTACCCCCTCCGGGAGTACTGCTGAACTCTTAGTATGTTGCTGTGTCTGGCCCTGTGAAGCTTGTTGTTACCTCACGTTTTTTTCCGGTTGCTGTATTGTATATAACTAATGCAGCCACGGATCCGGTGTCCGTATCTGCGCTTTTTATCTAGGGTAGATAATGATGCTACCCGATTCTGAAAGTGTTTCTCTTATCAGTTTTCTCCTCCTCAGACCGATGGCTTGGCCCTGGAAATTGTCAGTCAGTCCTCAGGAACTCAATGCAGCTCCTGTCACTCTGAGCTCCTGGCTCCAACTGTCTGAAAATTTACCTCAGACCAGTGTTTTATCTCTAGGGAAGTCTCTGGTGTCTCTGGAGCTCCCCTACTGGCCAAAGGTGGTAGTGCAGTGGCATGGCTTTCTAAGTGAGTGCAACTATTATGATCTTATACTGTGGCTAATACCCGCAGGGGCACCACACTCCTTTATGCAAAAAACTTAAACAATCAAATCACCCCTACTTTGGTGGCTGGGGCTGCTTCTCTTTGGCTTTTCAACTTCTTTCCCAGGTTTGCTAGAGCCATAGACATCACAGGAGAGGCTGAGGGCATATACCTGACTGGGGAGGCTGAGGCTGGGGCCTAGAGAGAGAGTTGGAGAGTTGGATTTAAAAGGCAGACAGTCAACAAAATGCATCTGCCAGCCTAAGCACTGGAATCTGCCCAAGGGCCGCATAAAAAGTAATCGAGGGCCGTATTCGGCCCTGGGACATGAGGTTTCCCACCCCTGGATTAAAACGTTTTATTTCACAGTCACAGGGCATATTTAGGAGAGACAGGGATAGTTAGAGTAGTAATAGGAAGGTGCAGGGACAGGTAGTGATAGCCTGGGGGGCGTTATGGAGGTGACAGGTTCACTTTAGGAGTAATAGGCTTGCCTACATATCCATCTGTTGAAAGATACCAAGGAGCATGATGATGATGCAAGCAATCAAAAATATTTAAAAGTAACCTGTCAGGTCATCCATGCCCCAAGAATCACTAGCAGTTGTGCACTCATATCTAAATTCCCTGCCTAACAGTCCCTTCATTTCATTGCACACATAATCAGATATTTAGAAAACGTATTCTAAAGTGGTTTTATAATATGCAAATTAGACCTTTGACTTGTTGAGGGGGCAATTTTTGCACAGACTAGTCAGCCCACTTAGCATGGTATTACACTATTGTGAGCATGATAACATGACTTACAAGAACCACCATCATTGTCAGAGCTATACAAAGCTTTTGCATGCACATGGATTTGTTTCTTCCCAGCATTGAGCTTTTGAAGCCAGTTGTATGCACTCTGGCGTCTGAAAGTCATTGGAAGTGCAGATTACACCAAATCTTGTGAAGTGCACCTCTCTGAAACCGGGAAGCATATACCCATCTTCAGAATCTCAATGCTTTGAGGGAACAAAGCAACGAACATGAGTGAGTTTCATATAGCGCTGGCGATGATGCCACGTCTTTTAAGTCTTGCAATCACACCCACATAGGCATGATAACATGTTCACTGGGTCAACTCTTCTGGGCAACTAATGCCAACTCAACTAGTCAAAAACCTGATTTGGGTATCATAAACAGACTTTAGAAATACTGTACAAATACATGGTGGCACAGCTGTTCAGCGGTCTGGCAGCAGGGTCACCTGAGTGACAATGACGGCAGCGAGGGGCCCTCAGTCACTAGGTGATGACTCCGCTCCATACGGCAGTCAATGTGATCTCATAGACTGCAATGATAGGATTCTTGTTCCACCGCTGCAGTCTCTGGATGTTTGAGGTTAATAAATGGAAAAATAAGGGTTTTCTGTGTGTTTTATTTCAAATAAAGGATTTTTCTTTTCATTTGTGTTTTTTAACTATTTACTTACAGGATTGATAATGGGCACGTTTCATAGAAGCCTAAACATTATCAATCTGGGATTAATGACAGCTTGTCAATACTCAGCTGTCATTAACCCCTTCTGTCACCCCAATGCCACTGCACCAGGGAATCAGGAAGAGCCAGCTAAAGGGCCAGATATTGGCCCTTCTAATGATTGCAACAGTTTCTGGGGTTATCTGCGGACTGCTATTCTGTAGCCTGGGGTTGCCAATGACTATGGGCCTCATCACACTGAGAATACCAGCCCCCAGCTGCCTGTTTTTTCCTTGGTTGGCAATCAAAAATAGGGTGAAGCCCACGCATTTTTTTATAATTTATTTAGATAATTAAAAAAAAATAATGACCTTCTCAGTATTTTAGATTGCCAGCCAAGGTAAAGCCCCTGGCTTTCCACTTTATCTGTGCTAAGAATTAAAAGAAAGGTGAAGCCTTATGTAAATTGTTTTTAATTATTTATTTATTTTATACCCCCTATGATGGCAGGTTCGTTAACAATGACATTGACTTACATGTAATGGCACAATGGGTGGGGGTAGAACAGCCAATCACAGACTCTGTTACAGAGAGTGGGAATCTGTGATTGGCTGTTGGAGGTAGAGTCCAGTGAACAATCAGTAAGTTATTGAGTGGCCCAGAAGTACAAGTGTGCGTTCCTCGGAGAGCATATGCTGCAGCGTTAACCCCATTTTGCTTATCTTTAAAGACCCCTATCCAACCTAGCCACCATTTTAAAACTTTGAAGTCTGGGTTCCAGGTTTAGGCTAAACTTTGGTTCAAGTCTGGTCCTGAACCGGACTTAAAGAAAAAGTCCGTCCGGATCTGCAGAACCTGAACATTTGCTGGTTTGCCCATCTCTACTTACAGTGGCTTATTTTGCCCTCCTACCCAGTAGATCCTCCATTTTTCATTAGGTCAATGACACTATGTGATTATAAAAAGACTTGCTGAATCCTTCTAAGCTATATGTAAGGCACAAAACTATCTCCTTCCTGTTTTTGTCTTTGGTGCTGTAATGTTAAATCATTTGCCAACGGATAGACAGTATTCTGAAAAGTTGTCCTTAACTGCAATAGATGGACATATACATTATGATAGACGGTTTCTTCTCAAAGCAGATCTTTCAAACATTTTCACAATACAGACTGCATACATTAAAATCAATGTCTAAATGGTCTTATGATCCCAAAAATGATATTAGCATTTTAGAAATTCAGAGTATTTACAAGGATTCTAATATCAAGTACACCAGCCTCATTACATCTAAGTTAGTAAAAATAACTTAATCTTTAGACTAAAAATCATTAAATGGTGTATTTGCTCATATCAAGCTCTGGTTGGTGCCCATGGCTCTCGGTTGTAGTGTTCAGTGGTACAGGTAATGCACTAGACATAAGTATACGGACCAGAGCAATCGAGAACACTTGTAATTAAGGGTACCGTCACACGGGGAGATATCGCCGCCGATGTTGCCGGCAACTGTGGGGCGTGGCCAAGTTGCGGCGACATCGCCGGAGAGTTGCCTCGTGTGACAGGGCGATAATCAGGGGAAAAATCGCCTGAGCAACATTGCCAGGTTTCCCAACATTGTTGGGAAACCTGGCGATGTTGCTGAGGCGATCATGCCTGATCGCCCTGTGTAACGCGGCAACCTGCAATGTTGCGGGCGATTCCGCCTATCTACAACATTGCGGGTTACTGCTCGCTGGGTTGCTGGGCAACCCAGTGAGCGATAGCCGCGGCAACTAGCCGGCGATATCGCCGGGAAGTTGCTCCGTGTGACATCTCCCTGGCGATGTTGCCAGGGATGCGCGCTCCCGCGCATCGCCGGCAACATCGCCGGGGAGATCTCCCTGTGTGACGGTACCTTAAGAGTTCTTTGCAATCAAATTCCCAGCCTGTGCTTTACCAGAATAAGCACAAAGGTAGCTGTGCTACCAGTCATCCTTTATTCATGCCTAGTCAAGTAGAATACAGGCCTTGATCTAGGTCTGGATTGGACCAAAAAGTTGTCTGTCTTTTCTCTTACCATATGCTGACATATAAACAAAACCTTGATTACAAGTTTATTGCACTAAGTACCTTTATTTATATGAGTACAGTCATAACAGTGCTGGCACCCTTGAAAGTGTTCCAGAAAATGAAGTATCTCTAAAAAAAATATTATTGCAATCACACGTTTTGTTATGCACATGGTTATTTCCTTTGTGTGTATTGGAACAGCAGAAAAAGAACTGAGTAAAATAGTCAAATTGAACATAATTTCACACAAAACACCGAAAATCAGCCTGATAAATTGTTGACAACCTCAACTTCACATTTGGTTGCACACACTTTGAAATAAATAACTACAATCAATTGCTTCCTACAACCATCAACAACCTTCTTACACATTGTAACTGATATTTTGGACCACTCTTCTTTGCAAACTGCTCCAGGTCTCTTATGTTTGAAGGCGCCTTCTCTCAATAGCAATTTTAAGATGTCTATGCAGGTATTCAAAAGATTTAGTTCCAGACTCATTGCTGCCACTTTTAAACTGTTTTAAAGCACATTGTGTTCATCTATTTCTCGATGCTTCTTGAAGTACATTTGGAGTCATTGTCCTGCTGTAGAACCTATGACCAAGGTTGCAAACTTAGCTTTCTGACACTGGGCACTACATTGACACCCAAAATAATTTAGTAATTTTCAGATCTCATGATGTGTTGCACTTAATTAAGCTGTCAAGAGATAAAGGCAGGAAAACAACCCCAAAAACATATTTGAACATCCATTACATTTTACTACAATTACAGTTCTGTGTCCTTTTCTTTGTAAGGCTAGGGTCACACTTGCATTTTTCACAAGTGTTTTTGGAGACCTGCGTTTTCAAAAACGCATGTAAAAACGCACCCATAGGCCCCCATGTTAAAAAACGCATGCCCTAATAGCAAAAACGCATGTGTGACAGTACCATGCGTTTTTGGTGCATTTCCAAAAACGCATGCGGTTTTTAACATGGGGCCCTATGAAAACGCATGCAAAAACGCATGTACAATTAGTGCCATTCAAAAACGCATGCGTTTTCCATAGGAACCCATGTTAAAAAAACGCATGCGTTTTTAGAAAACGCATGCGTTTTTTTAACATGGGCTCCTATGTAAAACGCATGCGTTTTTGAATGGCACTAAATGGTACTCATGTACCATGCATTTTTGCATGCGTTTTCCATAGGAGCCCATGTTAAAAAAACGCACTATTTTTTGGTGCGGCTTTAAAAACGCATGCAAAAACGCAGGGTGCCATCACACACCTTAAACAACGCATGCAGAAATGAAAAAACGCATGCAAAAACACATGAGTTTTTTTTAAGTCACTAAAAAAACTCATGTCAAGTATGACCCCAGCCTAGGTCTCATACGTTTGTTGCTAAACATGAGAATTATGTGCTTTACAAAAAAGCTCTATTTTTGGCATTGTCCACACACCTGCGCTTCAGTATTTAGCGCTTCTTGCGCTAAATACTTAGATTCTGGCAGAGAAGCGCAGGTGCGTGGATGCGGCCGCTTCTAGCAGACGCTGTCCCTGGTTACCCGATCTGTATTTTGGTAACCAGTTCAGACAGCAGCCTGCATAGACACCGCTTATTGCGAGCGCACAGGGAAACCTT
Organism: Allobates femoralis; assembly: GCA_033576535.1. Lineage (NCBI taxonomy): Eukaryota > Metazoa > Chordata > Amphibia > Anura > Aromobatidae > Allobates > Allobates femoralis. The sequence goes on along the minus strand of JARQOC010000002.1, from coordinate 65,267,575 downwards.
AACTGGTTGTGCAACACCCCGCACAACCAGACTGATGGCTTAATGTGGGTCACCATGTGACAAGGTCCAATGTTCCCTCCTCCTTTGATACTCCGGGCCTGAGGGTCGGCTCCTTAGTTCCTCCGGAGATGGAGGTGAGCTCCTTCACTCCTCCACCCGAAGAGGCAGATGTCACGCTGGGAGCGGGAGAGGCACTCAGCGTAGGACCACGACGGGGGGGGGGAATAAGGAGTCCCTAAAGCTATGGGCACAAGAGGGAGAGGGTGACCCCTAGTCTTACTGGGGCTGACCCTGTCTGCCCTAACGTCCCTATACAGTTTCCTCAACTGTCACCGACCACGAACCTCGTCCCTCTCTGATCCTAGCACTACCTTATCTAAGGATCAGATGGAGAGGTTCACTAGACCCCTCCACTAACAACTAAAGACCAACACAAGGAAATAACAGACAATGGGGAAAGAAAACACTTATCTTGCAGCAGAGCACAGCAACCTCCACAACCTCTGCTTCTGCTGGAGCAAGGATAATGAGTGCACAAGGAAATATCACCTGCACCGAGGGAGGGCAATGAAACTCCTTATAAAGGTGGGAAGAACCTGCTGGGTCCTAGAGACCCAGAATCCTGGTGTAGAAACCAGACCGAGCACAAGACCTTCCCAGCCGTCTCCCCATGATAGGGAGATCTTATCATACCTTCTCTTTATCTACACAGAAGGTAAATGCCCCTGAAAGACGGACCGTCCTCAAACCTTATGGCTGATTGGCCAAACGCTGGGACCGTCTGCGCGTGGCCTCTACCCTGTCATCCGTGCCACCCGTGACAGCAGACTCGATGCAATGGCTTCCGTCCAAGCTCCACACTGTGTGTCAGTTGATCATTCAGGGGAGGGTCTTTATGACGTAATGCCAAATCCTGTGGATCTTAGAGCAGCTCACACACCGCACTCCCAACAAGTGAGAAAGAGATTAGCAGATAGAAAACAAGCGGTGTCAGAAGTTTGGAGTGCTAAAGAAACCACGGATTGTTAATTATATTACCAATACTTTATTATACGAACAGCAGGGGTCCAGTATGCCACAACGCGTTTCGACGCACAGTTGCATCTTTCTCAAGTGGATCCACTGTGGGCAAAACTCCGCCCACCCGAGTCACATGTATGTGACATCATCGCAGGTCCTCCGGCGCTGAGGGAAACTGTACTACACACAGCCTGTGAGTGACACAGCAGGTCAGTGCTGCCTGCTCTTTAGATTTTCCAGTACGCCGTACCGGTATGTACTGCCGATCTTCAGATTTTAATGTACGGCGTACCGGTAGGTACCCCCACAAAAAAAGCACTGGTCCAGACCATTATTAGGAGTATGTGTGAAATTGTGTCCAATTTGCCTTTTTTTCTCTATGTTTTGGGTAACATGTATCAGTTGACAGATTTCTTTATGGGTTTACTAACACTGGTGATGATTCTTTCATGGGGGAGAATCGGATGCATCATGCAAATTACACTTGTGCTCCTATTCACTCTCATGTGGAAATTGGAGCACAGTTGAGGAGAAAATGGAAAGCATAATAACTCCATCTTTGCCATTGTCTGTGTCAGCGTGTATCGATTGCACTCGTATTTCATTGAGTACAGTCCAATGTTTCACATGTACTCATAGACTTGTATGGGTGCATGCCATCCAATTTAATCTGTCAATTGTAGCATGCAGCAATTTTTTTTATCATGCCAAATCCACATAAAAAAGCACTTCATGCTGTCCAATCAGCAGGAAGCATGCATCACAATATAGGCCGGGTTCACATTACCGTTCGGCGCTGCAGCATTACAGAACGCAGTCAAATGCATGTTTAACATGGGAATGCATAGTAGCTGCATTTGGCTGCTTTCAGTTGCGGTTGTGTTTGGATGCGCATAATTTGTGCGCCCTCCTCCGCCCTCCGAACACAGCCTGTTGCATTTTTTGTGCACTCACGGGCGATTGTTTTATCAGCAAGCACCCGCAAGTGCACAAACAATGCATGGAAGTCATTGGATCCACAGTGTCCTCCGCATAACAGTGCAGGAGAACGCTGCGGATCACATTGAAATATCTCCCGGTGGTCAATCAGCTATCTCGGCGGCGGCCGGGAGGAGGAGATCTCTGCTGCTGATCTCCGCCTCCCGGCCGCCCCTGAGACAACTGATTGGCTGGCCGGGCACCATACTGATGTGAACGCGTGCGGAGAAACTCCGCTGTGTTCACATCATTATGGCAGCGTTTGCCCTGCGTTTGCGTCTGCATGCCCTCCGCATGCAGACACAAACGCAAATGTGAACCGAGCCTTAGTGCATGATTTCAGCTGGTATATTATTTTCTTAAACACTCTAGCCTTTTAGAGAAAATAGCTGGACAACTGGGAAGTCTTGGTAAATATGAATAGAGAAGGCATAGGCTCTACTACCTAGAGAAGGAATAGGCTCTACTGCCTAGACACCAGGGTACTGACAATGTCAGTGGGAACATCTTGACCCAGACCAGATTACCAATGCACTAAAGTTGCACACTTGCAGGCAATAAACATGAATTTAAGAATCTTTAGAAAAGAAAAAGTGGCACTCACCTATATGCAACAAGCCTTCAATTAAAGTTCGTGTTTGGGTATCTGCCCACAGGACATTTTTTAACTAGTCCTGAACACAGCAAAGCCTGAACTGCTTTCAAGGATCCTATAGTCCTTGCCAGGAGATTTGCTGCGTTCAGGTCCTGCATTTTTCTTGCGTTTTTTGCACGTTTTTTTGTGCGTTTTTCCTGCGTTTTTCTGCTGCGTTTTTCTTGCGTTTTTGCCATTGACTGCAGTAAAAACACAGAAAAAATAGAACATGTCAATTCTCTCCCATCTGCACCAAAACTGCAGGGATTTGACAGTTCTTGACACTTGCAAAACCAATGCGTGGGCACAGCGTTTCTGTGAAACACATTGGTTTTGCTGGGAATCAAAACCGCAGGAACAAATTAGCATACATTACCATAAAACCAATGGTAAACTGCATGCAGAAAGCGGAGGAAAAACGCAGCAAAAACGTCCTGTGGGCACATACCCTTACAAGGTGCAGGGAGGGGGATGAGGAGCAGAGGATGATGGCTTGCCGTGTCGTGCCTTCTTAGTGCTCCAATGGGTCCTTGGCGTGTGACATAAGATCCTCTCTTTAAAAGGTGAAAACCTGTCATATGTCACTGCCTCATTAAAATGTTAATGAAAAACAAATTTACAAACAAACTGCAATACAAAATGCCCCACAATGAATGTCAGTATCAAATACAGATTATACATTATACTAGCGATCAGACAAGACTTGCCTGTTCTTTCCAACTCTGCTAGAAGTTATTGACAGGTGTCTCCGCATGCACATGCAAGGGAGAGAACTTGCAACCACCTGCAGCGATGAAGATTCCAAGTATATTTTATCTGAAACACTGGAGTGTTTCGAAGAACAATATACCTGAGTGCAGATCAGCAGCCAGGCTGTTATTCAAGCCTCCTGTGGTTTGGGCAGCATGAATCACCTGACAGGTTTCTTTTAAGTATAATGTTAATCACCTATATGATAGACAATAGTTGTAGGTTAGATATAAAATCAAAGAAGTCAACGTAAACAATAAGCAACCGTAAGAGGTTAAAACTAAAACGGTCAAATCTGGAACTTAATGTTAAACTAGATTTAAAAAATACATAAAACATGGAACTCATTTTTCCTCTGCATCAGCTATAGCACACACTTTCCTCCTCCCTGGACTCATAAATAATGCACAGACCAGGAGGCATGCCACATGATTGTTGACAGCTAAGCTAGAGGTGGAACAGAGATTTGCTGAAGGCTGGTGTACTCTCACTATTGACGATCTACTGCTGTTACCAGTGTGCAGATAGAATCAAACAACAAATAAACTAATGAGCTCTTTGTTATTTTCCCCAGAAACTTTGCCCTCACGTAATATGAATATGCTCTGATTATTCTTTCCTTTGGTAAAGCCTGAAGTTATGACAAATAACAGTAACAAAGATCATCGAAAAGTCAGACGTTTCATTACAGCATGAATGTTTGTGTTTTTCAGGGCGATCGTCTGTTCTTTGTTTACAGCATTACAAAATATATGAGGATGTATTACTTTCTTACAATGGAGCAATGCAGTGCATTGGCAACATGATTCCAATACTTGTATACTGTATTCAAAGAGTAGCTTCCAAAGATGGTAATGACATACCTCAATCCGATCAGAATTTCAACATTAAAGTTTAAATTGAACCTGTCGGCATATTTTTACAAAGAAAATATCGGTATGACTGTAAAGATGATTGTCTCTAAAAAAAAAAAAAAAGAGATTTTTTTTCTAGAGATTAGATAGGTTAGCTATAGTAGATCTAATGAAAACCAGAAGGAAATGTGCACAACTGCCCAAGAATAATCCCACTAAGAGGAGTCCACACAAGGATTCATAATGCAAAAGTGTTTTATTTTATACTTATTAGATCGTGGACAGAACAGGTGTATCTTGGTGTCAATATATACAAGATATTATATGACCAAGAGAAGGCAAGGAAGGAGAAAGAGACACGCACCTGGTAACAAGGAGAAAGTACGCACTGGTATATTAGGGTACACAGTGTAAAGTGACCACATGTCAAGTCAATCACAGGAGTGACAGAGAGAAAAGCTAAACCATTATTCGAACAAGTAATGACTCCCAACCACAACTGTCTAAGGTGCAACTAAAGACTCATTTGTAAACATATAAAGTTGCTTACCCATAAACACAACCCTGATAAGTACATCACCAAGTGTTGGTGAGTGTCAGGAAAGACCCTGGCACGTTTCCTGTCGGCTGCTTCGGTTGGGTTGCTAAGTTTTGATTTTGGGTAAGCAGCTATCAATCAAAACATTTTCACTGGTGCCTATTGGAAAAAATGCTGATGGTTACAGTTGTCTTTATTCTCCCTTCTTGTTTTGCTCCTTTCCAAGTGTTTCTTATTTTCCCATTTTGGTCTTCCCTATAACATTCTGGGTTGTTTTTATATTTTCACCTTTCACTGTACTTCCTTGCTGGCTATACATCTAGGTGGACTTGTGTTTAGGAGTTTGCATCCTTCAGCTTATAGGTTTACCTTATTGGATAAACACCAGTTTAGTTCTGGCAGGGAGTTAGTTTGTTTGCCTTCTAATCACATTTTCTTTCACTCCTTTTAGGTTCCATAAGGTTTTACTTCATTTGCTTTTTTGCATTTCTCTTTAGCTTTTCCTCCCTACCTTATATGAATGGGTTTTAGTTTCTTACTTTGGTATTATGTCTCTTTCTGCACTTCTTCCTATCCCCTTGTTGGCAGTGTGTTGTAGCCTCCTCTCTGGTGCTTCAGGAGGTAAAAGAAACCCATTTACGACCTCTTAGGGAGATAGGTCCAAAGTGGTGTTTTGAGTTGTGCGGCTAATTTCTTTTTACTTTGTACATGGAACAATTGGGTGCAGTTGTGGCGTCTCCTTGTAGTAGGTTTTTCTTTTTTTTTGTTACCCATGTGGGTTTATGTTTATAACACATTATTCTCTTCTCTGTTGCCAAAATCGTCTTCATTCCAACTAGGTACTGAAGTACTTTCTAACATCTCGACTTCAAAACATGCCTTGAGTCCTAGTCAGTGCCAGGAGCAGGGGCGGACCTACCATGGTGCAGCTGGTTCAGCTGCACCAGGGCCCTGACCGGGTAGGGGGCTCCTCAAGCACCTGTAGGAGGTCCCACGTGACCCTGTGTCAGAGGAGAGGAGGTTAACTGATGGAAGCATCATCACCTACAGCTGCTAGCATCCCCACCCGCCCCGCTCCTCACCTACAGCTGCACCAGGGCCCGCCAGGCTGAAGTTCCACCACTGGCCAGGAGCACTAGCAAATCAACAGTGGGCAGAGCTGTGGTCTCAGGGATAGATGCTAGGTGTGTATTATGTTATTTTTGTAACTCTTTCCTGGCATTGAAGTAAGAATATAACAGAGCATAACCATTGACATTTTTAAAATAATAAATTAATAAATACGGATCAATCAATTAAATGTGAAGTATTTCCCAACTTTTTGTAAATCTGTCGTATTTGACTCTGGGCTTATTCGCTCTTATCCATTATCGGTAACTCTCTGCAATAGTGTATGTATATGTCAATATTTGTAAAGCAGTTTTTAGCTCCAATGTTAATGAAGCAAGAAGCATGTCCTTATGGTGATGGAACACTATCTACTGTGATCTCGCATGTAATACCTACAGCTGCCACAACTGCTACTCATTAAGCAAACAGTTTTGGCCCCAGGCAATATTCTGTTTACTAATTAATGTGTGAATTAATGAACTCATTGTTTCATTTCTCCCATCAGGAACAGAGATTACTTGCTTCATAATATAAAGTTCAGATGACTTTGTGCGTACCTCCTTGATGCTCATTATTTCTTGTTATCCCCTCTATAGTAACCATGTTAGCCTGTGTAAATATAAATTAATTCAATGTCTGCAATATATCAGAGAACAGTCCACACAATGAAACAGAGAATGGATATATTTCCCAGTAATTAATGGCAAAAACGCTAGTGAAATTGTCTAACCATATGTGTTTTAGACCCTCCTCTGTGTAAGCTGAATACAAGGAGAATTGTCGGGTTCACTGTAAAGAGAGTAAAAAATAATCACTTCATTAAAACTATTCAGGCATTCATGAAGTACTAAAATATGGATAATGACTTGAGTTCCCTACTAAAATCATCATCTGTCCCCAATTAATACTGATGTATTGGTCTTGTAAGAGCTGTTAATGATCATATTAATAGTAAATTATTGCTGCTCATATAATTTGTCCTTATAATCGTGTATTTATCATACAGTGGTGGCAACTGAATAGTACCCCAGGAGGCTTATTACTAGACATATTGTACAAAATTTATAGAGGAAGTTTATTTGTAGAGATTTATTGTTCAACAATAAAAAATAATAGGTTGTAGATTAGAAAATACTTAAAAAATTCTGTATATTGTATAACTGGGAGTGCAATGTTCAAATGTCTTGTATGCAAGACAAAGCGTAGGGGATCCGTTCTCCAGAGACCGCTACATATTTGTCTTTCTACTCTATATTACTAATTAGGATTACTAATTAGATGTGTACTCTGCATTCACTAGACATAGGCAATAGGAAAAGAATGCCACTACTAAATATCACATGCAAATAAAAATTCTATATCTGATTGTAGAGATCGTTATCGAGAATTGTGGTAACTCAATACTTAGAAAAAAAGATTTTCTAGCTCCAGAATACTCTCTGAATAGGCTTTATTTAAACATGGTGAAAAGTACCAATGTGCTACGTATTTCGAGCGTGCAGCTTGCTCTTTATAAAGGTTGGAGCTTGATAAAGAGCGTGCTGCATGCTCGAAACACGTAGCCAAGCATATTGGTAATTTTAACCATAATTAAATAAAGCCTATTCATTGTGTATTACTGGAACTAGATCTTTTTTTTTCTCTGGAATCTTCACGTCGGGTCTGACTTCTTCCTGGCTCCAGGCCAGACCGAGTGGTGAGCTGGATTCCCAACCCCCTCTCTCCTTCCTGCATACCTAAATACTTACCAACAGCAGACCTTTTGATTATCCATGATGCTACGGAAGCTGAGCTGCAAATCCAGACACAGCCTGTGGAAAAATATTGGTGTGCCGGTGTTTATACACATTCAGTGAACACAGAAGTAGCAAAGGACTTTTGACAAGTGGTGGTTCAAAAATGTAGCCTGTTTGGGAAGTAGGAACATGTTTGGAAAGCAAAAAGGTATAATTTTTTGGCAAACCATCCAAAAATTATCCCTTTTGGGTGCAGATAACTGTCATGAAAATTTGAATACCCAGGTGGAACACACAGAAGAAACGAAGGCTTTTGAAAAGCACTTGTCAAAAAGTTAACCCTGTTCGGGAAGGAGCAATAAGTTTGTTGTTTTGCAAAAGAATAGGATATATCTTTTTAATAAGTCATTCAAAATGTATCTTTTTTATGAGCAGCAAGAGGTTTGCTGTTTAGAAAACTCAGAAAGAATGGCTTTTTAAAAAACTGTGGAGAAATTTCAGATTAATTTATCCTTTACAAGGTACGATTTCCAGTAACAGTATAGTACAACAAATTGGACACAATGACAAGCAGGTGATGTGAAGCTGCCTATGGGTACTGGAACTGGAATGGGTAACTGGAAGTGGCAGCTCAAGTAATGCCAATAACTTCACAGTATAGAATATGATGGGTAATAGAAATTGGAACCAAAGACCCATACTAAAAATACCAAAACATTAAAGAACTTTATTAAAGTTCCTAAACTTTAATTCTAACCCACAAGATAAATGGCTCACCAAATCAATATTCAAATCATAAATGAATAGATACTAAAAACTCTATGTACTGAATACACAAAAATATAAACTTTATTTAATTATATACCCAAATATTAGAAAATAAAAACATCCCATAAAACGCACAAAAAGGAAAGGGTAGTGTGGTTTATCAGTTGGGCAAGGAGTACTAGGCAGTGTGGTCAATCAATTGGGTCATTGATGATAGCAGTTGCTGTTGGGTACATGTGGTTGTGCAAAACTGAATTTTGTTTGAAGCTCTGTTTTGTAAGGTGTCTCCTCTACAGTTCTGCTTATCAGTATTCAATTCTAAATAATCCATAGAAATGTTCTCAGTATAATAAACAATCCTGACCATTTCCCATAGGATTTGCAGCTCACCCAGGATACTATGAAGAGCTCTTCCAATGGGGCGTCCGAGGAAAACGGTAAGTGAAGAAAAAGCCCAAACAATAAGTGGTGATGCTCTCAGAGACCCTGGAATCCAATTCTGGAATCTATGGGAGGGCCATAGCTTATTGTTTGGGATTTTTTTCACTTGCTTATCATTTTTGACACACATGAAGTTTAAGTACATTATGTGGAATATCTCCTGAAAAAAATGAATCAATTGAAAGAGCTTTTTTTGTATAGAGACTCATGTGAAATACAAAAGAGCAAATAAAAAACAATGTAAAATAAAAAATCAAAAACAATGGGAGGGAAAAATAAGAAAACTAAAGTTTGTTGTAACACTAGCAGCGGCACCCTTTAGATTAAATTAGTATGGAAACACATCTTGACTCAGCTGTGGTTCATTACAAATGAGAATCACCTGTGATAAATTGTCGGTGCCCATGTAAGATGAATTAGCCAATGAATGGTGACTTCAGTGTTTTAAAAAGCCACATGTTAGGTCCTTTTTTCTTAATGGTGAAGACAAAGACGCTGTCTGAGGACATCAAAACTGCTATAATTAGAAAAATGAAGACTTCCACAGGGTCCATCTCCAAAGACCTTGGTATCCCATTTTTAACAATGAACAATGTTATTAAGAAGTTTTCCCAGCATAGAACCATCAAGAACCTCTCTGAACTAGGGGGAAAGAGGAAAATGGAAAAGAGATGTGTTTGAAGGTTTGGTGCGAATGGTGGAAAAAACACCAAATCAAATATCTAAAGACCTGAAGACCAAGCTGGAACAGTCAGGGGTCATGGTTTCAACAAGTACAATATGCCAAACACTAAACCAAGCAGAGCTTTATGGGTGAAGGCCTAGGAAGAAACCATTGCTAAAGAAAAAGCATAAAAAGGAATGACTGATCCTTGCTAAAGAGAAACTTTGATAAACAGTTAAAATGTTCTGTAGACAGATGAAACAAAAACAGACCTTATTTTGCAATGCAAAGCAACATTTTCTTTATAAACAACACAATGAATCTTATAAGGAAAAGAACACCCTACTAACAGCTAAGCATGGTGAAGGATCCATAATGCTGAGGGTTTGCTTTGCTGCGTCTGGTACTAGAGACATTGACTGTATCACAGGAAACATGAAATCAGAGAATTATTAAGAGGTTTTAGAGTAAAATGTCCTACCCAATGTAAGAAAACTTGGTATGAGTTGAAGATCATAAATCCCTCCTGCAAGACAATGGCTCAAAGCACACATTCAATAGAATGCATGAAAGGTTGAAAAAGAAAAAAATGGACTGTTCTAAAATGGCAGCAATGAGTCCTGACCTCAATCTCATTGAAAATCTTTAAGGTTAGCTGAATGCCATTGGGAAACAGATCCCTGCAAACACTAAAGGACTTGACCAAACTGTAAAGGAAGAGTGGGAGAAAAGCAAGAGGCTTATAGATGGCTACGAAAAAAGTTTACAGGATGTGATCAATGTCGAAGAGTGTACAACCAAGTATTAATTAAGGGACAATATTGCTGCACATGCTGTTCATTCTGTTTCATCTTTGAAATTTCAACATGTAAGTTGACAATGTTTAATTGTTGTATTACTTTGAACCACTAAATAAAAAATCCTGAGGATATAACTTTGGTATATTTCCATTTATATCTGAAGATATTGTGCATTTTATTAAAAAATGAAGGAGTGCCAGTAATGATGAGTAGCACTGTATACTGAGGTTTTAATAGTTAGAGAATGTTACAAGCCATTTTTATTACTTTCTGCAAAGTCAGAAGTTTACATACATTTCATTAGTATTTGTCATCATTGCCCTTAAACTGTGTGGCTTGGGTCAAATGTTTTGGATATCCTTCCACAAGCTTCTTACTATAGTTTGTGGGAATTTGAGTTTTTATTTTATAAATATTCTTGTTTGCTTAAAAATTTGTGAACTTAAAAAATCATGTTTGTACATAGATAGACACATGGAAAGTAATGTATGAGCAATATTGCTATGGCATGAATGCTTATTAAAAATTCCTGGAAAAACAGGTGCCAAGCCTAAAATGTTTTGTGTATTTTAGTTTATTTTCATTTAAAAAATATGGTTGATTGGTCACTTGGTTACATGATGACTAAAGAGACCGCTGGATGGGGGTGGTTGAGTGCCAAACTGCCCCAGGTGCCAGAAAACCTAGATCCACCTCTGCTTTGCACCTAGTTAACTTGGCTTGACATTAAGAATTTCAGGCCTTAATACCAGCTGGCAATACAAAGCTGGTGTTTGTGACAACATGGACTCTTGCAATGTATAGCATGGGTTACATTTATTAATAATAGCCAGACATGATGGTGTTTTGTTTGTTAAATTGTGATAAGCCAGTCATTTTTTCTACATAGAGTCTGCTAGTGTTCAAAGTTTGTGTTTACTCATGTAATTATCTCACCCCTTTGTCAGAGAAGGTCATGACACACAGAGAAATTAAGTATGCAAGCCTTCAATTGAATTACTATGTGGATTGCTAGATTCTATGTAAATTATCTTTGTCTTCCTCTCCTTTGCCAGAAATGCAATACTACTAGAGATATAATGTCTGCGGCTTGAAATCTAGCCAATGAGAGCACAGTCTTAGTAAACAAATCATGAAGTTCCCAATGTTCTGAATAGAGTGCTCAGAGGTATATAAGAACAACTGTTCATTTGACTAGGTAGTTAAGCTACATGGTACCACAACCAATCTAGAAATGGTGGATCTGATTGGCAGGCCATAACCTGAGGCCTAGGCACTTCGGCACCGACCAAGGGGATCATGGCCTGGATTATATTACTACTTGGACTTCAGCATCGAATACTGGGATTCGGTTGGGATATCAAAGACTACATAAGGAAGAAACCCAGGCTGGGACAGTTCGGTCTAGTGGTTACTGCAGAGCCCTGTAATTCCCTGGTGAGCCAGCGGAGGGTGAGTCTCTGTTGCCTGTTATATTTTGTGTTTTGCAGGTTATGTGTTATATGCTGTTAACTGTTTTGGGGATCCAATAAAGCCTTAATATTGTAGTTCCCTTACCCCGTGTTGTCTGAGTAGTGTTCAACGGTTAAGAAGTTTAGGCATTCAGTTGGGATGAGCCCTGGTCCATGCTGTCTTTCTAAAGGCGGCCAGGCCAGCGGATGAGAGCACCCACTGATCCATGTGTCTCCACAGTGTTAACCCTTATTACCCAGTGTGCCACCACCACCAGCGCCGATGAAACAGCCTGGTAAAGTGGCTGGAAAGGGCGCTATGATGAACACTGCCTCCCCTTTCACCTATACTGCCCTCTACTTCCATCAACTGCTTCCCCCCTATAACTGAAGACCAGCTCTCCTCCTTCCTGTCAAAATCACAACTCACCACCAGCACCCATGACCCGCTCCCATCCCACCTCATTCCCAACCTCACCTCCGTTATCATCCCAGCTCTAACTCATCTTTTCAGCCTATCACTTACCACTGGCACCTTCCCCTCAGCCTTCAAACACGCCTTGATCACACCCATCCTCAAAAAACCCTCCCTCGATCCCACAACTGTCTCCAACTACCGCCCTATATCTCTCCTCCCTTTCGCCTCTAAACTACTTGAAAAGCATGTCCACTCTGAGCTGTCCTCTCACCTCTCCTCCTGCTCCCTCTTTGACCGCCTGCAATCTGGCTTCCGACCCCTCCACTCCACTGAAACAGCCCTGACCAAAGTCATAAATAACCTACTGACTGCCAAAAGCAAGCACCACTACTCTGCTCTCCTCCTCCTCGACCTGGTAGCCGCCTTCGACACTGTTGACCACTCCCTTCTACTACAGATCCTGGAATCTCTTGGCATCACGGACCTTGCCCTCTCTTGGATCTCCTCATACTTAATGGACCGCACCTTCAGCGTCACCCACTCCCACACATCCTCCTCGCCCTACCCCCTATCTGTCGGGGTCCCCCAGGGCTCGGTTCTTGGACCATTACTGTTCTCAATCTACACTCTCGGCCTAGGGCAACTCATTGAGTCCCATGGCTCATATCACCTCTACGCCAACGACACCCAAATCTACCTGTCTGGTCCTGACATCGCCTCCCTTCTATCCAAAATTCCACACTGCCTGTCCGCCATCTCATCCTTCTTCTCTGCTCGCTTCCTTAAGCTGAACATGGACAAAACCGAGTTCATCGTCTTCCCCCCCAAAAAGCTCCCCCTCACTACCTGACCTATCCATCGTCGTCAACGACTGCTCTCTCTCTCCAGTCCCCCATGCCAAGTGCCTCGGGTTATCCTTGACTCTTCCCTCTCCTTCAAGCCCCACATCCAGGCCCTCGCCACCTCCTGCTGACTCAAGCTCAAAAACATCTATAGGATTCGCACTTTCCTTGACCACGACACTGCTAAAACCCTTATTCACGCTCTCATCATCTCTCGCCTTGATTACTGCAACCTCCTGCTCACCGGCCTCCCCAATACCTCCCTTGCACCTCTCCAATCTATCTTGAACTCCGCTGCCCGCCTAATCCATCTGTCTCCCCGCTACTCCCCTGTCTCCCCCCTCTGCCAAGCCCTTCACTGGCTCCCTACTTCCCAGAGATCCCGGTTTAAAACATTAACCATAACATACAAAGCCATTCACAACCTGTCCCCTCCATACATCTCTGACATGGTCTCCCGATACCTACCCTCACGCAACCTGTGATCCTCCCAAGAGCTTCTCCTCTACTCCCCCCTCATCTCCTCTTCGCACAACCGCATACAGGATTTTTCCTGTGCTTCACCCAGACTCTGGAACTCACTGCCCCAACACATCAGACATTCTCCTACCCTGGGAACCTTCAAAACAAGCCTGAAGACCCACCTGTTCCGCCAAGCCTACCACCTGCAATAAGACCCGGTCCACCACACCGCCTCATGACTGGAATTTCCCCCTCCCACTGTATCCCCACCCGCCCCTCGTAGACTGTGAGCCTTCGCTGACAGGATTTCTCCCCTCTTGTTTCTGTACAACCGAATTGTCAACATTTATTGTTACTTGTATTGTTACAATGTTACTTGTCCTAGTCTGCCCTTTTTAGCATGTAAAGCGCCATGGAATATAATGGCGCTATATAAATAAATAATAATAATAATAATAATAACATGCCATTTTTGGAGGTAGCGTTTATCCATTAGAGTGTAGGCACCCTAAAACAAATGTGCCCTCACCCCGCGGAGAATACTTACTAGATTTAAATATACTGAAAAGTTCCACATGTTTTTTTTTTTAATTATTCATTTATTTATCACCCTATGATGGCAGGTTGGTTGCCATGCCCTAATGTTTATGGCAACCAAACACAGTTACCGTCCAGATTGTGGAAATGCACTTTGACGGCAACAGCCAATCACAGAGACACTTACAGAGTGTGCGTGTCTGTGATTGGCTGTTTGCTGGTCAGTGCATTGAGTATGCAAGTAACTTAATGGATGACAACAGAACTCAATAAGCAGGACACTGAGCTAACCTGGAAGTGATTCAGCATGGGAGACTGAGCTGACACTTGAGCAGCAGCAGGGGTCTCGTAAGCCCGATGTATCTGTTCTTCTATTTATCTTTACTTGGTCCTGTTACTCAGAGCAGCCAGCTATAGAGCGGAACAGTATGCATAAAGTCTACGTCATGTCTACCTACTGTTCCCATGCAGTTTGTGCACGTTCTCAGCAATTTCTGCCTTTTCACAGCCTTCCCAGACTTCATTGTCGGGTTTAGCAGAAAATTACACGTGTTTCTCATTGACTTACATTGTACTCGCTATTCAAAATGAATACGCGCTTATTACAAAGTACTCGTTACGAATATAGCAATTATGAATATTTTGGTACTCGCTCATCACTACATTTTACATTTTATTAACTACTTTTCATGTGGATTGAACGTCCTTACTTTATAAAACAAAAGAAAAAAAACGAGAAAAAGGCAATATGACTTTAAGATTTTGCAACTGTTTGACTACTGAAATGTAACAATCATTCATGCCACAACAATACTGTTGGCTGTTATCACAAAATACTTTCTGCACTTACATAGCAAACTTGTTAATTAGAGTTCAGCTTTTCCTGATAGGGGTGGGAATATTTTAAGTCAAGAATTGATTAAATTTGTTACAACGTTTGGAAACAAATTAAACGTTAAACTTTCATCCTGTATGTTTACGAAGCCCAAACACGGCAATAGACGATAAAAAATAAAAAATAATATAACATATAAAATTGTGGTTGGTATAAGTATGGCTCTAACAGCACATGTACTTTGGGCAGCATCCATCCGAGCAGTAGTAATACCAAGAACATGTCACACCTTCCTTGCAGACTCTAGCAAATGCACTAGCGCAGAAGAAAAAGGGGCATAATGATTAGTTATCTCAATCACAGCAGCATGATATGCCCTGTAACAGTGACATCATGAACGTGCTTCTCGGTCCACCTCCTCTGCATGTATAACATTTAATATTGTGCAGAACAAAATGTCTAATTTGTAAATGACACCCGTTTCTATTCTTCTCCAAAGTCCCACAACGACCCAGTAGAAAAAGAACATACTACACCAGAAAAACATCTTCTATCTGATATTTTGGAACACATGCACAGCCAGCCTTTGTGCTGAGAAAACTTGGTGCTGTAGGAGATGGGCGACACAATTCTAGATCAATCTGTGTAGCAGGCTTGTTGAGCCCAGGTGGTAGGACACTGTCTGTGGTAGTAGCATTTCACACCAGGAGAAACCTCTGGGTAGGAATCAGGCAAGGTAAGGGGCACGAGCATTGGCCATTTCACAAATAAAAGAACCTGCCTGCCGACTCATGGATAACAATGAAGAAATGATGATGATTCTGTGTTGTACAACACCTGGGAACCGAATAGGAGTGAAGAGTAGTTAGGTCATTAAAGTAGGAGGTTGTTAGCATTGACGATACGTAGTGCAGGCACTTGTATATTATAAGCATATTCTTGGGCCAAATTTTGCTGTAGTTAGGTCTGGAGCAGGCAATCTGACATATGCTGCTGGAGGAGACTTTACAGTGCCTGATACTGGTGGCAGTGGTAGCGACCTGGGGAACTCGCTTGCTGCATGACGACACGAACACAGCAGCAAAAATATGTGGCCAACAAAGAAAAAAACACTAAAGACACATTTTGGGGCACAAACAAAGCAGAGAGATGTGACGGCAAGGAGTTCCATTTGGAGTGTGCTTGTACAGGCATTCCAAATGCATTGTAGCCAATGAAATCAATTATTTCAGATTGGAAACTCATGAGAAAACCACACTGCACATGGACATCACACAGATGACACAAGGATGTCACAAGGATGTAAGCTGAGAAAAAAAAACACAGAATTGCATTGCACTCACATGCCACATGGATCTGTGGCGCCCCTCCAAGTAAACCGCCACCAGAGGTACTGCACTTCTGTGATTTGGAAGTGTAGTGCCCTGTTCTCCAGGTGTTGAGATGGTATGGTTGAGCCACAACACAACACAACATGCAGACAGTTACAGGCCCCTGGGATAATGGGTGGACCCTGAGGGAGTACCCGGGCCATAAAAGGTGGATGGGACAGTGTTAGTGAGACATTAGTTCAGTAGTAGCAGACGATGGAGTAACATCAACTGAAGGAGTGGTAGTCGGAAATGTAGAGGCGGTGTAGTGCCAACTTCCAGGGGTTGAAGCTACACCAACATGCTCGCCCGCGGGAGGGAGAGAACTGACCGATAGAGATGGAGAGAAGAGCGCTAAGGGTCCAGATGAAACATTGATTCCCTGTACGCCTGAATCTGATGAGACAGAGGGGTTGGTGAAGGACTCAGGGACCAGCCCTGCAAACGGTGCGGAAGTTTCAAGCCAGAGCTGAAACCGGAGGCTTCAGACTTCTAACGGGAGCTGTGGCCGAACACCCGACACATCTTGGGGAAGGTGGCCGAACTAGGGAGCAGTGCCCGGGAGGGATCCTAATGGTGTCCGGGACACACAGAAGCACCTATGGCTACCGGTACCTGAGCTCTATGTAGCGGAGAGCGTTGAGAGCCTAGGGGCAGAGCGACAATGATGAAAGTTACCCATTATCACTCCGAGAGAGAAGAGACCAACCAGAGACTGTAACATGTAGAAAGGAGAGTAAGGGCACCAACTGTGGCTATACTGTCCCGACCTATCTCTGAACAAAAAGTAAAGTACCAGAGACTGGCAGAGAGCATACCCGGCAGCCATGTTTAACACCTGAGTAAAAGTAACGAACTGCAGCTGTGGTGAATGAGAGCCGCGGAGGCCGCCTATGACACCGGAGATACTGCTATCCAAGTGACCAGAGATACGAGCCGAGGGAAACCACTACACTGCCCTGGGGATTGCATTCCACATGCGGGGAGCGGGTCTATCTAAGCTGCCAGTCATCATCCCCAGAGGTTCTGCAGCAGCGGCGGCCACCCTAGCCGCATACCACAGGTGGCATCATGAATACCCCTTGTCCCCTCAGACTTTCCCTAACATCATCCTCCTTATTGAATGACACCGCCAGGGTCACGGGACTGGGTCTCGGCCACTGTCTGTCCCAGTGAAAAGAGCTGAGAAGTGAAGATGTAAGAAGAATTAGTAACTATCCGGTACCAAGTCTTCCCCGGCCCTGGAGTGGGCGTGTAAGATCAATAAATGGATGTCACTCATCTTACTCTCCTGGATGAGCAATGGTCAGAATTTTCGTACGCTCGTGGGTTTCTAGCCTAACACCTAATTCCAGTAATTACAGTAAATCAGCCATGCTATCTGTCTGCCTTCTTGACTCTCTGTTGACTGCCATCTACAATGTTCTGCTATCGCCAATGCAGAAGGACCACAATCTGCATCTAACATCACTCCTCTCAGGCTAACACTCCATTCAAGTAACCCTGCCTTTGTGAAAACTTAAATTGATTTGTACTGGAACAGAGAGCAGTAGAGCAGGGAAACCATACCTCCCTGATCTAATGCAAGATTTACCTGTATGGTGTACTGTGTATGCCAATAAAGTGAAGAGTGGTGGTTACTCCGACTGGGCCCCCTGTTTGAGTTAGCTTGTGGTTATCACCCACTGTTACACTAGGTAGCTACGCTACTAGCTTTAAATCTGCCAGGTTATCATTTTGCAAATTACAAGTTCTTGATTTACTTTGTGCTCCATTGTGCTTTTCTGCTTTAGCTGCTATTGAATTCAAGATAGATTTTTGTAAACCCATATACCATGCACCACATCCTACTTCTAATGTTGATGTATATAATATAAATATGCAACTATTTGTAGAAGAAAATTATAAAAAATAATTTTGTAAATTTGAACAAAACAAGCTTAGTCTTGGTTTCATTCTTCTTTATTTAAATACTGCAAATATACCCTATATTCTATTGATATGGTGTCTGCTTGACAATGTAGTATCAGGTTGATATTTTTAGGCATTCATCCAAGTGTTGTCTAGAAATACAAAACCATCATAAACAAATCCATATGCCCCATTCCCACAAGTCTTTGAGCCTTCGACTAGCAAGCATTGCTACTAAGAGATAAGATGTTGATGATGGATATTGGAAATATGTCAAGAATTTACAAAAGGAAAACACTGAGCACCGTCCCAATAGGTTCAACATTCAAAAGGTAAAAAGAGCAAAAGAACCTAAGTGTAAATTCACTGTACTAGCTATTTAGAAGAAAAATGTGGAATTTTTCTTGGCCAATTTTGTTATCGTTTGGACCTCAGGAAATTGTAAAGAAAATACTGTACATTACACTGGCAATATTCATAATATACAATAACATAGAAAAAGAATAAGCAAGTTTACATATCAAAAAGGCCAAAGAATTTCCAAAACCCATTCCTAATTTCTACTCAAGGATTTCCTACATAAATATTTTGTTTCTTGCAGCTGCTACAAAGTGGAAAAGCTGCCCATACTCCCTTGGCTAACTGTAATCATGGTAACAAATAGCAAGCTCTTGAGAAAACTCAGGTCTCTTGTTTAGGCTGGTAGGCTGGGATATATATATATACAGTATATGTACACACACAACATGACATGGAGTACTGCAGTTCGTAAGACAAGCGAGGACCTTACTTGTCTTAAAGTGATCCTGACCCAAGAAATTGAGCCCTCAGCCCCTTAATACGTGTCCCTGTAGCATGAGAACCCCTTAGCAGGCATCCCTTTCTGCCAGAAAAGCGCTATTTGAATGTTTATAAAAGTGGCTTTATTACCTTGTATTCTGCGGCATCTCATTATTTGATAAGCCGCAAAAGGTGTGCCTGGCTCCTGCTCCCTTCCATCCGCTTTGTAATTATGCATGCCCCGATGGGCTTGCTGCACATCCGAGAGCCAGGGCACGTCATCAAAGGGGTATGACAAAAATTGCGTTATACCTGCAATCCCGCCCCTTTGATGACGCGCCCAGGCTCTCGGATGTGCAGCAAGCCCCACGGGGCGTGCATAATTACAAAGCGGGCGGAAGGGAGCAGGAGCCAGGCACACCTTTTGCGGCTTCACAAATAATGAGATGCCGCAGAATACAAGGTAATAAAGCCACTTTTATAAACATTCAAATATCGCTTTTCTGACAGAAAGGGATGTTCCCGGGTGATGCTAGTAGAAGTTTTTCTTGAGAAAAAATAAAACATCTACTAGCATCATCCGGGAACATCATTATGTGCTGCTATTGTTTTTATATATATGTAATCCAGTATATAAAATTGCACCTGGGCCAAAAGGTTAAAGGAAGTGCTGTCTGGCTTTCTTTCTTCATTTAATGTGTGTTGAGTACTGGCTCCACTGCTGGAACTTGCACTCCTGCCTCCCTACTAAGCCACTGGAGACATCTGATGGGGTATGTATCCTGCTACTGCCAATTGTAACAGAGACCCCTGGGTACAAGAGAGGTTTTAAGTGTAGACAGGGACCCTTCAGATTTAAGGTCACCTTGCCGTGGTTGAAGGGCAAGCATTTATTGGCCAATACATGTGCTAAGAACTTTATTAAAAGATTAGCAGTTTGTCTTTAAAAAAAATAAATAAAATTTCGAGTTTTTATAAAAAAACGGTTTAGTTTTTATATTTTCCCAAGAAAAACATCTGCTAGCATCATCTGGGAACATCATCGTTCGCATGTGATTGGCATTAACAGTGTGCTGCTATTGTTTTGATGTATATATGTATATATGTATATATATATATATAATATATATATATATAGTACTAGCTGGGTGCCCGATGCACATGCATCGGGATTCTAGAAGGGCGAGTCTCTGACTCGCAATGGCCGCTTCGCGGCCAATGCTTCGCGCTGCTAAGGCGACTCGCCATGCCCGCTGCGCGGGCATAGCGAGTCGCCTTAGAACTGCTCGCAATGGCCGCTGCGCGGCCAATGCTTCGGGCATATCCACATGACCACGCACGACTCGCAATGGCCGCTTCGCGGCCAATGCTTCGCGCGTATCCACATGACCACGCCGGGGGCAAAAAACCCATTCGCAATTATATAATAGATACCAACCTAAAGAAACCATAGAGTCTTGAAAGCTTGCTACTATTTACCATCCTTTCAGTTAGCCATTAAAAAATATCAACCACTGAGGACTCTCAATTTTTTAGTATTTTTCTATGTACTGGCTATCATAGTACAAACATACATTTTATTATATTCCTTGAAGAACTTATCATTATATAATACACTGTGATGTTTTAAATGAGATTATATCTGTTTGGTGAGTAACATACACTTAGTTATCTGCATACAGGGTTAATTACAGTGACCAGCCCAGGATAAGAGACATGCCCACCATCAGGCAGTCATGGGTCTGCCCGGAGTCAGGGGCCCCGGGCATCCCTGCAGGGGGCATGGCCATTTCCATAAGGGAGAGGGGGCCCGGCCATGACTGTAGGGGGCATGGCTGTTGCATCATGGAGCAAGGCCCGCCCCCCCCAACCAGTAGCGAGTCTCTCTGCCCTCTCTCTGCCCTCCACATGACCTCATGCAGGACAGATCTAGCACACAGAGCGCAGGCAGCAGTGGTGTAGCCACGCCCACCTTCTCCTGTGACGCTGAAGATGGAGCTTCTGATGGCTCCTGCAGGCTGCAGCCCCACAATTCTGGACTGGACACTCTGTGTAGAAGGTGAGCCCGGCTGCCTTGAGTCACTGTGTAGTGCAGCAGATCACTTGCTGCTGCTGTACTGTGTCTGCAGTGTGTGTGGGGGTTTAAATATCTATGCAGTGTGTGTGTGCGTGTGTGTCAGGCTGGAAGTGCAGGCAGCTCTGGATCTAATGGCAGAGGAGTGGGGACATTACTGTAATTATTACAACTTCTGAATAAAATGTGGATGATTGGGAGTGCATTAAACTACATAGAAAATGCTCCTGTAAACTGTGCCCCTCCCCCTTGCACACTGTGCCTCCACATTGGACATTTTGCTTGCATCATGCTTGTATTTCTATATACTTAGTGTGTTGGGGCATTTTCCATGTAGTGTAATGCACTCCCATTATCCACATTTTATTCAGAAGTCGTAGTAATTACAGTATTGTCCCCATGACCTTAGAAAGAGTGGATGTTGGACAGATGCCATTACCCACCCAGTGCTGTGACCCACCACGGATGGCGGCGCCAAGGCCTACAGCACATGGTGGAGAGAACCAGGCAGGTGAGGAGGACAGCAGCCAGCAGAAGTTAGCACCAGCGCTGGACTGGTAAGTCATTAAAGTTAGTCCTCTTTCTTCACTGTCTCCCTCTGTCCTCTTTCTCCTCCATCCCCCCCTGTCCTCTTTCTCCTCCGTCCCCCTCTGTCCTCTTTCTTCTCTGTCCCCCTCCTGTCCTATTTCCCCTCTATCTTCCTCTGTCCTCTTTCCCCTCTGTCTCCCTCCTGTCCTCCAGATTTCTCTATTTGACATTCTGCCGTCTGTTCACCTCTCATCTGGGACTTTGTGTTGTCAGTTCAGAGGCATGGCAGATATTTGTGTGGGGGTGGTCCAGGTCCCTTCCCCTGATGATGACATCACAGTCTGTTATCCTCCCTTGTAGTGGTTGGTCTCCATTGTCTAAACGGCCCGCAACCATCTCTATTGTGTATTCTCTAATCTGTACGGTCAGCAGCAGTCTCTACTGCGTATTCTCTATTGTGTGTATAGCCAGCAGCAGTCTCCATGGTGTATACAGCCTGCAGCCATCTCTATTGTGTATACAGCTAGCAGCTGTCTCTATTGAGAATTCTCTATTGTATATACAGCTATTGTGATTTCAGCCCACAGCAGTCTCAAGTGTGTGTGTGTAATATATAATAGAGAGAGTGTAAAAAAAGGAAAAAAAGCACAAAAATATAGAAAAAAGTGGACTTTATTGCCCAATGGTGTGCTCACACATTGGGCAATAATGTCCACTTTTTTCTATTTTTTTGTGCTGTTTTTCTTTTTTTTTTTCTATTGTAAGGAACCATCTGGATTGCTGGTTGGGAAGCTTTGCACATAAATTGAGATAATTTGTGGTGCTGTTCCAATTTTTCACTAGAAATATAATGTATGTTTAGGTGAAGGCGGAGCATGGTTGGAGGTGGAGCATGGGTGGGGCTGGGCAGAGTCTAAGGAGGGGGGCTCCAAACTTTTGGCAGTCAGGGGTCCCGAAATTCCTATTGGCAGCCCCAATAAGAGGAATTACTTTGATACAAGGAAAGCAGTTTCTTGTTTCTTAAGGAGCTAGTGCAAAGTATCGGAAAGTGAAAACACATACAGTTGAAACCAGAAGTGTACATACACTATATAAATAGACACATAAGCATGTTTTTCTCACTATCTGACATGAAATCAGAAGAAATCGTTCCCATTTTAGGTCAATTAGAATTAGTATAATCTAGTATATAAAGACAAGTGTATGTTTGTGTATGTATGTGTGTGTCTGTGTGTATGTCCACTAAAGGAATCCACACCGTCGCATTTATAATCAGGAAATTTTGCACAGCCACCCCATGTGACTCAGCAAACGCTATAAAGTATGTTTTGCGGGAAATTTTAACCCCACACTTTATGGTAAGTCACCAAAAAAAGCCTTATTTACTGTTTGTATGAGAGAGAGAATTTTTTAAAGTATTTTTACTACTTTCTGTAAAGTCACAAGTTACTTTCACTAATTAATCATCCACTCTAGGTGTTCACTATGTGTAAGACTTGTCCACTCTTCTGGCATTGCAAAGGATGGTCTACAGGGCCCGTTACATGTTACGATATTGTGAACGATATTGTTGAAATGTCACGGATTTTAAGACATTCAAACAACGTTGTAATGACGTCATTGCATGTGACACGTCGATACGACCAGCGATAAGTCGGCTGATTGTTGATCGCAGGTTTATGATCTGGTGCAAAAAATCAGTCGTTGATCATCCGTCCAACCTGCAGCATCGGTGTGTTGTTAACGATGTTGTTTACGACTTCGCCTATTCTGCACTGAAGGACATAGGCGACCAAGCAACCGCAAGTATCGTTCGCTTGTCGCGGAATCGTTGCAGTGTCGTTCACAAAATCTGTACTTGTGACACCTCAGCAGCGATCATTGAACGTCATTCAAGTGATCCAGATCAAGTCGGATCATTGGTCGGATCGTCGACACATTGAAGCATGTAATGGGCCCTTAAAACAAAAGTCAAATGACTCCCAGAAATTGGTCCTCACAGATATACTTCTGCTGGTGTTTTGGGGAAAAGCAGTACTTAAATTGTTTGAAAACTTCTTTCGATACTCCTGCATGCATGCGTCCCTTCCTAGGGCGGGAAGCATTTGGCTAAATTTTCTCTTCTAAAGGGGATCTGATAGTGTTGCAAACAGGTGGCCTGCACTGCTTCAAATACTAATAATTTAACAATTGAGGGGTTATGTTGCAGATAGAGCAGAAAGGCCCAATCCTTGTTGTGTTGGTGGCAGCGAGGTAACATTCCTGCTTGCTTCCATCACCCTCTCTGCCAACCTCCCACAACAGAAAGGTGATCAATATCTCCCTCATCTATTGAGTCTTCCATGCCCATCACCTCTTTCTCCTGCATTTCTTCCCTGGCTTCCATACCTTTATCAATAGTTTGGCTGCTAACATGAGAAAATCACCAAATAGGATATTAAACTCTAAAATAAAACTCACCGAAAATTAGCCATGTTAAATATCCATTGCACCTAGCAGGAGGTTGCTAGCTCCACTGAGAGGCAACACAAGTGTCTAAATACTGGTGCGCAATCTCCTGCAACCTAAGCAATGGGGGCGGGTGTGGCACCTGCGACCAGCCATGCTAACAGGGAGGTGATTGGTGGTATATGTAGACACAAGATTACCATTGGGCGTCAGTCACACTGGTATATATGATGCATAGTGTCAGACTGCAGCCTATTGGTCACGCCTATGCTTTTAGATCAGGCGGGCTGCTCCGCACCATATACCTGCATCACAAGTGACAGACACACCCAGAGGGCTCAGCCACAAACTGCAAGAGATAATAGGGTTTAATAAACACTAAAGATGAAGATGTGAGGTGTTAGTGAATATTTTGGCCAAAATACATAAGCTCGTAACCGACGCCAAGGGCCCTCACGCTTACATACATATCACCTCCCTGGTAGCATGGCTGGTCGCAGATGCCACTACCGCCTCCATCGCTTAGGTTGCAGGAGATTGAGCATCGGCATTTAGACACTGGTGTTGCCGCTCAGTGGAGCTAGCAGCCTCCTGCTAGGTGCAATGTATATTTAACATGGCTAATTTTCAGTAATTTTTTTCTGCTACCATGAGCCCTCATCGATTACTCTACTCCACCCTCCCATGCCACCCACCTCTGTGCTGACCACAGTCCAGACCTTTCAGATCTTGTTATCCCTTCTACATCCTCCTCCTCCTCTATTTCCTCCTCTTTCTCTTAGACCACCACCTTACTCGGCACACTGGTCAAGTTTGCTCCAGCATGTAGATGACCAGAATATTTATGCTAATAATGGCATCATCAGCGCTAAACATAATAGTAGCCATTTCAAAACTGTGCAGAAGGGTGCCGAAGTCCTTTATCTTAGAACACTCTGCTAGCATGATTTACCCCACATCTGGATCATGTTGTCCCAGGCTATATGTAATAATATACTGCACCAGGGTTTGTTGCTACTGCAACAGTCACTGCAACATGTGCACAGTGAAATTCCATCATTTTGACAAATAGCATATCAGGCAGTTAACCAGTAGTCCAAAAGACCTCTGTTGTGATGTAAATCATTAACTGTGTGGTGCAAATGGCGGAAATGAGCACACAGCAACCGTGTCCTCTGTAGCAGTGCATCTAGGCCAGGATAGTAGCCTAGAAATTGCTGTACAACAAGGTGTAGGACGTGAGTCATGCAGGACCCATGTGTTACCTTGCCCCGATGTAGCACCTTGCCATTGTGCAGCATTGTTGCACATGGCCTTCCCTAGCTGCAGGTTCAGTTGTGACAGCCATTGATCAAATTCAGTCTCCAATGCTGACCACAACTATTAAGCTGTGTGATTCACATCTCCCAGGCATTGTAATGTAAACACAGCCTGATGACCTTAAGCCCTGCATGCAGCACAGTAAGGAGGAGTGGTGGATTCCTTCTGCACAGTTGGAATGCATGTCACATTACCGGAGAGGTTTTTGGCGCAGTTGGAGGCCCTAGAGGAGATGGAGGAGGCAGAAGCAGTGGAGGATGTGGTGGATACAGAGTTTTTACCCCCAAGTCGTTCGTGTTTGAGGGGCCGAGAGAACAATGCAAAATTCAGGCCGGATTTCAAATTTGCAAACATGTTTAAGAAGATCTCGCTCATCACTATTCATCAATGCTTGCAGATTACCGTTAGATAGTTGTAAGAGATTATCCAACTCAGGATACAAGAGACAAGTAAAAAAGAGTAGTCACTGAATAAGGACCACATTAGCCCGCTCACGGACTCTTCATCAGTGAAGGGAAATGGCGATTCAAACGTTTTTCTTTTAGTGAACCACAATTCAAACCTCATAGTTTTTGAATTCTCATTAAACCAAAAATTTAATATCATTAGATTGAACCTTACGGTATCTGTAGATCGCTAATCACTATGCTTTGGCTGATTAAGCTGTAGTAGCAAAAAATTGGAAAACCTTCACGATGCAAGTAGTTTTTAAATACATTCATTATTATAAGTTCTTTTTCCTTTAGAATTGGCCACAGGGAAAATTATACCCATTCCCCTTGCAAGTACGGTAAACTTGCTTAAGAAAGGTAATTGACTCTTGATATCACAGTTTAAACTCTAATAACTTTTTATAACAGTTATTTCCTCGAATCAAAAGGATTTTAAGTAGAAGTCTCTGTGCTTAGCACAAAATGTAATGAATACTACTTGAACTTGAATATAAATATCCAGCTATTACAGCTATGGAACGTGAATGACATAGAGTACCACTTGAGTAGTATTATAAGGAATATAAAGACTAAATCTCTCTTAAAATATACAGACTGGAACAATAAAGACTCACGGGCTGCTATCATTGTCAATATTTTCTTGTTGCTTCCTGAAAGACATTTGCAATTAATATTGTTTTTTATTAATTCAAGTTGACTACTAGATGGTAGTAGTAGTTCTACTAAGGAAGCATTGTGTCTACTGCTCCTGACACTGCAGTGATGTTAATAGTGTTATTGAACTGCAGTGCTGTTCTATCACTACTGGCAACTCAGTGCTATTTAAAGTGCTACTGCCACTTTAATTCTGTCTCTAGTGCTAAAGTCACTTTAATGTTGACCCTAATGCTACTGCCATTTTAATGCCATGCCTTGTGCTACTGTCATTTCAGTACATCTTTTTTGCTTTGCAACTTCAACTTTGGTGCTATGCCTTGAGTATAAACTATATCTATGCTGTGCTTATTGCTACTGCCGTTTCAGTGCTCTGCACTGTGCAACTTCCACTTTATTGCTCTGCTTGTGCTATTGCCACTTAGGTGTGCTGCTTTGCGCTACTGACACTTTACAGTCATTTCTAGTGCTACTGCCACTTCAGTGTTGACCATAATGCTTCTGTCATTTCAATGTCATGCCTTGTGCAACTGCCATTTCAGTACCATGCATCGTTTTAATTTCACTTTTTTGTGTCTTGTGATCCTGCCACTTAGGTGCAGTATATTTTGCTACTGACACTTCAAAGGAAACTCTGGGAAGAAAATACATTTTTGTACTGTCCCTGTCCTACATGATGAAGCTGAGCCGTACACTATAATTCTAGGATCTAAAGATCAATAAAATCATATCTGCTCCTCAGCTCTCACACCTCCCTAAGAAATTCAGCCTCATGCTGCAGTAGGGAGCAGGGGGTCTGGCAGGGGTGTTAGTCCCTGGGAACTCAAGGATCATCTTACATACCAGACCCCTCATACTTTTGTATGAACTGGGGCTTGGCAGGGGGCTTGGCTGCCGAATCCATGATCACATTACAATTCTGCCCTTGAAACTTCATCCTATGTAATTTATAAATAGGGTTGTACTCCCTTCAAATAGCAATCATATCAACAATCATATAAATACACACTGTGATTCTCTGCTGTACAATGATATGATGGTGAATGACGTGTACTGCCATCTATCAGGCTAGGAGCGGAGACAAAGCACTACATTGAGTGATTCAGCACTGTTATGGTCTCCCCCATATTGATGTGGTAGTTTCCTGTCCCCAGAAATTTTAACACTATGCATAATTGAATTTCTCTGTCCCTAAAGGCAGGGGTGAGAACTGAGGAGCAGATATGATTTTATTGATTTGTAAGTGATCTATAGATGCTAGAACTGTGGTGCCCAGCTCTGCTTCATTCTGTTGGAGGGCAAATCCAGTGCAAAAAAAGTATCTCTTCAGAGTTCCCCTGTAATGTCATTTCTAGTGCTACTGCGACCCTAATGCTACTGCAATTTCAATGCCATGCCTTGTGCAGCTGCCATTTAAGTGCTATGTAACACTGGTAATATAATATCACCACTGTCTATGATTAGAAAATACCTTTCAATATTTCTTTATTATCTTTTTTCAATTCCATGGGAACAAGTTTTGGGTTTTATATATAAAATTGTTGTAAAACATTAAAAAGAAATATATATTCTTGTCACACTTGGTTTAATTTAATATTTAACACATTTTGTGCTTTAGACCTTAAATTTCATTGAATTACATTTTTGTGCAAATTAAGCATATTAATGTTATGGGAATGCAGTAGGTAATGTGTTGTCAACGATGTAACGGATTCCTCTTTGCTTTGAACCATTTGTGTTACAAATTATTTTAATATATGGCGCAATTAAATTAGGGTTCACATAAGGATCCAATTAATGTAATGGATGGCTATAATAGTTGATCTTTAGTCTCTTTAGCCAAGGCGCCCTAGAATATTGCAGCATGGTATAATAAAGAGTTACTTTCATATGATTAATTTTTTCAATGGCAGGAAATACAGACTTTTTTCTACTAGTTTTCTTGGTTATTTGTAAAAAGTCATAGCTATCCATACTTTCAAACATGATAACTTAGTGAGTGCTATTGTGGCACCCTGTACCAGGTGGCCACAGGCTTCTCTAGGACACTGAAGGATTTCCCACAGCGAGTAAACCACTTTCACCCAACACCTTCCACCCCAGGCCTGTAGGGGGGGCCCAACTGGTTGCCTTAAGCCAATTCCCCCTATAAATACAGGTGCTGGGGGCGGAGTCAGTCATAATGTGTGCAGACGCTAGAAGAGCTGCAGGAAGCTCAGAGACTAGTGAGCTGAACTGGTTCCGGAGCCGTGCTAATCAGTACACACCAGAGTCAGTGTGAGGGTCCAGAGAGGCAGGACCAAAGGCAGAGGCGGGAAACACTTTACCGGGGGCAGAGGAGTCATACCGACTCACCCCACCAGAACACCGGTCACTGGAGCCCGAGTCTGCAGGGGACAGAGGAGATAGACCCAGAAGAGAAACCAGAGAGAGACGGCGGTGGCCCAAGAGAGAGCCCTCATTGCAGCAACCCGGGTGTGGAGAGGGAGAAGTAATGGTCCGGTTAGGTTCCATACCTGCCAGACTCAGAACAGGAAAGCTAAATAAGGAGGCCTACAACCCTACTCGCTGTGGAGATCCCAAGGTGTTTTCCTTCACTCCGGATGTGTGTACCTGTAACCAGTCAACAGTAAAAGTACCAAAAAACTTTAATGTGTGTGTATACCTCCTTCCACTCATCCTGCATGACACCGACTACGCTCCCCTACTCCAACCCTGTACAGAAACAACTGCGCTCCCCTACTCCAACTCTGTACAGAAACGACTGTTCTGCCCTATTCCACCATCACAGCCCTTAGCCCCAGGGACTCCGCTACTCCTGTAGGGAGTCACTCCATCTTGCTGCCGCCCATCACCCCGGAGGCCCAAGCAGAGACAGTGCCTTCACCGGAATATACAGGTGGCATCACAACTGACAATCCCTATCCCTGTAAATACACCCTTTTTATTGTCACCCGAGGGCACAGGCTCGGGCACGGACCACCCGTGACTTCCCTCGCTACTGACTGCCTGAGACCTGAGTACCCCATTCCCTTGTGGCCCCAGACAATTCTGGAGCTGTGAACAGGATCTCGTGCCCGGTGACTGTGTGCCGTATATAGACTGTGTTTGTGATCTATTGATATCCGCCATTGCTGCGCCACAGAATGGGAAAGAAAGGGGGCGTTACAGTGCAAGGGCGTGAAGGTAGGCCCTGCCTCCTTGCTCTGACGAGAATCGAACTCAGCAGTCGGATACGGAAATACCCGAGGTGCTCCACTCCCTGCCCGCCGAGCCAACTATTTACTTTCATTCTTCAGAGACTGGCAGCGATTCACTAGGGGAGAGCAAAAATTAGTGGCCTGGAACCAAGCGATGTAGCGGTTCCGATCGTGAACCAGCCTGCTGCCGTCAATGGAGCCCCGAGCAGACAGCCCGCAGTCGCCAATCCATCTGGTGGCGCAATACTGTCACCGGCGCCTGCACCAGTAGCTCCGATAATGCCGATCTCACTGCCGTATGTTCCCAATGCAGCCTGGTTACCCAAGTATGACGGCCAGCCAAGCACCCTGGACGCATTCCAGAGGAAGATATGTAATGTACTGGACATGTACGCGATGACCGGTAAGCAGAGAGCATCAGTAGTGATGGGACAGTTAACAGGTGCAGCATAGCTGGAAACCCGAAACTGGTCTGAGGAGGATCAGGGGTCTGTTGTGCAAACCTTTGAAAAGTTAAAGAGAGTTTTAGATCATAATACTGAGACTGAATTAAGACTGTTGTTTTACCATTGTAAACAGGGGACACAAGAAAGTGTTCTAGATTACTCCTTTCGCCTTTAGGAGGCGCTGTGACTCCTCAAACAAGTTGATCTCAATGGCATCCGTGATGAAAATAAAATGCTCATTGAACAATTTGTAAGGGGCCTCAAGTTACCAAATGATAGTAAGCAAGCATGCTGGTGGGCTCTGCAAAACCCTGATGCAGAGTTTGCTACCCTAATAGAAGTAACCGTTAAGGGACAGCAGCTCCCAGCAGTGCCAGACTTAACCCCACAGCCGCGATGGGTTAAAACCCCCTCTTTGCCAGAAGCACCTATTTTATCCCCTGCATCAGAGACCAGCATGCAGGCTGTGACCCCTGACTGGTTTGACCGCCTGTGCTCCGAGGTGCGCCAGCTGAGCAGAGAGATGGCTAAGCTCCAAGGTCCTAGGCAACCCAAAACAGAGACACAGTCACCAGCAAAGACCCAGCTCGCTGACAGCCTGGACGACGTTCCATGGATGAAGAAGAGGACACCCCCACTTCAAGGGGTTTATTAACCCACTTTTACGATGGGTTAATAAAGATGCAGTCCCTTTTTATAGGATTGTTTAATGGATTTTTCAGAAAGATTTTGACGTGGGCAGGCAGCAACGGGCTGCCCCCAACCCCCAGCTGACTATTTGGACCTGCCTGGACACAGAAATATTGGGAAGCCCTTATTTTTTATTATTTCATGTATTTCATGAAATAATAAAAAAAAAAATGTGTGGGGCTCCGTGCGATTTCTATGTCCAGCCAGGTCCAGCTAGGCAGCTGGGGGCTGGAATCCGCAGTGCAGGGAGTCACTAGCCTTCTGGAAGCACCCTCCTGCTGAGAATGGCCATGTTCTGGCGCTGAACCCAACTCTTCCAGGGCCCTGGTGCGGTGGCTCACTGGGTAATAAAGGGGTTAGGGACAGCTTTTTGTTATCAGCTGGCCCTAAGCCCGAAATTCATGGGGTCATGCCAATATTAGACATGACCGCCATGAATTTCTATTAAATTGTTTAAATAGAAACACAACACCAAGAAAAAATATTTCTATGCAAACAAAAAAACAAAAACACATTTAGGGACTCCATCTTTATTTAAAAAAAAAATCCTCTTCCGTCCGACATAGTCCAATCCAGGGTTCTTCTTTAAAACCAACAGCAGGAATGGGGCACCGGAGCGGCCAGCTCACGGGAGCAGAGACAAAATGGAGCATACAGTCCAGATCACTGTGGGGCCAGCCCAACAGGTAAATGCAACATTAAATCTTGATAAGAACAGACGGCACTCACCAGTGTAGTTTTTCTTGCTTTTATTGATGGTATCGCATCACTTAGTGCAGGGAGGGGGACAGTGCTGAGGTGACGATGGCACCGTTTCGCACTACATTCGCTTCCACGGGTCACCTCAGCACTGTCCACCTCCCTGCACTAAGTGATGCGATACCATCAATAAAAGCAAGAAAAACTACACTGGTGAGTGCCGTCTGTTCTTATCAAGATTCAGGGTTCTTCTTTAGCTCTGCTACATCTCTGGTAGAGAACCTACACCAGAGATGTAGCAGAGCTGTGCACCCTGGCATGGGAAAGTTCAGGTGAGTTCATTCTGGCAAGCATGAACTCACATGAACCTGACAGCACTGTTACTTCAATTGAACAGCTGACCTGAGTCAGCTGTGCATTTGAAAATCCAGGTAGGAAGCGTCAAAAAGAGAAAACCGGTTTGAAAATCGGATTCTCCCGGATTGCCCCGGTCCGGAGCAATCCTGGACCATAGAGCCACATGTTATGGGCACCGGATTGCACCTGACGGGTACAATCAGGGAGAATCCAGTTTTCAAACCGGTTTTCAAAACCGGATTCTCCCGGATTGTACCCGTCCAGTGCAATCTGGCGCCCCCACTGTGAGGGGCAATCCGGGAGAATCCGGTTTTACCTCAGCTTATGACCGCGGACAGCTCCCTGCTGGCCGCGGCCAGTTCTGCGCTCCCCGCTGCCTGACAGCAGGATCCTCCGATCCCCCTGCAGCCTCCCCACCCGATCCTAAGTTAGGATAGGGTGAGGAGGCGGTGTGGGGAGCAGAGGATCCCGCTGTCAGGCGGCAGGGAAGCTGTGAGCGGCTGTCAGCATTGTTTAACAGCCGGCGGCTTTTTACCGCTGGCTTTTAAACAATGAAGTGGGGAATTGCAGGTTTTTCTTCTGCTGCCCGACCTCTTTATAGGGTCCAGCAGCAGAGGAATTGCATTTCCCTTGATTTGCATTGGACTTGTTACTCTGCGAGTAATCGCTAGGAAACTCGCAGAGTAATGAGTAGAGCGAGTACCCTACTATTCACCAAGTAACGAGTAGTAACGAGTAGACTCGCTCATCCCTACTTATCACTTGTACTGCACCATGCAACAAAAGAGTAACCTAAATTTTGTCAGCATATGATGCCTCAAATAGATGAAGCACACCAAATGTCTATTTAGTACTTGCTGTCATATACCTTAGTCAATGCAATAGAAAAAAGAGAAGCGCGGCATTCACTGGTTTTCAGTGATCCTTTATTTATCTTTCATCGTTATAGATGTATTCAGCGGGGAGAGGAAGTGGGGATGACGGCTACCGTTTCGCGGGACTATGCTGCTTCAACTGGTAATATAACTTACCTTTTACAATATTTTATAATGAAAAACTTACCATGAGAAGCAAGTTGTCTATAATTTTAGATTTCTAAGTAGATTTTGAGTAAATTTAAGAGGAGTTGACTTCTAATTTAATTTTCCAAAAATCCACAGTCAACAAAATGCTGAATTTTTTGTATTTCACTTCTGTGCTGGCTGTCCTCTGCACACCTGCGTGGAACAAGGAATATTTCAGTACGCCAAGTGGTATGCATCTGGCATGCAGGGACAGCTGTTCTGATCTGCCCAGTAACCCAGGAAAGCAAAGAGCAGGAGTCCAGCTACTGGTATAATCAAAGTTTCTTTATTTGCAAAATTTTCTGCAATCTACTAACATGGTACACTTCCGAAAAATAGCAGTTATGCAAAAAGAGAGAACCACAGATGCCACATGGGCAACATATTTCAGACACAACACATCCTTTGGAAGCGTAGCATGTTACTGGATTGCTGAAAATTTTGCAAATAAACATGCTTGGATTATACCAGAAGCTGGAGTCACCTCTCTTCGTCTTCTTGCTCCTGCATAGAACCCTCCAAGATGCCATAATACCCGAAAATCGGGCACAATCCAAAAGAACTGATGATTCCAACATGATTGGTGGGGATATTAAGATGCAATGAGGACCATAAGGGTGCTGGTGAGAACAGTATGGACTGGAGAACTAAGTAGGGAAAGGAGTGCAACAATTTCCTTTTTACAAAAATTATGCTCTAAGATTTGAAGAATCCTAAGAACATAGCAAGGGACAATTAATTAGTTGGAAATAACTTCTCTGCAAATTGACTTTCCTGGAGAAAAACTACGTACTGGTGAATTCCAATCTGTGCCTCTCTACTTTTTAGTAAATGTTGCATAGTTTCACTAAGGATGCCTTCACATAACGATTTTGGGCTGTCGGTGGGGATTATTGTTTTTGCAGGATCCACACGGATCCCTGCATTCGTATGGCAAATAGCCATCCATATCTGATTCTATGCAGGATCCGTGTGGATCCTGTGGTCCCTGTCTCTCACTGTTCTCCCTGCATCTTCCCTGTCTCTCCCTGTTCTCCCTGTCTCTCCCTCCTCCATCTCCTCTCCCCCCCGCTGGTCTATCCTGTCCCCCCTCTCCTTTCCCCTGTCCTGTCCCCTGTTCTGTCCCTTCTTCTCTCCCCTCCTCTTTCCTCTAGTATGTAAAAAATAATAAATCTCCTCCCAGAGGATACGTCACCTGCCCGGCGCCTCCGGGGATTCGACCGTCTCCATCTGGGTGCAGTACCTCTTGTGACATCACCGAGGTGCCGGAAAGGTTAAATATCCTCTGGGATGAAAGTTATTATTTTTTACATACCGGAGGAAAGAGAAGGGGAGAGGACAGAGGACAGGACAGGGGAGAGGGGGAGAAGAGATGCAGAGAGAACAGCGAGAGACAGGGTTATGTACTGAGCACTGCTTCTGGGCATGCTCAGTACATAACCACGGAGCTGACATCGGATCTGATGTCCATAGGCTCCCATTGTAACTTCCTATGGATCATCATGGATCCGTTGTGTCCGATTTTAGTCCCGGACACAAAAATCCTAGCAGGCTACGATTTTGGCTCTGTGACTAAATCGGACAGCAACGGATGAAATCGGATGCCAATAGGGACACATCTGAGCACATCCGTTGCCCATAGAGATACATGGGAGGCAAAATCGGATCCTTGTGAATCCGTTTTGAAATGAATACACACGGATGCTCCGAAATTGTGATGCAAAGGCAGCCTAAATAGTATAGAAAACATAAAAGGGAGTCTTCCATCTTTTTTTCTTGCAGCTCATCTGAGAGGAGCATGATGTAAGCAAAGAGACCCTGAATCCAACAATGTATCATATAGTTTGCTGGCTGTAATGCTTCGGACACAATCAGAGTTATTAAAATGTATCAATACAGCAGACCTTAGGAAGTTAGCCCCACCCACACCAGGCTCTCTGTGTACAAAGTCTACAGACAAAGACATGCTAACCAGAAGGGGAGGGTCATGGTCAGACTGATGTACTCTATCAATGCTAATGCCAGGTGAAAAAACCTTCACTACAAGTAAACAACACAAAGGGTAATAAAAGACATATCTTTGAGCTCTATGTGTCAGCATCTATCTCCTGCTGTGGTCAGATTACATAGAAAAAACCAGCAGACAAATTGCCTTTAAGTAACATCTAGTACAATCTCTTTAACGTTCAGTGGTCCTTAAAGTAATTAAATGTCTTATGTAATGAAATACAATGTCCATTTTGTAAATTAGATAGTAATAACCTGCAAGGTCTTTATCAACTTACTGTTTGACCTTTGAAAAACACTTTCTTTGTAACCTTGTGTAACTCTGTTGGCCGTTACTGCAAAGACTGTTATGTGAAAGAGGCACATCCAGACCGCAATCGATTTCACAAACATTCATTGGGGACAGGGATTAATAGCCTGGCTTTGCATTATGCTAACTAATTAAGAAATGTAGCTTAAAACAGATTTTAGAAATTGACTCCTTTCTTAGACATTGTAAAGAAGTAAATTAAAAGGAGATTTGTGCAAATCTACACTAAATTTGCAGAAGTTAATTTGCAAGGCGCATCGTTGAAAGTCAAGTTTTTAATTTTCGGATTAATAGACTTGTTTTGTCAAGGTGTATATTCACTGATCCTCATTTATATTAGGCTTTTCTGTGTGCATGCTCCTATTTCTAACCTATTAAAATGACATTTTGTTAGGTTTATTAGCCTAATTCATGCTGTGTACACTATTAATTTCAACATGGGATTGATAAGGAGACATTTACTTCCCCTATATTGATATGCCACAGAAACAGAGAGAAAAAGAGAAAGCAAAAAAATACCTTATATTTCGTGAATATTTTACTTAACTTACAAATATCTGATTTGTGTATCTATAAAGGAAATTAGCTACTTATTAAAGTCCTGTGATTACAGCAGCTGCAGTTCTGCCAGGCGAGTGGCATGAACGCAGTAAAGAGGCACACACAGGGTTACCGTCGAAAAACTCTGTGTTTTACAAAAGTTATGTATATTTTCTGTTGCCAGCGTAAATGCTACCATGGTGCCAAGGAGCCCAGGCTTTAGTTGTCGTGGGAAGGGTAAAGGTACCGTTACACGGCTCAATTTTCAGAAGGATGTTGTTAGCGATCACATGCACATGCGATCGCTAACAACATCGTTCAGATCGCTGGTGAGCTGTCGCACAGGCAGACTCACCGGCGATCCGGATCAGTGAGCATGCTGGTATCCAAGGAACACATCGGGATACTAAGCACCGCACCCGATGTGTACCATGGTTACCATCTCCCAGCATAGGCTGTGCCGCTAGGAGATCGTTCATCACGTTGTCTCACTGAACATTGCAGCAGGTTGGCTGAGTTGAAGTTGACAGGTTTATGAACATGTTCATAAACCTGTCAACTTCAACCTGAGTAATTATCCTTGTTGAATCTTTGGTTTACACAAAACGACTCAATAACGATGTCATTTCAACATCGTTCAAAATGTCACTTTTGAACGATGTTGATAACAAAGTCGGCCCGTGTAACGGTACCTTAAGACATAGCGGCCAACTTGTTTATCACTAGGGTCACTGAAAGTGTGGATAAACTTGGTGCCATGTGTGAATTGCTCTGCAGTATTTAAAGGGGTTGTCAAGAATTCTACAAACATGGCTGATTTCCTTCACAAGCAGCGCCAACCCTGTCTATAGGTTGCGTATGATTTTTGCATCTTTAAGTGAATGGGCTTTTGCTGTAATACCATATGAAACCCGTAGACAGAGGTGGCGCTGTTTTTGCAATAATGCAGTAAAGTTTTATTAATCTGTAACATCCCCTTTAATGTCACATGGAGATTGCTCTGCTGTCTCGATGAATGTCTCTTCCATAGTTAAATGGAGTTAATTTCCTTGAGTATATTAAGGGTTACCTTCTGTGGCTCTGCAGTACCAGTTGCTGAGTAATATAGTAACATAGTAACTTAGTTTTTAAGATTGAAGGTAGACTTTAAGTCCATCTACACTGTGTGCAAAATTATTAGGCAAATGAGTATTTTGATCACATGATTCTTTCTATACATGTTGTCCTTCTCCAAGCTGTATAGGCTTGAGAGCAAACTACCAATTATGTAAATCAGGTGATGTGCATCTCTGTAATGAGGAGGGGTGTGGTGTAATGACATCACCACCCTATATAAGGTGTGCTTAATTAATAGGTCAGAAGAGAGATTTGACGGGCTCTGAAAAGTCCAAAATTGTGAGCTAAATATATATCAGTATGGGCGCACACCTCTTTTTGGTGGGTGCTAGCTTCAAAAAATATGTAATCACTTACCAATAGATAGATCAGCTGCACACCACATTATTTCTTTAAAGGGAAATGCCAAAATGGCTGTGTGAATTTATTGCATTATATAATAAGAATCAAAGAAATATTTATACAGCTACTGAAAGCTGGCCCTAGGTCTAAAAGATAAATGTGAAAGCATTAGTTGATGTCATAGCCATGAAATCATAAGCCCAGTAACTGTTTACAGAGTTCTTTCACTTATACTGGGTCCTATTTCTCACCCTCATGTCTGCAAGCTGGAAGTGTGAATGGGAAAATGCCCTGTGCAGTTAAAATCATGGTCTTAAAGGGAATGTGTCAAGACTATGTTAAAACCCTGCTTTTAAAGGGAGTGTGTAACACCTGTGTGAATGTTCTCACATTAGTCACTGGGCAGGGTGCAGCTCCAAATGTAATAACTAAATATATATCAGTATGGGCGCACACCTCTTTTTGGTGGGTGCTAGCTTCAAAAAATATGTAATCACTTACCAATAGATAGATCAGCTGCACACCACATTATTTCTTTAAAGGGAAATGCCAAAATGGCTGTGTGAATTTATTGCATTATATAATAAGAATCAAAGAAATATTTATACAGCTACTGAAAGCTGGCCCTAGGTCTAAAAGATAAAAGTGAAAGCATTAGTTGATGTCATAGCCATGAAATCATAAGCCCAGTAACTGTTTACAGAGTACAAAATTGTGAGCTGTCTTGCAGAGGGATGCAGCAGTCTTGAAATTGCCAAACTTTTGAAGCGTGATCACCAAACAATCTAGCGTTTCCTGTCAAATAGCCAACAGAGTCACAAGAAGCGTGTTGGGCAAAAAAGGCACAAAATAACTGCCCATAAATTGAGGAAAATCAAGCGTGAAGTTGCCAAGATGCCATTTGCCACCAGTTTTGCCATATTTCAGAGCTGCAACGTTACTGGAGTGTCAAAAAGCACAAGGTGTGCTATACTCAAGGACATGGCCAAGGTAAGGAAGGCTGAAAACGACCACGTTTTAACTAGAAACATAAGATAAAACGTCAAGATTGGGCCAAGAAATATCTTAAGACTGATTTTTCAAAGGTTTTATGGACTGATGAAATGAGAGTGACTCTTGATGGGCCAGATGGATGGGCCAGAGGCTGGATCAATAAAGGGCAGAGAGCTCCACTCCGACTCAGATGCCAGCAAGGTGGAGGTGGGGTACTGGTATAGGATGGTATCATCAAAGATGAACTTGTGGGACCTTTTCGGGTTGAGGATGGAGTGAAGCTCAACTTCCGGACCTACTGCCAAGAAGAAGTTGGTATCGTTCAAAAAAAACATGATTTTCATGCAGGACAATGCTCCATCACATGCATCCAACTACTCCACAGCGTGGCTGGCCAGTAAAGGTCTAAAAGATGAAAAATTAATTACATGGCCCCCTTGTTCACCTGATCTGAACACCATAGAGAACCTGTGGTCCCTCCTAAAATGTGAGATCTACAGAGAGGGAAACACCACACCTCTCGGAACAGTGTCTTGGAGGCTGTGGTGGCTGCTGCACGCAATGTTGATCGTAAGCAGATCAAGCAACTGACAGATTCTATGGATGGAAGGTTGTTGAGTGTCATCATAAAGAAAGGTGGCTATAATGGTGACTAATTTTTTTGTGTTTTGTTTTTGCATGTCAGAAATGTTTTTTTCTAAATTTTGTGCAGTTATATTAGTTTACCTGGTGAATATAAACAAGTGAGATGGGAATATATTTGTTTTTTATTAAGTTGTCTAATAATTCTGCACAGTAATAGTTACCTGCACAAACAGATATCCTCCTAAGATAGCCAAATCTAAAAAATAAAAACACTCCAACTTACAAAAATATTAAGCTTTGATATTTATGAGTCTTTTGGGTTGATTGAGAACATGGTTGTTTATCAATAATAAAAATAATCCTCTAAAATATAACTTGTCTAATAATTCTGCACACAGTGTATACCTGCAAATTTCAAACATTATAAAGCCTATGTGATATAGGAACATCCATGCATATACATGTGTAGTCGGTATGCATATATACAGTGCCTTGTGAAAGTATTTGGCCCCCTTGAACTTTTCAACCTTTTGTCACATTTCAGGCTTCAAACATACAGATATAAATTATAATTTTTTCGTGAAGAATCAACAACAAGTGGGACACAATTGTGAAGGGGAATGAAATTTATTGGACATTTGAAACTTTTTAATCAAATAAAAAAACTGAAAAGTGGGGTGTGTAATATTATTCGGCCCCCTTGAGTTAATACTTTGTAGCGCCACCTTTTGCTGCAATTACAGCTGGATGTCACTTGAGGTATGTCTCTATCAGTTTTGCACATCAAGAGATAGAAATTCTTGCCCATTCTTCCTTGCAAAACAGCTGCAGCTCAGTGAGGTTGGATGGAGAGCGTTTGTAAACTGCAGTTTTTAGCTTTTTCACAGATTCTCGATTGGATTCAGGTCTGGACTGTGACTTGGCCATTCTAACACCTGGATACATTTATTTTTGAATCATTCCATTGTAGATTTTGTTTTATGTTTGGGATCATTGTCTTGTTGGAAGATAAATCTCTGTTCTAGTCAAAGGTCTTTTGCAGACTCCAACAGGCTTTCTTTCGGAATGGTCCTGTATTTGGCTCCGTCCATCTTCCCATCAATATTAACCTTCTTCCCTGTCCCTGCTGAATAAAAGCAGGCCCAAACCATGATGCTGCCACCACCATGTTTGAAAGTGGGGATGGTGTTTTGAGGTTCATGATCTGTGTTGCTTTTACGCCAAACATATAGTTTTGCATTGTGGTCAAAAAGTTCGATTTTTGTTTAATCTGACGAGTGCACCTTATTCCACATGTTTGGTGTCTCCCAGGTGGCTTGTGGCAAACTCCAAATGAGACTTTTTATGGATATCTTTGAGAAATGGCTTTCTTCTTTCCACTCTTTCATGAAGGCCAGATTTGTGCAGTGAAAACAGGGAGAAACAACTGGAGTTCATGTGCAAAAATATCCAAATTTTTATTTAAAACTATAAATCAGTAATTAAAAACATTTTTTGAGACAACTACATAACCATAGTTCATAAGGACAAGGTATACACTGAGTGTATACATAAAACATTTACATTCCGGTTGGTTTGTAAAATCAGAACAGACTAAAAACCTGCACATGGAGATCTGTAACATCCTTACACAGAGACAATGCAAATTTCTGTCACCCAAGACCTATGAAGTCTAATTACAAGTAGTTAGTATAACATACAATTAACTACTATAGGTTCTCTTTGGTCTGGGCTATACAGTTATACAGTATGTTGCTGTGTTATTATCTTAATTGACCCCATGTGCATACAGTTCACAATTCATGAAAACATAAGATAACTTATAAAACAACAAGACAAGTGGAAGAGGATATACTGGGCAGTGTCATAATTAGAGAGCATCTCATTCAAGAATATTTTCTCATATAAGGATGGTATAAGGTAAAGAGTTTTACCCATAAAGTCCACTGTCTGTAAGAGGTCAGTGACCGGACTCAAGACATAAAAAGCACCCGGAACATAGGCAAATCTTACGCATGTTTCGCTGTTTCAATCTGATCGCTTCCTCAGGGAGAACCTACCCGTGCCCTGCGGCCATGGACTTAAATCTTATTATGGTCACCGACAAATGAACATCACCTGGGCTCGCTCCGGAGATCCGGTATAGCGGCGCATGCGCACTGCATTGATCGCGCCACCGGAAGTCCCTCCCCGCATCCCGGCAGTGTGTGATGTTATGCCACTCATGGAATCCGGTGTAACCATGACTCCCTTGGCGAGCGCACTGCCATAAGGACGTGGTTCAGAATGCCAGCGGCATGAACCCCAGCATGCATGCGCACACCGGAACCCGGGACTAATATAACATACAAAAGGGAAGAAATACACATAGTACAACAGTACATAATCACTCTTTACTCTTTAAACATAACTAAACAAGATACATTAAACATTCTCTAAATAAGAGGTCTGAGGAGTTCGCAGGTAATTCCAGAATTCTTCCCTTCATTTGTAATCCATGTGTACAGGCGAGAAGTCCCAAGCCGGTGTTCCAATTCTAGAGCCATGGTGAATCCACAATACTAAATGAGCAGAAAACAATTTTGAAAAATGAAATGCAGAAATTGAAATTTATGTATATGCAGATTTGTGGAGTGTACAACTGATTGTTGTCCTATGGACAGACTCTCCCACCTCAGCTGTAGATCTCTGCAGTTCATCCAGAGTGATCATGGGCCTTTTAGCTGCATCTCTGATCAGTCTTCTCCTTGTTTGAGATGAAAGTTTAGAGGGACGGCCGGGTCTTGGTAGATTTGCAGTGGTCTGATACTCCTTCCATTTCAATATGATCGCTTGCACAGTGCTCCTTGAGATGTATAAAACTTGGGAAATCTTTTTGTATCCAAATCCGGCTTTAAACTTCGCCACAACAGTATCTCGGACCTGCTTGGTGTGTTCCTTGGTCTTCATGATGCTCTCTGCACTTGAAACAGAACCCTGAGACTATCACAGAGCAGGTGCATTTATACTGAGACTTGATTACACACAGGTGGATTCTATTTATCATTACCAGTCATTTAGGACAACATTGGATCATTCAGAGATCCTCACTGAACTTCTGGAGTGAGTTTGCTGCACTGAAAGTAAAGGGGCCGAATAATATTGCACGCCCCACTTTTCAGTTTTTTTATTTGTTAAAAAAGTTTAAAATATCCAATAAATTTTGTTCCACTTCACGATTGTGTTCCACTTGTTGTTGATTCTTCACAAAAAAATTAGAATTTATATCTTTATGTTTGAAGTCTGAAATGTGGCAAAAGGTTGAAAGGTTTAAATACTTTCACAACGCAATGTATGTAAATTGTAAATAGTGTTCTAATAATACACAAAACTGAAGATGCTATATTTCCTATAAATATTTAACCAGAACCCAACATTACAGACTGAAAGTTAGTCTTTAAATCTTCTTGAGTATTTAATCTCCTCCTGTCATGTTCCAGAGCCGAACTCTTGTGTATCAGTGCAATTAGTACTGAGGTTTCAGGTTAATGTGTTCTCAGGTGTCCTTTCAGTAAAGAGTGATAATCTTACATAATGTATTGCATGTGGCAAGTCATTATCTGAAATGTCACCCTACTAAAAAGTAAAGCTTCAAATAAAATTTACTTTACTGTGTCTTCCTATTCTCTCCGATTAATAACTATAAAAGTGTTTAATCATGAGAAACAAGGAG
Source organism: Allobates femoralis (assembly GCA_033576535.1). Lineage (NCBI taxonomy): Eukaryota > Metazoa > Chordata > Amphibia > Anura > Aromobatidae > Allobates > Allobates femoralis. The sequence goes on along the minus strand of JARQOC010000002.1, from coordinate 65,225,139 downwards.
TAGTTGATCGGCGCTGCTACTGACCAGGAGATGCAGAAGAAAAAGTGATTTATTAGATCTACATGTTTTGAAGTCGTTTGACTTCTTTGTCAGCATCTAGCCTCAGGGTTTTTGTTTTTAATTGTGGCTAGATCATGTGAAGAACTTATATGACATTGAAGTGCGTAGATCCAATAAACCTCTTTTTATTCACCATATCTGCATCTCTCATCAGTATCGGCACCTGTCAACCACTTAGTGTTCCATCGTTCAGTATCGTCTGGCTCTTGGAGTCTGTGGACTTGCAGTTATCTATGTTTTAATACATTTACCAACTTTTCTAGGTGAGCAAGCTTCCGAGACATTAAGGTCTCTCCATCAGGCTAGCCTGATGAAGAGACCTTAGGGCGGCTTCGCACTTGCACTCGCCTCCGCTGCGTATTGCGGAGGGCGAACGCAAGCCAACCGCAAGTGTGCCGACCTGCTCACGCAGGTAGCCACAGACTTCCCTAATGCACAGCTGGGTTTCCACAGCAGGTATCTACTACATGCAACACCTTCCACCCTGACACAGTAAGGGGAGCTATACTCACTGACTTTAGGTGAATTCCCCTATAAATACTGCTGCTGGGGGAGGAGTTAGTTAGAGTGTGCAGACGCTAGGAGAGCTGCGAAGACGTCCTGGTGATCGGTGCATCAGTTTGACCTGAACCAGTGATCGGGAGTGGCCCTTCTGCTGTCCAGTAAGCCTAGGAGTTGGGACAGAAGGCAAGGAGCAGAGCGAAGGGAGCGAGGAACTAGTGGAAGTTCACCCAAAGACATACTGGACTTCGGGGATCCGCACCTGCAGGATTACTTCAAGACTACAGAAAACCCCGTCATACCATGGAGACTTCAGTCACACGGTCCCCCTGCGTACCCAAAGAAAGGGAGCCAGACACCGCAGTGTAATACAGCAGTGATCAGAGAGGGTAACCCGTGGACCGCGCAGGAGGAGAGAGAGAGGACCAGAGAGGGAAGAAGGCCAGTCTGGCTGCAAGCAGACAGGGCTTCAAGAACCGTAGAAAAACTGAGGAGGCCTTATATCCACTCGCTGTGGAAGCTCAATGTGCACCTGGTTACACGACAGTGCCCTGGATGTCTTTACCTGCTCATATGTGATACCAATGTGATAAGAATGGTGTGTGGATGTGGATAGAATAGGTATAGAACAGGTAATCATAAATAGAATATAGTGACGACAGGTCTTATCATTCAGTGTTCAATAAATGATCAGTACTCTGTAGAAATACAAACAGGGTCAATTCTTGACATTATGCCGTTATGATGAAATCATGAGCTGAGCTGAAATTAAACCACATTCTCAGCCAGGGAAACAGATGGGGGTGTTGCACAGGAAAGAAGTGAATATCTTGTGGTTGATGGTCACGGCTGGATCATGCCATCAGCACGTGATCAAGGATAGTATAAATTGAAGGAAGTCACAGTCAGTGGGGAAAAGAAAAACCTTTCCAGAGTCCAACATGAATATACGTCTATGTGAAGCAAGCCGTGGTCCCTTCTTGCTGATCGTGACTTCCCCGGTGACGAAGGGGAAGCAGCTCATACACGGTAAAAGTATTGATGCTTATTCGCTGTAATTAAGTCTAGGTATAATTGGCATACTTTATGTTAAGCCTGTATTGAATTGATGACAATTCATGTGCTACTTTGTAAACAAATAAATGTAATCTTGCTATAAAGAATATTATTATTCATGCCTGATTTGTAAGTCAGTGAGCACTACGTAAGTACGGGCTCTGCCCCAATCCAGGTAAATTTAGCAAGAAATCATACCACCAGTAAAAGGTAAAAGAGGCTTTCTACACTGTGCGTGCGTCATTACTCTCCTCTCCCGGTACCCCTTATAGACTGCTCCATCACTCTCTATCCCGACTTAAAGTTCCACTCCAAGCTGCCCCTTTCCACTACGCTGCCCCGGAGGCCCATCTCCACCTGTAGGGAGCTTAGCCATCTCAGCTGCATTACCATAGACCTCCGGAGGACTGTGGCGACGCTGGTGACCCATCACCAAGTACTACAGGTGGCGTCACATGACAAACTCTAATCCCCTGTACATACACCCCTTATTGAAGTGTCACCCAGGCCACGGCTCAGGCACTGCCATTCGTGACATCCCCCGTGAGAACACCCACCGAGCCTGATGCCCGAGTACCCCAGGGCCTGGGGCTCGACACAAGCACCATCCATCCCTATGTTTAACATGGGGATGCACGGTGTATGCGGTTGGGTGCGGATGGCCGTGCGTTCCCATTGCTCTCCATGTGTGATTTGTATGCATGCAGAGGCTTGCGTACAAATCATACATTCCCGTCCACACCGAATACGCAACATGTTGCAGATTCGGTGCAGACGTGAATGTATGATTTGTTCTCAAGCATCTGCATGCGTACAAATCACACATGGAGGGCAATGGGGGACGCATGGCCATCCGCACCCAACCGCATTCACCGTGTGTGTGTCCCCATGTTAAACATAGGGATGGGCTATGCTTGCGGTCGGCTTGCGTTCGCCCTCCGCAATATGCTGCGGCGGCGAACACAAGTGTGAAGCCAACCTTAGTGTATCAAAAGCTTTCTTTGCTTCTTCTTACCATCTTTTCTGTTAGCCATTAAAAGGTATCAACCACTGAGGACTCTCAGATACTAATATTTTTCTATCTACTGGCTAACACAGTACAAATATCACAATTAAAAAAAAAAAAATGCAAAACTCTTGTCGCCAAGTATGTGCCCCATCCCTCCTGTGATGTATATGTTTCCAGGGTCTACTAAGTGATGTATATGCCTCCAGTGTCTTGTGTGTTGTATAACAGCAGTCCCATTGTCTCTTGTGGTGTACATGCCCCAGCCTCCTATATGATGTATATGTCCCAGTGTCCTATGTGATGTATATGATGTAAAAAAAATATCATCACTAAGTGTTGACTGTGCTCCAGGCTGAAACAAACATGGAAAAGCAGTGGTGAAAAGAAACAAGATCAATATCACCTAACATCATGTCTGCCCCAAAGAGAAGCAGCTCCAGCCACCACTGTGGGGGTGAGTTAATTATCTGATCAGACATAGTGGGGAAATTGTCAAGCTGATAATTTTGTGCGGGCACCGAATGATGGTAGAAATTTCCAAATGGCCCCTGGCAGAAAAAAGGTTCTAAATTATTCTGGAAATGTATATGTTTTTTCTACTCTATATACCAACCCAACAATATTCTTATGCCAGCACAATAAAAGGTAAGAACAATGAGTCGTCTAATATATTTAAATAATTAGAATAAGGATTTGCTAAATTAGAAGAGAGCTGCCTGTTTTTTAAAATTGTTATTTTTGTATAAATATTTTCTCTTTGTACCTTTCTTCAATGTCTTTTGTTTCACATTTAAAAAAACTCAACATCCATTCATGGGTAATGGTATGAATTATTACTCTTATGTTGTAAAGATCAAACATTATAATCATTGATGCTCATTGATCACAATGAATGCTTTATCATGTGTCAAAAATGTTGGCCTTTTATTTATATCATACAGAATTCCAGTGGGACCGACTTTTACATGGTTCCAACCTAGAAACTCAACTAGAACACCAACACGGCTTAGATGGAAAAACACAATGAAATCTAACAATGTCACACTTTTAAGACCAGATGTTCTGCTGCTTACCATCACTCCCAGACCACCTGTTTTCTCATCATCTCCTTTATCAAAGTCTGTCATTCAAATGTCCCAGGTGATAAGAATTGGCATCACAGTTACAGAAATTTTGGAAAAATGTCAACAATCCTCCATTAAGTTTTTATAATTAATTTCTACAAGCCAACTACAAATTTTGTGTATTAGGTAATTATACAATTTGGCAGTTGGACTATATATTTAGAAAAAAAATCTTATAATTAAAGATAATGTTTTACTGCATAATTGATCTTGTAAAAATGTCAGAAGTTCTGTTTTGGATAAATGTGGCAACTGCCAAAAAGAAATGGAAGAATTACTCTTCAGCCTGAGAAGGATTTGTAGATTTTTGGTGAGTTCATCTTCTGAGCTCTGAAACCCACCCATTACTAAAACAAATCAATCTTTTGATATGTTTCTTTGGCATCCAGTAAAAAACAGCAATCCAGCAGAATCCACGGAATATACATTACTTGCTACTAGAACACAAACACTGATATCCTTTACAAACAATTTTGGTCATTAATGAACTTAAGCCACCCGATATCAACCATAACATTTATGCTTCTAACGGTGAACCACTCACTATATTGGGGGTTAGAGAAGTATCCATAAAAGTGGGGAGGGTGGAATTACAAGACCAAGGGGTTATTGTAGTGGAAGAGAATCCCAATAACAGGGATCCATACATTATCCTTGGTACAAATGTTGTTAGCAATTGCATGGAGGAAGTGTTGTTTTTGCTTCAACAGATTGCAGATACTGCAAACCCAGGCAGAAGAAGGTTCTCCAGAGAGAGATAAGAGCCCTCCTGCATCAACAAGTAAAACTGACAGATGGTGAAATTGGTACAGTACGGGTAACAGACTCGCTCCTATTGTAATACCTCCAATGAGTGAAATCATGATTTTGTGTCAAGCAGCTATAGGTCTGAGATGGCAGGACTATCAGGCATTAGTGGAACCCATCACCTCAGAGCACAGGCCTACACTCTTGACAGACAGGGGTGTTGTTGATGTACACAAAGGAAGAGTACAAGTTCGCATCTTGAACTGTGGCAGTGAGGAGGTCAAATTACCCAGCTATACCACCGTTGCTAAGCTGAACACTGTAAGTAACAACGAAATACAAGCAGTGGAACCCTTACCTCTCCCCAAGGAGGCAGAGGATAACAACGCTAAGGGGCAGCTAGAGGATTAGTGTCAACAGCTCCATGTAGGGACAGACTCCACTCCCGTGCATCAAAAGCAAGGTGTCTACTGGGTAGTCCAAGAATTTGAACAAGTATTCAGTAAGCATCCACTTGACTTTGGTAGGATCAAAGGGGTACAACATCACATCCCTACAGGAACACATCCACCAATCAAAGAGTGATACAGGCCTGATCCACCTGCACACTATCAGAAAGCAAAAGAGATGTTACAGGACACGAAGGACGCAGGGGTTATCAGAGATAGTTGTAGTCCCTGGGCAGCTCCACTAGTCCTAGTCAGAAAGAAAGATGGCAGCATGTGTATAGACTACAGGCAAATAAATCACATAACACACAAAGATGCTTACCCGTTAACACGCATTGAAGAATCACTAACTGCATTGAAGTCTGCCAATTACTTTTCAACCCTAGATCTCACTAGTGGGTACTGGCAGGTCTCCGTTGCAGTAGAAAACCATGAGAAGACAGGATTTACCACGCCCGTGGGCCTATGTGAATTCAACAGCATGCCCTTCGAACTATGTAATCCACCCGGAACGTTCCAGAGGCTGATGGAGTGTTGCCTGGGGCACCAGAACTTCGAGATGGTACTGCTTTACCTGGATGACATCATCGTGTATTCTAAGTCTTATGAAGAACACCTGACCCATTTACCGGAGGTATTTGAAGCCTTGTCCAAGTACGGGATGAAGCTGAAGCCATCCAAATGCCACCTGTTAAAACCGCAGGTACAGTACCTGGGACACATAGTCAGTTTCAAAGGAGTGGCCCCAGATCCAGACAACAAGGTCACGATCATCAAGGAATGGCCAAAATCAAAGACCCTCAGGAAGGTAAGTCAGTTCCTGGGATTGGTGGGATACTACCGGAGATTCATAAAAGAGTACATGAAGAAGGCTTCTCCACTGCAGAACCTTGTAGTACGCCAACCCCAGAAAGGCAAGTCCAGAGATCCACCCTTGGAGTGGGGCAAGGAACAAGCACAGTTGTTCCAACAGATGAAAGAGGCCCTAACAGGTGAAGAGATCCTGCCTTACCCCGACTACAACCTACCATTCCTACTGTACACTGATGCCAGTAACGTGGGGTAAGGAGTGGTACTTTCCCAGAAGCAGGAAGGCAAAGAGAGAGCGATTGCCTATGCTAGCCGGTATCTCCGCCCTACCGAAAGGAACCCTGACAACTACAGCTCGTTCAAGTTGGAGTTCTTGGCCTTGGTCTGGGCCGTCACGGAAGGATTTAAACATTATCTGGCATCAAACAAGTTTACTGCCTTTACAGATAACAACCCCTTCACTCACCTGGAAACTGCGAAATTGGGAGCCATGGAACAGAGATGGATGGCAAGATTATCCAATTACCAGTTTACCATCAAGTCTGGGTGAAATGGTGGATGAGGATGAGGAAAAAGCAAATATGCTAAATGACTTTTTTTCAACATTATTTACACAAGAAAATCCCATGACAGACAATATGATCAGTGATAACAAAAATTCTCAATCAAACGTCACCTGCTTAACCCAAGAGGAAGTACGGCATTGTCTAAAAATCACTAAAATTGACAAATCCCCGGGCCCAGATGGGATACACCCCAGAGTGCTGCAGGAATTAAGTACTGTCATAGATAGACCATTATTTTTAATATTTAAAGATTCCATAATAACAGGGTCTGTACCACAGGACTGGCGTATAGCAAATGTGGTGCCAATATTCAAAAAGGGGACAAAAACGGAACTTGGAAATTATAGGCCAGTAAGCTTAACCTCTACTGTGGGTAAAATCCTAGAGGGTTTTCTAAGAGATGCTATACTGGAGTATCTGAAGAAAAATAACCTCATGACCCATTATAAACATGGTTTTACGAGGGACCATTCCTGTCAAACTAATCTAATAAGCTTCTATGAAGAAGTAAGTTCTGGACTGGACCAAGGAAATGCAGTGGATGTGGTGTATATGGACTTTTCAAAAGCTTTTGATACGGTGCCACACAAAAGGTTGATACATAAAATGAGGGCAATGGGGATAGGGGAAAATATGTGTAAGTGGGTTAAGAACTGGCTTAGTGATAGGAAACAAAGGGTGGTTATTAATGGAACACACTCAGAATGGTCACAGTTAACAGTGGGGTACCACAGGGGTCAGTGTTGGGCCCGCTTCTATTTAATATATTTATTAATGACCTTGTAGGGGGCATACAGAGTAGAATCTCAATATTTGCAGATGACACTAAACTCTGCAGGGTAATCAATACAGAGGAGGACAATTTTATATTACAGGAGGATTTATGTAAACTAGAAGCTTGGGCTGCTAAATGGCAAATGCACTTTAATGGAGATAAATGTAAAGTCATGCACTTGGGCAGAGGAAACAAAAGGTATAATTATGTGCTTAATTGTAAAACACTGGGCAAAACTGTCACTGAAAAAGACCTGGGTGTATGGGTAGATGACAAACTCACATTTAGTGGCCAGTGTCAGGCAGCTGCTGCAAAGGCAAATAAAATAATGGGATGTATTAAAAGAGGCATAGATGCTCATGAGGAGAACATAATTTTACCTCTATACAAGTCACTAGTGCGACCACACTTAGAATACTGTGTACAATTCTGGTCTCCGGTGTATAAGAAAGACATAGCTGAACTAGAGCGGGTCCAGAGAAGAGCGACAAAAGTCATTAGAGGACTAAGGGGTCTGCAATACCAAGACAGGTTATTAAACTTGGGGTTATTTAGCTTGGAAAAACGAAGGCTGAGGGGTGATCTTATAATAATGTATAAATATATGAGGGGGCAGTACAGAGACCTTTCTAATGATCTCTTTACTCTTAGGCCTGAGACTGGGACAAGGGGGCATCCTCTACGTCTGGAGGGAAGAAGGTTTAATCATAATCACAGACGCGGATTCTTTACTGTAAGAGCAGTGAGACTATGGAACTCTCTGCCACATGATGTTGTAATGAGTGAGTCACTACTAACATTTAAGAAGGGCCTGGATGCCTTTCTTGAAAACTATAATATTACCAGTTATATATACTAGATTCTTTGATAGGGCGTTGATCCAGGGAATTAGTCTGATTGCCGTATCTGGAGTCAGGAAGGAATTTTTTCCCCCAATGTGGAGATTAGTGTTGCCACATGGGTTTTTTTTTGCCTTCCTCTGGATCAACATGTTAGGCTATGGGTTGAACTAGATGGACTTAAAGTCTTCCTTCAACCTTAAAAACTATGTTACTATGTTACTAAGTCCTAGGATGGGCATAACAACAGCAACGCAGATGCCTTATCAAGGATGCCTCATCTAGCAGATATGGGAGTGGACGAGGATAAGCTGGAAGACATAGAGCTACCAGCCTTCCATCAGTTGAGAGTGTACCAATATCAGCAAGTCCGCACAGAACTTCCCGAGAGAGTAGTGAACCCGTTACTGCACTTCGGCTGGAAGGAAGCTCAAGACAGTGACACGGCTATCAACTTCATCAAAGAACTGATAACTCAGGAGTCTGCAAAGTTACCTTCAAATCCTTTGCCAGAAACCAAACACCTGTGGAGCGAAAGAAGCAAACTGTTCATTTACCAGGAGAAGCTCTGCAGAAGGTACATTAACCCCAGAACCCACAAGATGGTCTGGCAAATCATCGTACCCCGGACAGAAGTTCAAATGATTTTGAATGCCTACCACAACCAAACTGTACATTTTGGGTGAAAGAAATTGGAAATGTTGCTCAAGGACAAATTCTACTAGGTTGGCATGCGAGGATCCATAGAAAGATGATGTAAGAACTGTGGACCGTGAAGCCTATGCAGAAAGGGCAAGCAGAGTCAAAGAGCACCACTTCAACCTATTGTAATAATGCAACCACTCCAAATTGTAACCTTGGACCATGTAAAATTAGCTCCAAGTAGAACCGGCAACACCTACACCTTGACAATTGTAGACCATTACTCGAGATTCCTGATGGTCGTACTTGTAAAAGACTTGACAGCCGCAACAGCCGCAAAGACCTTCCAGAATGTCTTCTGTAGACCACTTCAGAACAAGTTTTTACTGATAGTGGCTCAGCATTCGAAGCAGAGATCTTTCAAGAGTTTTGCCATCTTTATAGTTGTAAGAAGATAAGAACTACTCCATATCATCCCCAATCCAGTGGGTTATGTGAAAACATGAATAACATTGACATGCTCAAGATACTACCTCTTGAAAAAAGAAACCAATGGCCAGAAAAACTGCCTGATCTGGTAGACATGTTTAATCACATTCCAGTGAGTTCTACAAACTGTACACCCGCCTATCTAATGAGAGCCCTTACAAGAAGACTACCTGTAGATCTAGACCTTGGAGTTGTCGAACCCAGAGCAGATACTTCTAATTCTGACTGGAACACCAACCGTCTAGACCAGTATAGACAGGTGCAAGCCTGTGTTGAAAAGAATCTAGAAAAGTCCAGGGAAAGACAAGAAAAGGACTTGAACAAAAGTGCACAGGCAGAACCCATACTACCTGGAAGTACTGTCTTAAAGAGAAAAATAAAGAAACACAAACTTGATGACCAGTGGGAAAGAGAACCTTACACCGTTTTGAGTTCCAACTTTGACAATAATAAAGTCTGTCTCATAAGTAAAGATGCAGGAAAGACCACAAACAGTATTCTGGGATCATTTAAAGAAATGTCCAGAAGAATGGAAAAATCAAGACTACCCAGATTTTCCTGAAGAGAAACCAGAGTCCTATAAACCATTTGAACCTCCATGTGTAAAGCCCAAAGAAAAAGGCATATCCACTATATTTGGAGACTTTCCAGAAGATTGGCACCAACATGAAGGAGCAATCATTGTCCCTGTCATTAACTTCTATCAACCACCAGAAAATCTGGAAGAAATACCCGTTGCTAGAGAGCCAGAGGATCCTGCAATCAGTACATCTGCTAGTCCTGTAGTGAGACTGAGGCCACGCAGACGCTTACCTGATACACCCACATTGCATTCTCCAGACACCACCTGAGATAACCACACCCGTAGTGCCTAAATCCAGTCGTAGCACACGTGGACAAGCCCCATCCAGTTATGGAGATTGGGTACAATAAATGTGATATAGAACTAATGAAAAGTAACTTGTAAATAGCAACTTTTGTAAAAATGTTAATAGTAGTTTTTATAGGGGTTTTGTGTGGCTTCTTGAAGTATACTGGGGGCTGTGAGAGGTCTCCTGCGGTATGCTGGGGGCTATGTGCAACTGTCGAGCCCCAGACCCTGGGGTACTCGGGTATCAGGCTCGGTGGGTGCTCTTGCGGGGATGTCACGGGTGGCAGCACCTGAGCCCGTGGCCTGGGTGACACTTCAAAAAGGGGTTATGTACAGGGTATAAGAGTTTGTCATGTGACGCCAGCTGTAGTTCCTGGTGATGGGTCACCAGCGCCGCCACAATCCTCCGGAGGCCAATGGTAATGTGGCTTAGATCGCAAAGCTCCCTAGAGGAAGAGCTGGTCCTCCGGGGTAGTGATCCTGAAAACAAGCAGGTTGATGGAGAAAACCACACACAGGCAAAGTCACTTTCTCCCGGGTACTTTACTGTAAACATTCAGTAGTAAATACAGAGTCCACAGTTCAGCATCAGTTGTTAAAGTAACAGGTAGCTCTACGGGTGGCTGCAAGTGGATCCCAGGTGATATGGTGGGTCCCGTGGTGTACCTTAGTTGACGAACCCATGTCCTTTCTTCCCCACCTAGGATGTGTATATACCCAATGGCTCCGTGTAGGTAGTATTGGGGGTCCTCTCCCTCGAGGTGAGGAAGCAGGCAGACCACTCCATCTGGCAGGGTGCTGCAGCTGATAAACAACGCCCGGCATTCCCGTGGTGGACTAGAGAATCCCCTGGAGTATGGTCGCTCCATGCTGGGGTTCTCCCTTTCTCTCTAGGGCCCAGACTCCACATATCGGGTGCCCTCTTTCAGGATTTCCTCAAGACCCTATTTCTCCTTCCCTCCGGATCAGTTTGGAGCCGTCCGGGTAACCCTTCCGCCTCGTTCCACACTTTTTTCCAACCGTCCTAACTCCTCTCCTCCTCCAACTGGCAACTGTTTGTTTCCCCTAGAGGTGAATATATCTCCCTCCCGGGTAACCTCCCACTGCTCAGCTAATGTGGGAGTTCAGGAATGGGGCACATCTACCAACCTAGGGTTCACTTGCAGCTGGGCAAATTACACCTCTTTTACGGGTACAATACCCCACTGTAATGCCTGACTACGTGGGGTGCCATATACCCCCCTGATGGAATAAACATGGCTGTGACCATACATGTTTGAAGCCTGGCCAGTCTGGCATTGTCCACTGTGATTCTACAGCAGCTTGCTTGACCGAAGCAAAGATCCTGGCTGAGCTACATCAGTGGCTGTTGGTCTGTGACTGCAGAGAAGCCGCTATGTGTGCATTATCTCTTGTTTATGTCCTGGCTGAAACTCCTGTGCTACTGAAGAGCCAAGAGACTAGCAATATGGAGGACCTGGTGAAACAGTTGCTGCAGGCCAATATCCAACAACCTAATACTAACTAATACTTACCTCCAGAAGGCGCTGGAGCAGCAGCACCAAATGCAGCAAGAGCAGTTAAGTGCTATAAAGGAGGCCTTGGTTTGGCAACCTCGAGATGTGGAGGACCGTGCACAAAGCGCTGCTAGTGGGCGTAAAGCCGTACAAAAGACTTTACTTAAAATGACTGCAGACAATGATGTGGAAGCATATCTGTCTGTGTTTGAACGAATTGCAGATCGTGAGCGCTTATAGGTGGACAAATGGGCTGAAGTGGTTGCTCCATTCCTGGTCGGGGATCCACAAGAGGCCTATTATGATCTGTGTGGAGCTGATGCTATGGACTATGTAAAACTAATAGGTGAAATCCTGGCAAGGCTGGGAGTAAACACCTATGTATGGGCAGAGAGGGTATATCTATGGACGTTTGTGGAACATCAGCTAGGCCAGTTACAAATGCATGACCTCATCCATCTGGTAAAAAAATGGCTGCAACCAGAGACTCTGGCACCTGCACAGATGGTGGAATGTGTTGTTCTAGTCAAGTATCTGAGATCCTTACCTGCTAAGATCCAGAGGTGAGTTGGACAGGGGGAACCAACTAGCGCCGATCAGTTGGTGAATATGGTCGAGCGTTATAACGCCTCTGAAAGCCTACACCAGGGGATGCTACCACCTCCCTGGGGACGCAGGAGGTCGCCTGAAAGTCCTGTGAAGACTACTCTTTCTTCAAAAGCTTCAAAAGAAGAGAATGCTGCACCTAGGGGTAGCAGGTCCACAAGGGACTATGGTGGCGGTATGGTCTCTCAGCAAGTCAGCAGACCCAGACTAAGGTCCCCAAATGGGAGGCAAGGGTTTATCCTGTGTTGACGATGTCATGGGCAAGGCCACTTAGCAGCTAACTGTCCTATGACTACTAAGCCAAAGGACTGTAATGCTGCAAGGCGACTGTCGTTATATCGCTGTTTCAGTCTGTCTGTGCTACGGAGGTCCTCACAGGAACTGAACAACATGTGTGTCACATCGAGGTTGATGGCTGTGGTGTGGTGAATGCCGTCCTAGATTCTGGCAGTCAAGTAACTTTGGTACATGCCAGTTTGGTGGACCCTGGAGTACTCACAGACTCAACTGTAGGCATTAGTTGTATACATGACGATACTAAAAACTACCCCACTGCTTGAGTCACTCTTGCCATGCCATTGGGGGCCTAAAGACATCAAGCAGCAGTCGTACAGTCTATGTGGCATAGTGTAATCCTGGGGAGAGATTTTCCCTTATTCTGGGACTTGTGGAACTTCAAAAATGGCCTAAACACTCTGGTTGAGGATAAACCCGTGAATAAAACTCTGGGCTGGTCCCTGAGCCGTTGGAGCAAGACGACGGGGGGGCCACCTCAGGGGTAGGTCCAGAGTCTGTGGACTCTCCCTTGGCTGTGTTTGCGGGTGAGGCAGATGAGCTAGAGGATGGTATAGAGATGCCAGGTCTTGAAGTGGCCCGCAATAGTTTCGGGACCACTCAACACCAGGATCCTACTCTAACAAGGGCATGGAAAAATGTGAAGGTTTCTGAGGGAACCCCATTGTACCCAGGGGCTCAAAATGAGTTCCCACATGTGGCGGTGCAACAGAGCATGCTATATCACATAGACAAAGTGAAAGGAATGGTGGTGGAACAGCTAGTGGTGCCCAAAGCCTTCCGTCAGGTGGTCTTGGACCTGGCGCACAAGCATCCCCTGGAGGGGTCACTTGGCTGGAGAAAAGACAAAAGACCATATTCTGCAACGTTTCTTTTGGCCGTGCCTGGTGGGAGATGTAGCCCAATACTGTCATGTCCTACGTAACAGTTGAGCGCACCTATGTCCCCTTTTAGAAGCCTCCTGGTGCCCTTACCAATTATAGAGGTGCCCTTTGAGAGAATAGCAATGGATATAGTTGGTCCATTAATTAAATCTGCCAGGGGTCATCAATACATTCTGGTGGTTCTGGATTACGCCACTTGTTATCTCAAGGCCGTACCCTTGTGGAATGCCAATGCGAAGGCAATTTCAAAGGAGCTTGTAAACATGTTTTCTCGCACAGCAATTCTGAAAGAGATACTTACGGACCAGGGGACTCCCTTTATGTCTTGGATACTCAAGGACCTGTGTAGACTACTAAAAATCTCCCACCTGCATACTTCAGTGTATCACCCTCAGACCGACGGGCTGGTGGAGCGCTTTAATAAAACCATCAAGGGGATGTTGAAAAGGGTGGTGGATAAAGACGGGAAGGATTGGGATGCTCTCTTGCCATATCTCTTGTTCGCCATACAAGAGGTCCTCCAATCCTCCACTGGCTTTTCACCGTTTGAGTTGGTTTATGGGCAGTGTCCCAGAGGCCTGTTAGATATTGCCAAGGAGACTTGGGAGCAAAAGGTAACTCCTTACTGCAGTGTAATCGATCACATAACACTTATGCGGGACAGAATTGCAGCGGTTATTGCTATAGTGAAAAAATGTTTAGAGCGTGCACAACATGCCCAAAGCAGGGTGTACAATCGGGCAGCTAAACCATGAGTCTTTTAGCACGGAGATCGGGTGTTAGTGTTGGTACCTACTGTAGAAAATAAATTTCTTGTGAAATGTCAGGGCCCATATGAGGTGCTGGATAGAATAGGTGAAGTGAATTATAGGATACACCAACCAGACAAGAGAAAGCCCGAACAAATCTACCACATAAACTTACTCAAGCCCTGGCGGGACAGAGAGAGTCTGGCAGCAATGGCTACCCTTGATAGTGGGCCTCGAGGAGCACCAACATCTAGGGAAACTAACCCACAGAAAGTACTGCCAGAGGTGGGTATTGCAGACGTGGGTCCAGTTGAAACCCTATCGAATTCCCGTGGCCCGAAGACAAGGCATTGCCCAGGAAGTAGAGAAAATGCTGTCGCTCGGAGTTATTGAGGAGTCTCGGAGTGAGTGGGCTAGTCCCATCGTGCTACTGCCTAAGCCCAATGGAACTATCTGATTTTGTAATGATTTCCACAAATTAAATGAGGTATCAAAATTCGATGCCTAACCCATGCCATGAACTGATGAACTTATCGAGAGAGTGGGTTCGGCCAGAAACATATCTACTGTTGATTTAACAAAAGGTTATTGGCAGATTCCCCTCACTGACTCAGCCAAAGAGAAAACTGCCTTTGTTACGCCACAGGGACTGTTCCAGTACTGGGATATGCCATTTGGGTGGCATGGAGCCCCAGCCACCTTCCAATGACTAATGGATATCATCTTAAAGCCCCATCTCCAGTATGCATCCGCATACTTGGATGATATCATTGTCTTTACTGATAAATGGGACACTCATTTGCCAAAGGTACAAGCAGTCTTAGGCTCCCTAAGAACTGCTGGGTTGACGACCAATCCCAACAAATGTACATTGAGGTTGGAAGAGGCTCGCTATCTTGGATACGTCATAGGTAGGGGAGTCCTAAAGCCTCAGGCGAATAAAGTGGACCCCATTCAGTACTGGCCACAACCGGTCAATAAAAGACAAGTTAGAGCCTTTCTGGGGATCATTGGATATTACCGGCGGTTTGTCAAAAATTTTGCGACCATCGCAGCCCTACTCACAGATCTTACCAAGGGGTCGAAATCCGTCACAGTAAACTGGAACATAGAAGCAGAGAATGCCTTTCAACAGTTGAAAACGGTTCTATGTGACCAACCGCTGTTGGTTACACCGGACTATATATGGGAATTTATTGTTTAAACGGATGCCTCAGGTGTTGGCCTCGGCGCAGTGTTTTCACAAGTCGTGAATGGTGAGTAGCACCCAGTAGGCTATATAAGCAGAAAGCTTACAGAGGCAGAAAAGAAATACAGCATTGTCGAGCAGGAGGCCTTGGCGGTATAGTGGGCCCTGGAAACCTTGTGATATTATTTACTAGGTCGCCGATTCAGGCTAGTGACGGACCATTCGCCCCTGACATGGATGTCCCGAGCAAAAGAGGGCAATGCGCGGGTGATGCGCTGGTTCTTGGCATTGCAAAATGTTACATTTTCTGTGGAGCACAGAGTGGGCACCGCACAAGGGAATGCGGATGCGTTGTCTTGAACGCACTGCTTGGTGGCTCGCTGTGTCCGACCCTACGGGCTCAAACAGAGGGGGGAGTGTGTGAGGTGCCAAGGGAGAGGTACTAGAAAATAGATATGTTTCCCCTTGTTACATTTCATATGCCTCTCTGTATTGATTGTGGAATAGTCAGCCTGTGCAAATAGAAGAGCTGGGGAAGTCAGATATATCCCAGCAGTTGTTAAGTCACTGATGCCTGGTTATTTCAGTGTAATCTGGGCCTGGTTTTCTGGATTACTCTGTGTAACTAAATGTTCCCACTCTACATATTCAGTCCAGGTTTTGTTCCTCTATGGATCAGCTGATATAATCAGGAGAAGTTGGAGGATCCCCGTTTCTGTCTGCTGGGCTGAGGAGCTGACACACTAAGATACCTCTCCTTTGTTTGTTGCTTAGGTTTATTTTGTAGTTAGTACTCTGTTGTTTAGTTAGTGGCCAGACGGCCTTAGACATTTATTTTCATGTGTTGCCTGTGTAACACTGAATGATAAGTGTACACAATACACATGGCTATGTCCATACCTGCGTAAAGCCTGCTAGTCTGCCATTGTCCACCATTGGCCATGGCCGCTCGCTTGAACCGAAGCAAAGATCCGGGCTGAGCTATATCCCTTGTCTCACAAATGGTGTTTCGAATGCTCAGGACAAATACACACTCCTGGAATGGAGTGTTAGCTTTATTAATAATAATAATAATAATAATAATAATAAAATATGCATGCATATTGCATCAGGTAGTCTGATACAATGTATGCAAACAAATATATTTTATTAAGTTGAAGGTCATTATGGCAGTGTAATATCATTGGGCGTGCTAAGTTACTGGGGGACTGTAATCAAGCATCAGGATAAGAAAATGGATTGCAGTAGCTCCTACGCTATGCCTTGCGGTGAATTCAAATCCACACCCAAAATACATACAGTACATAAACAAACTGACAGATGAGGACGATTTAACAAAAACATGCCCTGGAGGAAAAATTGAAAAGATAACAAGAAAACCAGGAGAGGGTTATACTATGAATAATTTGTCACAAGCAATCTGAGATATGCAGATAAATAGTACGATGAGACTAGAGCATTGGATTTTGAAGTGTTGAAATAAAAGTTGCAGCCATGTAAGACTTCTAAGGTTCATTTCAAATATTCTTTTGACAATTATTATGAATAATTTATGTTAAAGGAGTTTACAAGTTTAGAAAACAGTTTATTAGCTAAATGACTAATTGCTTGAGGCCTGAGTAGTGTTCAACGGTTACTTGTTTCTCTTTATAGCACCACTTCAGTGAGGAGTTTGAATGGAGAAGTAATCATACACAGGTGCGTCTCAATGAATTAGAATATCATCAAAAAGTTAATTTATTTCAGTAATTCAATACACGACTTGAACGCATATATTATATAGAGTCATTATACACAGTGATTTATTTCAAGTGTTTATTTATGTTAATGTTGATGATTATGGCTTACAGTCAATGAAAACCCAAAGGTCATTATCTCAGAGAATTAAAGTAGGGAGGATAAAGGGTCTAAGGTACTTTCACATCAGCGGTTTTTGCCGTTCGCGGCAGATGCGGTGAAAAAAACGCATCTGCCGCAATTACCGCATAACCGCTGCACTTGCGGCACAGTTGCGGCAAGCCCCATACAAAGTCTATGGAGGCTTGCGGCAGGTGCGGCAAGTGCGTTATCGGCACTTGCGGCAGGTGCGGCCGCAAAAAAACCACAGCTGACCGCGGTTTTTTTTTGCGGCCGCACCTGCCGCAAGTGCCGAAACTGCACTTGCCGCACCTGCTGCACACTTACCGCAAGCCCCATAGACATTGCATGGGGCTTGCCGCAACTGTGCCGCAAGTGCAGCGGTTATGCGTTAATCGCGGCAGATGCATTTGTTTCACCGCATCTGCCACGATAGGCAAAAACTGCTGATGTGAAAGCAGCCTAAGAGATAAAATTTGACCTAAATATGTGTCAAAGGCTTTACCTTGTGTGGGTGTAAGAGTCACAACCACTATGAAAGCAGATCACGGCTGTTGCAGTCCCCAGCAAGGTGCATAGAGAGTAGGGAGGATGAAGGGTTAAAAACTGCACTGCCTTGTTCAATGAGAAATCAAAGCGTGAATATAATATTGATTTATTAGTCAACGCACTTCAGGACTCCATTGCCCCTCCCTCAGGACAAATCAGTATCATATTGCCATGTTTCAGGGCATTTCTGGAGACTTGAAATGCGTTGACTAATAAATCAATAATATTTTCACCCTTTGAATTCTCATGGAATAAGGCAGTACGGTTTTAACCCTTCATCCTCCCTACTTTCCTTTCTTGAGATAATGACCTTTGGGATTTCATTGGCTGTAAGCCATAATCATTTTCAGTAAGAGAAATAAACACTTGAAGTAGCTCACTCTGTGTGTAATGACTCTATATAATATATGCGTTTCACTTTTTTGTATTGAATTACTGAACTAAATTAACCTTTTGATGACATTGTAATTCATTAAGGTGCACCTGTATGTAGTGATGGGCGAATTCAAACTATAAAATATGGGGTCTGTTCCGAACTCCTAGTATTCATGCGCAGATTTCGAACACGGGTATCCCTGGAAAACCCATGTTACAATTTTGGTCCGGGGGCTGTAAAACAAAGCCTCTGATTAATAAACATTCTTGTTATACTTACCAACTCCCGCTGTCCCTATCACATCTCCTTCTGTGGATATTCACTGCAGTAGCCGAAAACCACTTCAGTTCTTAGCAGTGTCCGTGGTGACGTCAGGGGTCACTCGAGTTCATGGCTCAGATATGAACTTGATTGACCTCTAACTGTCACTGTCAGTCTCAGCCTGCTTGTCACTCTAAACCAGGGGTGGGCAACTTCAGGCCTCAAGGGCCGCACACAAACCAGGTTTTCAAAATTTCCTTAGAGTTTGAAAGTTTGTAATTTAAATGATTGTAAATAGACAAATTTCAAATTCTAAGGAAATCTTGAAAACCTGGACTGTGTGTGGTCCTCGAGGTCTGGAGTTGCCACCCATGATCTAGACAGACGCTTGTCTGTTCAGAGCGATGAAGCAGAGCTGAACCTGTTCTGCATGTGGACTATGCTGGAGGGAAGTTTTTTCGTAATTAAAGATGGAGTCCTTAAATGTGTTTTTTGTTGTATTTCTAATAAAAGAAAATGTTGTCCTTGCGTTGTGTTTTTCTTTTAAAATTTACTAGAAATTCATGGTGGATGGGTCTAATTTGGCTTGACACCATGAAGTTTGGGCTTAATACCAGCTGAGAATACAAAGCTAGTATTAACCCTTTATTATCCAGCGTGCCACCGCCCACCATGGCCACTGGTAGAGCTGGGTAAAGTGTCTGGAATTGCCACTATGATAAATACGCCATTTTCAGGGGCAGCTGCAGGCTGTGGGTTTCAGCATGGGGGGTCCAGAACACTTGAGACTTACCATGCTGAGTATCCTAGCCACAAGCTCTCTGGTTTTACCTGGCTGGCGATCAAAATGTGCTGGAGTCCACTCATTTTTTTAAAATTATTTATTTAAATAATTAAAATAATATTAGGCTTCCCTGTATACTGATTGTCAGCCAAGGTAAAGTCAGACAGCTGGGGGGTGGCAGGCCGTAGCTGTCCACTTTATCTGCACTGAGAATCAAAAATACTGCAAAGTGCCACATCATTTTCAAAGATTATTTATTTATCTTTACATTACTGCATGTCTGATGGACCCAACAGCAAATCACAGGAACTGTGACAGAGAATGGGCATCTGTGATTGGCTGTTTTAGTAACCTGGAATCTGCCCATACATTACAGAGGCTGGAATGCATGAGCTGGTTTCAGGTTACTCCAACAGCCGTTTAGAGACACCCACTCACTGGGATAGCATCTGTGATTGGCTGTTGGGCTCTTCACAGATTGACTGACATAATAAAAATGTAAAAATAAATAATGTAGCGCTTCATGGTATTTTTGATTCTCAGCACAGATAAAACGGATAGCTATGGCTGCCACCCCAAGTTGCCTGACTTTACCTTCGCTGGCAATCAATATACAGGGAAGCCTAATTATTTTTTAATTATTTTTAATTATTTAACTAAATAATGTAAAAAAAATGTGTGAGCTCCTGCCCTATTTTGATTGCCAGCCAGGTAAAACCAGACAGCTGGGGGCTAGGATTCTCAATGTGGTAAGGCGCAAGCATTCAGGGCACCCCAAGCAGTCTCCAGCCACCCCTGAAAATGGTGCATTCATCGTAGCGCCATTTCTAGGCACTTTACCCAGCTCTTCCAGGGACCCTGGCGAGGGATGGCATGCTGAGTAATAAGAGTTATTACCAGCTTTGTATTTTCAGCTGGTACTAAGCCTGAACTTCATGGTTTCAAACCAAATTAGACCTGGCCACCATGAATTTCTAGTAAACATTAAAAAAAACACAACACAGATACAATTTTTTTTATAAGAAATTAAATAAAACCTTTAGAAACTCCATCTTTAATTACAAAAAAAAAAAACATCTCCTCCAACATAGTTCATAGGCAGAGCAGGTTTAGCTTTGCTTAATCACTCTGAACAGACAAGCATCTGTCCAGAGCGTCAAGCAGGCTGAGACTGACAGTGACAGTCAGAGGTCAGTTGAGTTCATAGCTGAGCCACACACTTCAAACACTACTGAAAATATATCTGAAAGTTAATGAGTGGCCTTGGTAGTAGATGCAGGACTGCAGGATGCGCGCCGCAGGACCTGGTAAGTATAATGATAGTGTTTATTGATTATATACTTTATTTTACAGCCCCCCACAACCCCATCCCCTAACTGAAAAATCCAACTCAAGGTTCGGACGTAATTTCGAGTTAGGTCCAGCCCTGAACTCGGACTTTACAAAAAGGCCCGGGCGAGTCTACCGATCCCGAGTATCGGTGGGTTTACCCACTATCTGTATGTGCTGATAGTCCATTTAATGGGAATCATTGTGTGTTTTGTGGGAGTAAACACTTAGGGAAGGAGTAGGGAACTCCAGGCCTCTAGGGCCTCCAACAGTTCATATTTTCAGGATTTCCTTAGTATTGCACAGGTAATAATATAATCAACTGCACTGGTGATGATTCCATTCCCTGTGCAATGCTAAGGAAATCCTGAAAATATGACCTGTTGGCAGCCCTTAAGGCCTGGAGTTCCCTATCCCTGTTTTAGGGCATTTTCCAAGATAAAGAGGAACTGTCACCCCCAAGTTGCATGGCAAACTAAATGGAGCACTGAATGCAGCATGTCTGCTGCATTCAGGGAAGGGGTCCCCCATGTCTCTAGCCCCCCTTTCAGCTTTAAAAAAGACTTTATAAAACTACAGATAAGAGGTCTAATGGGTGGGATCTTATTAAGAGGTCCTGGCTGCTGGCAAAATCCTCAAGCCTCCTCCTTGTATATTCCGCCCCTTCTATGTCTCTGCGCCACCTCCTGTTCTGCTGGCTCTGCCCTCCTCCTCTCTTGCTCTCTGTCACTCATCCTGCCGCACAGAGCTTGGTCAGAGCCTCTGCACAGCATTTAGCCTGACGTCAGCGCCAGATTCCTGCCCTGTTTATGCTTTATTCAGTAGAATTTTCAAGTTGATAATTTTTTTGGGCCACCGAAAGATGGTAGACATTTCCAAATGGCTCCCGGCAGAAAAAAGGTTCTTCATCCCTGCCTTAGAGTGTAAGACTAATTGTCACTAAGTATATAACAGAAAGGTTCTTCTTTCTGAGAACTTTTTTAATAACACCAATTTTTTAAAAAAGAAGATAAAAATCAAATGAAAAAAAAACGACATAATTTTATGATGCTTTGTCTGGCGAGGTTTATACTACAAATGTCTGCAAAAAAAAAACCTGCTGAACCTCAAAGAAGAAGCTAAGGCGAAACGTGTCAGGGTGAGCCAAATATCCCCCCTCAGGACCGCTGTGTTTGTCTGATCCCCTAGCAATTTGACTCTGTAAGTCGCCTGTATGACTAATTTTCTCTGCGATCTTTACATCTGCCTGGAGAACCTCTCAGTATGTGTTATTATCCTGCCTGGTATGACAAGGGTATTGTAATCTGTCTTGTTTGGCTAAAACATGGGTGCACGTCTTGATCTAGGAGGCATGCACCCCCTGTGACACACTTGGTATGTACACCGCATGTAGCCCGAGACAGCTATACACCTGCCTTTTTTTCTCTGGGTCCCTTTTTTTCTGGTGTTTTACTTCCCCGGTTTTAAAACTGCATAGTACAGTAATCCCTATTTAAGATTTTATCCTCTGGTTTTGCTGCTTGATGCATATATCCTTTGTATTAATATATTTGCATTCAGCCCGGGACAGTTGTTGACCTGCCTATTCTCATAGTAATATAGTAACATAGCATTTAAGGTTGAAGGAAGACCTTAAGTCCATCTAGTTCAACCCATAGCCTAACATCCAGAGGAAGGCAAAAAAAAAAACATGTGGGAACAAATTCCTTCCTGACTCCACATACGGCAATCAGACTAATTCCCTGGATCAACGCTCTATCAAAGAATCTAGTATATATAACTGGAAATATTCTATTTTTCAAGAAAGGCATCCAGGCCCTTCTTAAATGTTAGTAGTGAGTCACTCATTACAACATCATGTGGCAGAGAGTTCCATAGTCTCAATGCTCTTACAGTAAAGAAGCCACGTCTGTGATTATAATTAAACCTTCTTTCCTCCAGACGTAGAGGATGTCCCCTTGTCCCCGTCTCAGGCCTAAGAGTATAGAGATCATTAAAAAGATCTGTACCCCTCATATATTTATACATTATTATAAGATCACCCCTAAGCCTTTGTTTTTCCAAACTAAATAACCCCAAGTGTAATAACCTGTTTTGGTATTGCAGACCGCTCAGTCCTCTGTTAACCTTGGTCGCTCTTCTCTGCACCCGATCTAGTTCAGCTATGTCTTTGTTATACACCGGAGACCAGAATTGTACACAGTATTCTAAGTGTGGTCGCACTAGTGACTTGTATAGAGGTTATGTTCTCCTCATGAGCATCTATGCCTCTTTTAATGCATCCCATTATTTTATTTGCCTTTACAGCAGCTGCCTGACACTGGCCACTAAATGTGAGTTTGTCATCTACCCATACACCCAGGTCTTTTTCAGTGACAGTTTTGCCCATTGTTTTACAATTAAGCACATAGTTATGCATTTTATTTCCTCTGCCTAAGTGCATGACTTTACATTTTTCCCCATTAAAGCTCATTTGCCATTTATCAGCCCAAGATTCTAGTTTACATAAATCCTCCTGTAATATAAAATTGTCCTCCTCTGTATTGATAAACCGGCAGAGTTTAGTGTCATCTGCAAATATTGAGATTCTACTCTGTATGCCCCCTACAAGGTAATTAATAAATATATTAAAAAGAAGCGGGCCCAATACTGACCCCTGTGGTACCCCACTGTTAACTGTGACCCACTCTGAGTGTGTTCCATTAATTCCATGTCAGGCTTTACACCTGTATAACAATTCCTGTGTAAGATACAAACTTTTGTTTTAATCACTTTATTGCTCAGTGCACGTACTTCTTTGTACACCAAGATATCAATTGTGTTGTATGTTATTTTGCACTTTTTTTATCACATTTTTCTTGTGAAAGGGTAAATAGTATCACTCACAGTAGATGTATCACTTTTGATGTGTTTAGTACATAACAGGATTATTGGATACACTTGATTTGTGTTCATTTTGCTTACTATTTTCACATTTTGGGTTTATGAAAACTGTCACTTTTATTAGTTGTCACCACATAGTCACCTTTTGTTTTTTGACGTCATATACACCGAGAGTTCCGGATCACTCAGTTCAAATTATCTATTAGCAACACTTCCGCCTCACGTTTACCAGATATGGGATTTCTAATTTTAACAATTTTAACAATTTTATTAAATATTTCACCAGAGAATTTAGGAGTTTTCTGACTATATATACTATACTGGAGGCCGTGTATCACCAAATTGATGTTATTGTGTAAATTTAGTAAACTATGATTATGGGGTCTTTTTTGGTCGCTGAAGGGATAGTACTGATGGCATCTTTTCATATATTTTAATAAATGTGTGGAACTAAATTTTGTATTGATTAAATAAAGGTTTTGTACCATTATTTGGGCTGATAACTCCTTTAAAAAATAGGCATTTGTCTGACTTCTGAGTTAGGGTGCCTTCACACTGCGGTCAGATCCGGTCCGGGGCTGTCAGGGGTGAACCTGACAGCCCTGGAACGGATCAGCACACACAACCAGAGGGCTAATATGCTCTCCGGTCCGGTGTGCAGCCTGCCGCAGCTGCCGCTGCTTAAGATTCCGGACCGTGGCTTGCAGGGAGCTAGCCTCGGTCCTGAACTATAACAGCGGCATGCAGCCACAGGTGTCTGGTTTCCACATCCTCCCGGATCGGGGCAATTCGGCCCCATAGGCTCCCATGTTAAGGGAGTGCCAAATTGCCCTGGAAGGATCCGGGGGAATCCGGGAGACACAAATTATGGGGAGATTGTTCTCCCCGGACACAAAAATATTGCAAGCAACATTTTTGTATCCGGGAGAAAAATCCCACATCTCCCGGATTGTTCCGGCGAGATGGAAGCTGGATGGCAGATAGCTGCCATCTGGCTCCATTCGGCCCCGTAGGACACTATGGGGCCAAAATCCAGTCCGGGGCTGTCACCCCTGACAGCCCCGGACCGGTCCACACCGCAGTGTGAAGGCACGCTTAGCCACATTGACTTTGTGGCCAAAAATAGGTTAATACAAATGTCTCTAGGTGGCCACTGATTGCTTGCGATGGAAATTGACACCTGTCGTCAATTTTGCTATCATATCATGATAATGAATTACTTTTTTATCTGAGAAAATGGCCCTTAAATTTGCAAAGAGGTGAAGATGGTCACATCTGATCACCTAATTAATAGATTGCTTGTAGGGTTAAATAAAGTTAGCTTTTTAATCATCTTATGTCTTACAATAATCATGTTTTATCTTGGCCTTCAAAAAAGCGATATGTTAAAATCAATCAGCAAAACAAAGGAGATAATTTTTGTCATTGATATAAACCGTAAAATTGTAATTTGTCCAAATTTATTGATAATTCTGTAGAAAGCACAATGGATGAACTCTGAAAGTCTAAGAATATTTTGCATTTTATAGCATTAGACATTCAGACTTGATACAACCCGAGACATCAAAAACAAAACAACTATTGACTTTCTAACAAGCTGACCCAGACACGGTAATAAAATGAATGTTATAGTGAGGATAAGCCCTGTAAAATCCAAATTCATCAGTGCTAACTAGGAAAATTTATTACAACAATGTCAGTCAACTTATTTTAAATCAATACAAATCTCCCATAAACCACCTAAAATCCAATAAGAATGTAGCAAACTCTTTCTGTAACAGATTAGTGTTAATGCAAAAATAAAGTGCCCCAAGGATAATGATCCATTGTGGTTGAGCAGACGGCCGTTATTTCTTAGACATTTTCATTTATTTTACTTTGGACATCTTTATTGGCATCTAGGACGTATGACATAATGTTCAATATTTTATCTTGGGGAATAATATATTGAAATGTTAAGAATCCCCTGGAGACAGAGGATTTCAGCTTCTTTCACATTTTTGCTGAATATGTTAAAAAGACTTCAGAAAGTTTTCTACTAAATACTTTTTATTTTTTTTTCCTTGTTAAAAATGTATGAATTTCCTTCTGAAATGATAATGAAAACATGCAAGAAATAAGAACAAAAACCATTGACGTGGTGGCAAAGGTAAGTCTACATTTATGCATTTTCTATATGAAGTGCTCTCCATGTGAAAGCTATCACAATCTCCACTCTGCTATTCTTTGTCTATGTTGTAGGTGGTGTTATGGTTCATATTTTATATCTTAGTTTGATTATCATTTATATATCTTTGATAACTTGTGTTGTATCATGTTTGTATTAGATCTGCAATGGAAGCAGAAAAAACAAACTATTTGCATTACCCTTTATGTTTGCTGCCTTTTTGGCTGGTTTGTGAAAACAATTATGAGCGCACTCCTCTTTTTATATAGTGGGTGCTAGCTTCAGAAATACATGTAATTATTAAACCAATAAATCCACTGCACACCACAAAACCTGGAATTGCCAAAATGGCTGTGTGAATATATTTCATCTTATGTATAGGAATCTAAGAAATATTAGTAAGATATCAAAAGCTGTCCCTGGTCTAAAAGGAAAATACGTGAAAGCATTAGTTTGATTCCATAGCTATGATATCATAAGCCCAGAAGCTATTTACAGAGCTCTCTCACCTGTTCTGGGTCCTATCTCACCCTCTGGACTGCAACTGTGAAATGTGGAATGGGAAAATGCCCTAATGTAATTAAAGGGATCCTGTCACCCCCAAAACACTTGTAAACCTATTAAAACCTGTCCCTAGAGCATATTAACACTTTCCCTACACTATTTCTACCTCCTAAATGCAGTAAGTGACATTGACTAAAAACGTTTTATAAGTACCTGATTAGTGATGATAATGAGTGACTATGCTATTCATAGTCACTCATCAAGACTGCCCCTCTGCTTCATAGCACGCCTCCATAGGCGTGATCGTCCTCCTAGATTCAAATTGCAGCCTCCCCGCTGTGCCCTGTGTCGTAGGAGGCTGCAGTGTGGCTTGTGACGCGATCCGCGTCATTCCCGGCGCCCTGTGACGTATTTACAGCGGCGCCGCGCTGTCAGCTTCAAAATGCGCACTGCGCATGCCCAATGCGCATGCGCAGTGCGCATTTTGAAGCTGACAGCGCGGCGCCGCTGTAAATACGTCACAGGGCGCCGGGAATGACGCGGATCGCGTCACAAGCCACACTGCAGCCTCCTACGACACAGGGCACAGCGGGGAGGCTGCAATTTGAATCTAGGAGGACGATCACGCCTATGGAGGCGTGCTATGAAGCAGAGGGGCAGTCTTGATGAGTGACTATGAATAGCATAGTCACTCATTATCATCACTAATCAGGTACTTATAAAACGTTTTTAGTCAATGTCACTTACTGCATTTAGGAGGTAGAAATAGTGTAGGGAAAGTGTTAATATGCTCTAGGGACAGGTTTTAATAGGTTTACAAGTGTTTTGGGGGTGACAGGATCCCTTTAAAATCGTGCATCTTAAAGGGGATGTACTAAGACACTAGGTGTAACCCTACCTTTAATATTTCTTAGATTCCTATACATAAGATGAAATATATTCACACAGCCATTTTGGCAATTCCAGGTTTTGTGGTGTGCAGTGGATTTATTGGTTTAATAATTACATGTATTTCTGAAGCTAGCACCCACTATATAAAAAGAGGAGTGCGCTCATAATTGTTTTCACATATATAAGGTTATTTGAGCTGCACCCCGCCAGTATAGCTAGGAGAACATTCACACTCTCACCTTTACCCTTTAAAGGCAGGGTTACACCTAGTGTCTTAGTACATCCCCTTTAAGATGCACGATTTTAATTACATTAGGGCATTTTCCCATTCCACATTTCACAGTTGCAGTCCAGAGGGTGAGATAGGACCCAGAACAGGTGAGAGAGCTCTGTAAATAGCTTCTGGGCTTATGATATCATAGCTATGGAATCAAACTAATGCTTTCACGTATTTTCCTTTTAGACCAGGGACAGCTTTTGATATCTTACTAATATTTCTTAGATTCCTATACATAAGATGAAATATATTCACACAGCCATTTTGGCAATTCCAGGTTTTGTGGTGTGCAGTGGATTTTTTGGCTGGTTTGACTGGACCTTGTCTTTGTTTAAGCTGTTTCAGAAGTATCCATGTCTCACGGACTTAGTTTCCAAAACTTGTATGTTTTTGGATAAGTACTAAGCCATCCTATTGCCTCATGAATATCAATAAATACATAGACAAGTCAGACACACTGACATAGCGGATGCGTGTGATTGCTCCCCGATCGATCGACAAACCTGAATATGGACCAGAACTGTCAGATGTAGACATCCCTTGCGTCTCACTCCAAATTAGCTCTCTCTGTGGAGGGGTTTCCATGACAGTGGCTATAGATGAGGTTGCATTGTCAGCCTGTTTTGTTTGAGTTACTTTCATGCTGGTTCTGGGTTGCTGGAGTTTCTACTTCTCTGCTATTTAAGTATGCAGGTTTCTTTATCTGGTGTCAATTCTACACTTTCATTCGCTGTGTAGTCTCTGGTTCTATCTCGCTCTGTTGCCTGACCCAGTCTGACTTTGTTTATGTTTACCTGATTTACAGCCCCTTGCCTGTGACCTGTTTATGCTCTTGCCTTTTCCCTGAATACTGCATCGCCCTCCTGGTATACCTGACTTTGGCTCGTATTTTGGATTACATCTTTGGCTAATCCATTTTGCCCTGCGCCCATTTCCAGGAAGTGAACTCATCTTTAACTTCTTGTCATTACTCTACACTTTCTGTGTCTGTGGTTATTACGGTTTTGACTCGCGTTACAAAAACAAAGCATACAAGGATATTACATAGACCAATATTAGTGAATGAATGGCTTTCTATATAGACCAACACTCTGTAAAAAAGAAAGAAAAAAAAAATTTAGCATGTTCTGTTCTAATCCATTTTTCAGCAGATATGGTCCTGTGTTTTTCATAAGAATTTTTCATATAATAACGTAAAGGCCCAGTTACACACACAGATAAGTGTGCAAAGATTGTTCGCAGATCTCTGGTTGCAGTGAAATCATGGACACATTGTTACATTTGTACACGGCCACAAAATAGAACAATGTGTCCATGATTTCACTGCAACCAGAGATCTGCCAACAATCTCTGCACAACTATCTGTGTGTAACTGGGCCTTTAAGCCTAATCATGACATGGCCTGTCCAATTTCAAGTACCGTATACAATGTACCAAGCATTAAAAAAAAACTTAGCTTGGTGCCTTTTTAACTTCCTAAAGACAAGGATGTTGACCTTCAGGATGCATGTGTTAATTTATTTCTTTTTGCCTCTCAAGATTCATACAGTGCTCACCATAAATAAGTACACCCCCTTTAAAAAGTAAGATTTGAATGAATTTCTCACTGAAAATAACAACAAAATCTTGTCAAAACTGCATATAATTGAGCATCTTTATAACCCAAAACATGAAAGTAAGGTTACAAATATGACTTGTAATACAAAATCTCAAATTACTTGATTCAAAAAATGGTTGCAACCCACATTCAAGCCTACTACAGTAAATCTAGTATTCTACATGGTCTCCATGATTTTTAAGGACAGGACCAAGTCTTCTACGCATGGAATGAACAAGTCGGCAACATATTGCAACGTCTATCTCTTTCCATTCTTTAGTAGGTACACGTGGATAGATAAGGTTTTAAAACCAACCGTAGACTAAAACCAGTGAATTCGGTGAAGGAACTTGATCTTTAATGTCAATGAGTTTCAGAATCAAATTACTCCTTCCTCAGGACAAATCACTTTTCTTTCCATTCTTTAAAAACAACTTTATTTTTTAGCGCCTAGATACTGAATGGAGATTGACGCTCAACTTATCTCTTCAGCACTCACCATAGGTTTTTTTAGTTGGATTCGGATCAGGAGACATTGTCAATAATCTGGCTAACAATTAGCCAAAACTGAAACCGAGAGAAACGGAGACAAATATTTCCATATGAATCAACAGAAATCCTAGTAATTTGTTCTAGATACTCCAAAATGCATACCAAAAACATATTTTGTAGGGGTTAAAAATAGTGTTTAATACAAAAAAATTAAGAAACGAGTATAAAAGACTAGAGTAAAGAATAAATTAACATTTAACATGGCAATTACTTTTCTAAAGACTCTTCTTGGCATATAGAGGTTAGCGAGTAGGGGAGATAGATGTGCAGATATTATTAAATATATGGGTTCCAGCTCACCATGTTGCTTTTGCTAATATCCTCCTGGAGCACGGAGACCGGCCTTGTCACGACCCGTGAATCCAATAAAGAAAATGAGATTCAACCCAGCTCATGACATGAAGGATTTTTTCTTTTTCTTTTCTGATAAAGTGAATCCTTACTCATGACACACATGATTAAGGATGTATATAGAATCCGAAACGCATCAACTGAGGTCATGCTATCCATATATTTCACCTCCTGTATGCTTTTTATTGGAAAATAAAAAAGATTCCATCTCATTTTCTTTAGCAGATATTATTGTTTCTAAGAGGAATTGCGGGGGTTGGCCTTTTTCACATGTGTATGCCAATGAAATCCAAGGCAACCAATGAAAAGCAAAACACATTTTTCCTGGAAAGAAATCAACAAAAATCGACGATAACCGACGTCAGCGAAAACTGAGGTATTACCATAGATACATTTGCACAAAGACCTACCAAGGCACCAATCTACTATATAATCTCCTAATCGTGTCTGTCTAACGCCGAAATCGCTCGCCAGCGCTCATTGGCTGCCTCTAGCCGCGGCAACCAATAAGCGCAACGTATGCAAAACAGCCGCGCGCATTCAAAACCTGGAGATGGCGACAGACAGGGCTTTTCTTGCGACGGTACCGCGTACCGGAAAATGTGAGCTGGGGGAGGCTGGTGGAGGCTGCAGGAGGGAGCGGGAGATCTCCTGCTCTGGCTCATAAAATATGCATAGCCGCTCTCCATCACCGTAGTGCTGAAACTGCACCGCGATGATGGGTTGGGGGAGCGGCACATATTATATGGTCCTGCGCCCCCCTGTAATGGCACATGCCTCCCTATGTTAGATATGGCCCCCATGCTGCTGCCATAGTAAAATAATAAACTTTATACTTACCTCCTGGCTCCTCCTCCAGCGCTGATCTCCCGGTCTCTCTCCGATCTCCCGGCTGCTGCTGTGATCGCACGTAGAGACTATGTCACTCTCTGCCGATCACATTACTGCACAGAACCAGGAAGTGGAGGAGCTCTGCAGCATCATCTCTGCCTGATCACAGCTGCATGGAGGGAGACCAGGAGATCAGCACTGGAGGAGGGAAGAATAGAGCAGCATGGGGGCAATATCTAACACAGTGGGCATGTGCCACACATAGGGGACGTGTGACATGCATAATGGACGTGTGCCATGCAAAGGGGACGTGTGCCAGGCATAGGGGACGTGTGCCACACATAGATGACGTGTGCCATGCATAGGGAATGTGTGCCATGCATAGGGGATGTGTGCCATGCATAGAGGATCTGTGCCATGCATAGGGGACGTGTGCCATGCATAGGGGATGTGTGCCATGCATAGGGGGCGTGTGCCATGCATAGGGGATGTGTGCCATGCATAGGGGACGTGTGCCATGCATAGGGGACGTGTGCCATGCATAGGGGACGTGTGCCAGGCATAGGGGACGTGTGCCAAACATAGGGGATGTGTGCCACGCATAGAGGACGTGTGCCATGCATAGGGGACGTGTGCCATGCATAGGGGACGTGTGCCATGCATAGGGGACGTGTGCCAGGCATAGGGGATGTGTGCCACGCATAGAGGATGTGTGCCACGCATAGGGGACGTGTGCCATGCATAGGGGACGTGTGCCATGCATAGGGGACGTGTGCCATGCATAGGGGACGTGTGCTATGCATAGCGGACATGTGCCATGCATAGGGGATGTGTGCCATGCATAGGGGACATGTGCCATTCATAGGGGATGTGTGCCATGCATAGGGGACGTGTGCGATTCATAGCGGATGTGTGCCATGCATAATGGACGTGTGCCATGCATAGGGGATGTGTGCCATGAATAATGGACATGTGCCATGCATAGGGGAGGTGTGCCATGCATAATGGACGTGTGCCATGCATAGGGGTCAATGCCAAGCATAGTGGATGTGTGCCACGCATAGGGGATGTGTGCCACACATAGGGGATGTGTGCCACGCATAGGGGACATGTGCCATGCATAGGGGACGTGTGCCATGCATAATGGACGTGTACCATGCATAAGGGGCAATGCCAAGCATAGTGAATGTGTGCCACGCATAGAGGACGTGTGCCACACATAGGCAATGTGTGCCACACATAGGGGAAGTGTGCCACGCATAGGGGACATGTGCCATGCATAGGGGACGTGTATCATGCATAATGGATGTGTGCCATGCATAGGGGACGTGTGCCATGCATAGGGGACGTGTGCCATGCATAGGGGACGTGTGCCATGCATAATAGATGTGTGCCATGCATAGGGGACGTGTGCCATGCATAATGGACATGTGCCATGCATAGTGGATGTGCGCCATGCATAGGGGATGTGTGCCATGAATAGGTAGGGCCGCACTGTCCAATGCTCAAAAAGAGCCTTTAGGCTCAGGTGGCAAGGAAGCAGGGGGGGCCACAGAGCAGAAGGGGGCGGCTCCTGCACCATGCAGCCGGCTCCCTGTGTGACGTGCAGCGGCTGCATAAAGTAAGATCACCAGCGACAGCTATCGACAGCACCCCCCCCGGCCCTCACCCACGGCCGCCAACAGCAACCCTACCCCACCCACAGTCCCTGACAGCAATCCCCCCCCCCCCCCCCGGTCCTCAACTAGGCTCAGGCGGCAAAGAGCCTTTCACAGGGGTGCATAGTGGAAATTAATCTGAAATGCGTACCGGCAAATATGTTTTTTACAAAAAAAGCACTGACAACGCATCAGCGACGTGGGATTGCCGTGACAGAGACGACAGCGCTACACTCACAGAGTGGGCAGGAAAGCTGACTTAACTGTCAGCTTTCCTGTCCCGCTATTTGAAATGAACAGCGATGTGAAAATGACCCACCAGCGATCCCGGCCAGGTCGTATCATTATCGGTATCACTGGTGCGTCGTTGTGTGACGGGGGCTCTATACTTACAGTACCACTGATAATGTCACAATCATGGCCGGAGCAAGATCACATGGCTGTGACATCAGCAGAGGTCCTTAAGCTAAACACACACAGCACCAGGAGCCAGGTACTGCAGACCAATTACACCCACACACCCTACACTCACCCTGCACTCACACTCACCCAACACTCACACTTACCCTGCACTGATGTCACACTTTACCCTGCACTCACGTCACACTCTGCCCTGCACTCACGTTACACTCTGCCCTGCACTCACGTTACACTCTGCCCTGCACTCACGTCACGCGCTGCCCTGCACTCACCTCACACTCTGTCCTGCACTCACCTCACACTTAGCCCTGCACTCACCTTGCACTCACATCACACTGTCCCTAATGCAAAACCCGCGTCGCTGATTGTTCGCAGCTGGCTGGGCGCAACCAATCAGCGATGCGGGATTTTCGTTACAGCGAAACTGGCACAGTCCGCCTGGTCTCCCCGTCCCCCTCCGCTCGGTCTCCTGCCTGCTGCTCACCGGCTCCATGCTCCCTCTGCCCGCTGTCTCACCGCCATTCTTCTTATTCTTTTCGTGGCATAGACTCCAGAAACTCAAAGGCCGCAGGGGGTGGGGGTAGAGCTGCCAAAGGGGGCATCGTAATGGCCGTGAACAAGGGCACGCCCACCACATCAGGGCTATGCGCTTGGACATGCCTACTATGATGCCCCCTGTTAACTCTGCCCCCTGAGGCCTTGTAATTGTTGACATCTATGCTGGAGGAAGAAGAAGAAGACATGCTAGGGTGAGAGGCGGCTGTACAGAAGCCTCGAGCGGGTGAGAACTGAGGGGGCCACCGCTGCACACTCTCACAACTGCACTGCCGTACACCCGCACACCCACATATTCTAGAATACCCAATGCGTTAGAATCGGGCCACCATCTAGTATCTGATAATTATTGTATGGTGCCATATTACAGAAATATTGTCAGAATTAATATTTCTAGAAGACAATATATTTGGGTAACAGCATCCATATGAGTGTCATACAGACTTGTCTAGGTGTAGAACTTTGGCTCCAACAACACAGAGGTTATATTGTGCTGTAATACATAATGTGCATTTATTCATACATCCATTCAACCTTGCTCATAACCAAATATGTTCTCATAAAAAGAAACAAAAATAATATATCGAAACTAAGTAAATTGCTTAAAAAGTAATAAATGATATACGCTCATAATTCCAAACTCTCACTCCAGGGAGATGCATGTTATAAATATTCTGTTGTCAGTAGTTCAAAACATTCAATTTTATATATCCGGCACTTTAAACTCAGGGATAATGGGAAGAAGCACTTTACATGATTAAACGCTACAAACCACAATATCCACAAGATCCATTTTAGAACTGTTTGTCAAGATACAAGGTGACCATGATAAAATATGCTGAGCATTGGGTTGGTAGAGGTCAACTAGTTGTGCATGTATCATTGTTCTTTTGACTATTGGAAATTGAAATTGCATGAGA
This sequence comes from Allobates femoralis, assembly GCA_033576535.1. NCBI lineage: Eukaryota > Metazoa > Chordata > Amphibia > Anura > Aromobatidae > Allobates > Allobates femoralis. The sequence goes on along the minus strand of JARQOC010000002.1, from coordinate 65,191,200 downwards.
TACAAAAGAATGATGGTGACTGTCCACAGCCTTTCTATTTCTCTAAACTATTAGGCTACGTTCACACAGTGTGTTTTTCCTGCGTTTTTATTGTGCTTTTTGAGTGCATTTTTACTTTGCTTTTATGCAAATACTAGTGCATCTCCATGAATTAGAATGTCATCAAACATCAATGTAGTATTGCCATGGTTCAGGGTGTTTCTGGGAGCCCTGAATCACGTTGATTAATAAATTAATATTATATTTAGCCTTTGATGTCTTATGTTGTATGTCAAAGCAGATTTTAACCCTTCATCCTCCCTATTTTAAATTTCTAAACTAATGACCTTTGGGTTTTCATTGGCTGTAAACCATAATCATCAACATTAACATAAATAAACACTTGAACTAGATCACTCTGTAATGACTCTATATTATATACATTTCACTTTATGTATTTAATTACTGAAATAAATTAACTTTTTTGATGATATTCTAATTCATTGAGATGCACTAGTATATGGTAATGTACACCTGCATTTTTCAATAGTTGCAAAATCTATGTGAAACAAGAAAATCCATGTATACACATTGGTGTCTATATGTGGTCGATTTTTGAGAGAGAGATGTAACTTATAGGGGAAACAAATATAAGGTAATATTTCAAACACTATAAAGCCCATGTGAAATAGGAACATCCATGCATATACATGTGTAGTTGGTTTTGAAAAACTAGAGAGAGACAGAGAGACACAAAGAGAGATCTGACCTACAGGGGAAATGCTAAAGAAACACAGATCAAAAATGCAAGAAACCCTAAGGGCATGTGCTCCCGATTCGGAGGCACTGCGTCTTACAATCTCTCTTTCACAACCATTATTAAAGATGCCCACAAATGCTGTTACTTTAAGGGAGTTTTGAGTTGTGCCTCTTGTTCACTCTTTACTAGAGATGGGTGGTTCTAACAAGATTTGAATTTGCCAAATCGCACAGACTTTTTTAGAAATTTTATTTGCAGGAAAGATATTCTCCATATATTGAATGTCCTTTATTATGCTTCCAGGCCTTTTTAGACCTTGGAGCATAATATACAACATATATAAGAATAGAAAAGCGTTATGCTTTACTGGTCACTGACCGCCATCTGATCCCCAGTGTTGCCTTCTCTCTCCATTGCAGGCCACATCTTCTAGCCTCTTAGGATTAGCAGTAAAAAGAGGCCTTAAGAACTGGATGGTTTCCTGCCATTTGGTCCTTTCCCCTGTAGCATATTTGACAGGTTCACTCTAGGCTGGGAACTCTAGTTGCAGCGAGGCCTCAAGGGCCACTATGCACCATGGAACATGTATGACATTACCACATGAGTTGCATAGCAAACTCCAAGGTATGGTCTTGTTCGGAATTGGATTTAAGTGAACAAATAAAAGATGTGACAGTGCAGATAATTCCAGCAAGAAGTACGGTAAATGGGATTATAACCGCGCTCCTGTCCAGGTAATAAATGATTCTTCGACAATGTTAATCATAAAAGGATATGTGATTTATTTTTATGCATTTCAGGGCATGCAAGCACCTTCTTCAGGAAGATAACAGATGTACAAATTGTACCAATGTGCAGATGGTACATCAGTGAATTTCCTGAAGAAGGGGCTTGCATGCCCTAAAAGGCGTAGAAATAAATCACATATCTACTGTAGAGATGAGCAAGTAGTGAAATATTTGTAATGAGTAGGCTCTAATACTTGCATATTCGTTACGAGCAGTGAGTTCAATGTAAGTCAATGCTCCCCGCCCAGTGCTTCGCTCCCTGCCTGATCCTCCATTGCCCACCCGGTCCTCCACCCCCAACTAATTTTCAAGCCCACCATCTTTTTCAAATTTACCGTTATTTAAAACAATCAGCTGATGCATCAACTGATCATTTGAAAAAGCCAGCTTCCTGGCTTTCCCGGCTGATGCATCAGGTGATTCCGGCATTCCTTTTACCGCCATGATTTTTAGTGCCAGCTATATCAAACAATCAGCTGATGCATCAGCTGATCATTTGAAAAAGCTGCCGGTAAAAAGAGTCTTTTTACCGCCGGCTTTCCTGCTGGCTTTTTCAGACGATCAGTTGATGCATCAGCAGATTGTTTGAAATAGCCAGCGGTAAATTAGAAAAATCCGGCGGGCTAGCTTCCAGCAGGCGGAGAGGAGGTGGAGAACAGGGCAGGAAGGGGAGTAGAAAATCAGTTGGAGGCAGAGGAATGCATAAGCTGATTGTTTAAAATAGCCATCAGTCTTTTTACTGCCCTGATTTTTACCGCAAGCTTTTTCAAACGATCAGCTGATGCATCAGCTGATCGTTTCAATTAATCAGCGGTAAATTTTCAAAAGCCAGTGGGCTCGTCAGCGGAGGGGAGGCGGAGAACAGGGCGGGAAGCGGAGAACCGGGAAGGGAGTAGAAAAATAGTTGAGGGTGGAGGAATGCATCAGCTGATCATTTGAAATAGCCAGCGGTCTTTTTACCGCCTGGATTTTTACCGCCAGCTATTTCAAACAATCAGCTGATGCATCACCTGATTGTTTGAAAAAGCCTTTTTACTGCCGTTTTTTCCGTCGGTATTTTTCAAACGATCAGCTGAGCTGACTGTTTGAATTAGCCAGCGGTAAATTTGAAAAATCCGGTGGGCTCGCTTTCAGCAGGAGGAGGGGAGGTGGAGAACAGGGCAGGAAGTGGAGGACCGGGCAGGGAGTAGAAAATCAGGAGGGGGTGGAGGACCAGGTGGGGAATGCAGGATCGGATGGGAAACAAAAGATAAGGGAGGGAGGGAGCGAAGCATCGGGTGGGGGACATGCATCAGCTGATTGTTTAAAAAAGTCGGAGGCTTTTTACCAACGGCTTTTAAACAATCATGCATATATTTCAGCCATTTCCTCAAGCCCCCAGACCACTTTGAAGGGTCCAGCAGCATAGTTCTTGCATTTCCCATTGACTTGCATTGTACTCACTACTCGTAACAAGTAATAACAAGTAAACTCACCAAGTAACGAGTAGCCCAAATACCTTACTATTCTTCGAGTACCAAATAGTAACGTGTATACTCACTCATCACTACACATATCCTTTTATGATTAACATCATGGAATAATCATTTTCTACGTGAATGGGAGCGTGGTTATAATCCCATTTTCTTCTTGCTGGAATTATCTGGACTCATAATGAGTGGGATATTGCTACAGACTGTCATATCCCTTGGACACAAGGAGAAACAAGCGCATAAAGGGGTAGTGGCTTTACACAACACTATAGCTGAGCCTTCACCCTATTACTTTTATTTATATCACGGATAGACCCTATGTTGCGCCTTTTTTTCATATTCAGTAAATATTGCAAAAATATGACAATGGAAAGAAGAGGACTGGAGTGTGGACAATTAGTGATGAAGTGAGTATATGTTTTCTTTTTTTTTTTTACTTTGGAGACTGAATATCTTTCAATGATATTAGAGAAACTTGTATTCTCAAAAATGGATTTTTTGTATGTTCATGCCGAATTCAGTTCCATTCAATCAAATTAACTCTACTCCTCGCTAAATTTATTAAAAACATTAATTGTTGTTGAATGCTTTTGTCCATGCCCTCAATTAAAGTTTTCTTCATTGTGTCACTTTATTTCTTTTTCAGGTAAGATTCCAAAATTCTTTTTTCTCCCTCTTTTTCTAACTGATTGCTTTTTCACAACAGCTAGCAACTCTGTGCAGAGATATGCAAATGAAAGCATTCAGAGAGTGTGTTCAATTGCCTCGGAAAAAGTATTGCAAAAGTAATTTAGAGAATAGAGAATCTTCAAGCTGTAGCTGAGCACGGGCACAGCATGACACAACTCATTTCCTGCAGAGTTTGAATCAAGATGGCTCTTTTTTTTTTGGATTATCTTTATAAAATTTTCAGTTTTGTCATCTTGGTTTTACCTTGGCTTCTCTGAGGTCTGCAAGAAACATGATATGAGAATGTAAGTAAAAGTATATGATTTGTTTTGTCTGCTCATATGCTAAAAACCTGCAAACATTTTGAGCTGAATGTTACAACTTAATGAAAATATGTGTTCATAATGACAGAAAACCAATTTGTGCTATGCTAGAACTCTAGCCAGCATGCAAAATTAGTCTGTTGTCCCTCCTTACTTAGTAGACACTTATTATAATTGTGGTCAGGGCTGCCACCAGGAATTTCGGCACCCCATACTGGCAAAATATTAAAGGAGAACTCAGGGGAGATAACATTTTTGTGTACTGTCCCTGCCCCCCTACATGATAAAGCTTAGCTTGGCACCACAGTTCTAGGATCTAGAGATCACTTTTAAATCAATAAAATCATATCTTCCCCTCAGCCCTTACTCCTCCCATTGGGGACAGAGAAATTCAGTCAATCATAGTTGTCACTCCCTTGGCCGCAGGCCCGGTCTCTGCTAAGCTGGTGACAGAAATCTACCAAATTGATATGGGGGGGGGGGGGGGAAAGACTACAGCAGTCCTGGATCAATCAACGCAGTGCTGTGCCTCTGCCTCCAGCCTGATACATGACAGCACACATTATGCTCCGTCATATCGTTGCACAGCAAAAGATCACAGAGTGTATTTATACCTTATTGATGACATGATTACTATTTGAAGGGAGACACTAGGGATGGGCGAATCTACTCGTTACTACTCGGTACTCGCCGAGTAGTAAGGGATTCGCCCGACTCGTTACTCTGCGAGTAATCTCAGGGATTACTCGCACAGTAAAGAGTCCGCAGGGAGCGAAGGAAGAGAGGGGGGAGAAATGCTCCTTACCTCTCTTCCGGCTTCTGCTATGTGCTGTGTGCTGGGCTCTGGGACTTGCGGGCTGTGGCAGCTCCAGGGTCCTAGAGCCCGCCTACACAGAGATGTAGCAGAGCTGAGATAGTTCTCAGCCTGCTCACTCCCTGTGCATAGATATGTATATCTATGCACAGGGTTGTGGCAGTGAAGATGTCGTTTTTGGACTACGTCGGACGGAAGAGGATTTTTGGAGTAAAGATGGAGTCTCTAATGTCTTTTTTGTTTTATTTTTAATAAAAAAAATTTCTCTGTGTTTTTTTTTATATTGAGTACTGGAAATTCATGGCGGTCATGTCTAATATTGGCGTGACCGCCATAAATTTAGGGCTTAGGGCCAGCTGATAATACAAAGCTGGCCCTAACCCCTTTATTACCCAGTGAGCCACCCGGCACCAGGGCAACTGGAAGAGCGGGGTTCAGCGCCAGAGGATGGCGCTTCAATGAACGCGCCATCTTCTGGGGCGGCTGCGGGCTGCAATTTACAGCGGGGGGTGCCCAGAAAGCTTGGGCCTCCCTGCGCTGCGGATTCCAGCCCCAGCTGCTTAGCTGTACCTGGCTAGACATAGAAATTGCGCAGAGCCCCACACATTTTTTTTTTATTATTTCATGAAATTCATGAAATAATAAAAAAAGGGGGCTCGCCTATATTCTTGTGTCTGGCCAGGTACAAATAGGCACCTGGGGGTTGGGGACAGCCCGTCGCTGCCTGCTGGATCCGGCTGGTTACAAAAATACGGCGAAGCCCACGTAATTTTTTTTTTTTTTAAATCTATAAAACAATCCTAAAAAAGGATTGCATCTTTACTAACCCCTCGACCATGGTGGAGGGGTTAATAAAGATGCAGTCCCTTTTATTTATATTGTTTTATGGATTTTTCAGAAAAATTTGACATGGGCTTCGCCGTTATTTTTGTAACCAGCCAGATCCAGCAGGCAGCGATGGGCTGCCCACAACCCCCAGGTGCCTATTTGTACCTGGCCGGACACAAGAATATAGGGGAGCCCCCTTTTTTTATTATTTCATGAATTTCATGAATAAAAAAAAAAATGCGTGGGGCTCCGCGCAATTTCTATGTCTAGCCAGGTACAGCTAAGCAGCTGGGGGCTGGAATCCGCAGCGCAGGGAGGCCCAAGCTTTCTGGGCACCCCCCGCTGCAAATTGCAGCCCACAGCCGCCCCAGAAGATGGCGCGTTCATTGAAGCGCCATCTTCTGGCGCTGAACCCCGCTCTTCCAGTGGCCCTGGTGCCGGGTGGCTCACTGGGTAATAAAGGGGTTAGGGCCAGCTTTGTATTATCAGCTGGCCCTAAGCCCGAAATTTATGGCGGTCACGCCAATATTAGACATGACTGCCATGAATTTCCAGTAATCAATATAAAAAAAAACCCAGAGAAACATTTTTTATTAAAAATAAAACAAAAAAGCCATTAGGGACTCCATCTTTATTTTAAAAATCCTCTTCCGTCCGACGTAGTCCAAAACTCAATCTCAGCTCTGCTACTTCCCTGTCTGTGCTTAGACAGACAGGGATGTAGCAGAGCTGAGAACTGACTAAACAGTCAGGGTTCAGCTCAGGGCATTAGGACCTGAGCTGAACTCTGCTGTCAGCCAGACTCGCTCTGCTCTGGAGATTCCCGAGCAGTGACGGAAGTTAATTTATTCACTGCTCTTGTCACCATTCGGGAATCTCCGGAAACAGAAGCAGAGAGACTCGGGGAGCGAGTCTGCGGCTGAGGCGGCAGCGGCGGCGGAGGCAGGGGTAAGTAGCCGTCCGGGCCGGTGCACCCCCCCCTCTCCCCCCTCACCCCCCCTGACCCCCACTTCCCCTCTCCCCCCTTCAATCTTTTTTTTTTTATTCTTTAAAAGCCAGCGGCTTTTTGCCGCTGGCTTTAAAAGAATAACATGGGGATTTGCAGGTTTTTGCTCTGCTGCCAGACCCCTTATAGGGTCCGGCAGCAGAGGAATCGCTGCAATACTCGCCTCCCCATTCATTTACATTGGACTCGCTAGACTCGCAACGAGTAGCGAGTCCTGGACTCAGACTCGTTACAGTCTAGCGAGTCCGAGTAATTTAGGATTCGCCCATCTCTAGGAGACACCTTTGTTTTTACAGTACATAGGATGGTATATTTGGGTCTGGATTGTAGTGTGAACTGACACACCTCCTGATCTCTGCTGCAAAGTGAAGCTGAATTTCTCTGTCCCAGAAGGGAGGAGTGGGTGCTGAGTAGCAGATATGATTTTATTGATTTGTAAGCGATCTAAACATCCTAGAATTGTAGAGCTCGACTCAGCTTTATCATGTAGGAGTACAGGGACAGTATGTCTGCCCAGCCTCCACCCCAGCTCCAGCACCACCCTTCAAACCTTCCAAAGTTCCACTTCCCACTCTGGAAAAACTTCATGTCTGCACCCTGTCTTCACCAATCACATATTTACACTTCATATCGAACAGCAGATCACATTCATAGCCATGAACTTTTGTTTTGGGCAAGAAGATTTTTTATGTCTGCCACCTTGAAAAGTAAATTCTTTTGGCAGGACTCTACACTGCTCTAGCCTATTACATATTTTAAAAAATATCCAGTACTGTTAGGTATTTTTTACTTCTTTTTCTTTAAAGGGAACCTGTCACCTTATGTAAGCCCCTTGTCAATACCTGTCCCTGCAGCACCCAAATATTTTCTTAATCATCCCTGTCTGAGCTCTAGGGGGTTTATGAAAGTGAAATAGTATGTTTTAATAACTTAAATCATTTTTGATGGGTGGGCGTTTCTGACGGAGGGGCAGTGTCCCCAGGGCTGCGCTTCCCCCTCCTTTCCACTCCAATTACACCCCCATGGGCGTAATCCTTGCTGCATGACTGTGCATTGTATTTTCAAATCCCCCCACTCTGAATTCTATGATGCGGCATCACGTGATGCCTGTGCGCGTCATATCCGAATCTTCTGCTCCACATGTCACAGGCCACCTTCAGAGCATGCGCAGAAGGCATGCAGAAGGTGGCCTTACACCCGGCATCACCGGAAATGACACGCACAGGCATCACGTGATGCCGCATCATAGAATTCAGAGCGGGGGCATTTGAAAATACAATGTGCAGTCATGCATCAAGGATTACGCCCATGGGGGTGTAATTGGAGCAGAGAGGAGGGGGGAGTGCAGCCCTGGGGACACTGCCCCTCCGTGAGAAACGCCCACTTGTCAAAAATTATGTAAGTTATTAAAACATACTATTTCACTTTTATAAACCTCCTAGAGCTCAGATAGGGATGATTAAGTAAGTATTTGGGTGCTGCAGGGACAGGTATTGACAGGTTAGGGGGTTTACATGAGGTGACATGTTTCCTTTAAGAGAATCTGTCACATTTTTTTAAACTAGCTGAAGGCAAATTCTAATAATTTTTTTATAATCTGTATTTCCGATTGCAGATTATTGTATTCTATTTTTTGTACATTTATTAAAGCTGCAGTCTTGGCTGTTTGGAGAAATAGAGATTGGACATATGAATGTATTTACGTCACAAGACATTATAGGGGGCTCTATTTCCTTGGGAGATTTTTCCATACATTTTTTCATGCTTAGGGCTACGTCACACACACAGATAATTGTGCAGATATTGTTCGCAGATCTCTGGTTGCAGTGAAATCATGGACGCAGTGCTACATTTGTACACAGCTATAAAATGGAACATTGTGTCCATGATTTCAGTGCAACCAGAGATCTGCGAACAATATCTGCACAATTATCTGTGTGTGTGACGAAGCCCTTAGTGATATCTAGATGTCTAGAAAGGTAGGGGCACCGGGCACCTTCAGGGCTATTGGTCTTTCTTATTTCTCCATAAAGACAGACCGCTGTCTTATCCCCAGCCACCTGGTGGTGCTACGCCTGCATCAGCCAGTCAAGCATTTACAGTCCAAGTATAGAAAACAAATAGGCGGCACTCACCGTGTGTTCGTAGGTGCTTTCTTTATTGAAGAGGTGCGGGGAGGGGGTGCATGAAGGTACAGACGACAGGTCCTGTTTCGCGGTTTGCCCGCTTCTACAGGTCTGTAGAAGCGGGCAAACCGCGAAACAGGACCTGTCGTCTGTACCTTCATGCACCCCCTCCCCGCACCTCTTCAATAAAGAAAGCACCTACGAACACACGGTGAGTGCCGCCTATTTGTTTTCTATACTTGGACTGTAGATATCTAGATGTCATTGTGCAGTAAGGGGGCAGAGGTGAGCTGTCACACCACCGACCGTGAGTGGTAGATTATGTTATCTCAGTGTAATTATGCTTATGAAAATGAGATGACTGCTGAGAAAGGATATCGTCTAGACTTGTCAGTCTATTATTAAAGCAGAATCTGTTCATTACTTTATGCTATAAAGAGTGACAAACGTTAAAGTAAATTTACTTCCAAACTACTAGAAAGTCAGAAGCTGCTTTCAGAAGATGGCGCCAGGGGACCTCAACAGCACTGAAAAATGGTGAAGGTGAGTATAAGACAGGAAAAGGGGGCTTAGAGAGGTTATCCTGTCTAAATACTCAACATGGGCATAGCCTCACTCAATAGGCTTGCATTGAGCTAGGCTGTAGGACTCTGCCTAGAGTCTGCTTTTTGTGTCCTTGAAGCAATGTGACTGCCGCTTCCGGCTGACACCAGCGAATACCCACAGTACACTGTGCACAGACTGGGACAATTCACAAATCTGGAGTCCCATAGAGTAAGGCATAGAGGGACTGCCCACTTGTGGATTTAGACCGGACCACCACTTTAAAGCTCTATCAGCCATCAGTGTAAATTGGTCTGCACTCAGACTGCAGTGCATGCACTGTAGCCTTAGCATACACCAAACAAACTTTATAACAGTTCCAGCCAGGACCCTGAGCACTGCTGCAGAACCGAACAACAGCAGTACTCTATAAATGTATAGAAATTGTGGACTAGTGTCATCTTACACACAGTCTCATCTGCTGCCCGCCTGCCCACCGTCTCCAATGGTGCCTCTCTCCTGACATGCACATGACACTTTGCTCCTCTTCAGAGGGTTAAGAATGATGGGTGACCATGTCACAAGCACATACTTCATACTACATCAGCATAACTCATGACCTCAGGAATCTGATTGGCCTATGCTGCAGTAATATTCCTACACACACAGTCACTGAAAAGGCCCTGAACTGCTGCTAAGTGATCTGCCCTGCCAGAGGTGTGTCCAGGTTCGCTGGCACTTGGGAAAAGATGTCAGTCTGATGCTTCACTACCCACCAAAAAAGTGGCTTGAGTAGTTGTCATGTGACCAATCATTCATATGTGACTTTCATACTTACAGTCACATGCTGATGAGCTGCTCTTCCTAATTCACTCAATGTTCAGTGTAAAATAAATAAGCAAGAAGAAAAGCTAGTTGTCACATGACAGTAAATATAAAAATGACACGTGGGAGTTATGGAGCCCACTGGGACGGGGTACTCGGTACCGGACCAGTGTACTGCTGGGGACATCACGGTGGTGTGGGTCCGGACCATGTCCCGGGTTCCGCAATAAATGTGGGGATATTTACAGGGGAATTTGTCGGGTTGCCACCCACGGGTTGTGATCAGGGTGACCACCGCTGCTGCAGAACCTTCGGGGATAATGTTTGACAGCTGGAGATGTATTGGCTCTCAGCGGGTAGAGCTTGATTCTCTGGGCAGTGGTAGTAATAGTCTATAGATAGTGCTATGGATGTTGTAGGATAGGGGTAGTAGTAGAGATGATGGCAGTTTGTGAGGGCACGCAGGGTTTGAGCACAAGGATTACACGCACTCACGGTTTTAAAGTTTTCCATGGCTTTACTGGTGATGGTATTCAGTAGAGTACTGTCCTCGGAGTCTGTACTAGGGCCAGGTTGCTCCCACCCTGTCCGGGTCCTCAGATTCCTACTCTTGCGCCTTGTGAGGGGCCCTGCTGCTGCGCTGAGCTGCTGGCCCTGTTTCTCCTCACAGGTACCCCCTTTGCTAGGCAACTTGAGTCTTTCTGTGTGCTTCTGACCCCGCCATGTTGCTTCACTGAGGTACAGTGTAGATATACAACCTCCACTATCCTGGTGTTTTCTGTGCTGCGTGTTTCAGTCACAGATTCGGATCTGGTATCCAGCTTCTGCACTCCTCTGGGGCGAGTTATGAGGTAATTCAGTCTCCCAGATGTGTTCCTCTGTTTCTTTTACTCCTCTCCTCAGACCCTGGCTTCAGGCCCGAAAGTAGTCAGTGGTCCCTGTCAGGAGCTCAGCACTGTTCCCATTTACAAGTCCTCCTCCTAGTGCTCCCTGCACTAAACGGAACTGTCAACTGTCAATTCTCAACTCACTACTTCCTTCTCAGACCAGAATATATCAGGGAGCTGCTTGAGCTCTCCCTTCTGGCCTAGAGGTGCTAGTGCAGTGTCCAGTGTTGTGTGGGGAGTTAACCTTTGTGATGTTACTGTGGCACATTAACCTCTGGGGTGCCACAGGTGGATTGGCCATGTGATGAGTGCTGGAACCAGCAAGCAGAGTTGAGTCCTGAAAGTGAGTATATTACGCTGTTAGGATTAGGCAGCACCACTTAATGTTATAATTTAAGGGCATGCCAAGATTTGAGAAGAAAGTCTGCAGTCAGATTAGGTAACTGCAGGCCTTTGAATTTTCAAAGTGCATGTACTGCACAGTTTTAGGATCCTCCCATGTCAATGGCAAGACTGGACTGTCATATGAGCAGAAGTATGTGCTTTGTATACTTCTGGACACATTCTGACTAGATGTGTCTAGCGTCACTCTATTAATTTTCATTGATTGCGAGCACACATGAGTGCATGTAAATTGCATACTTGCAGTTCTGTTACTTCCGGCATCAGAGAATTCTGACAGCATGCATTGTCTGCGGTGTGAGAAAGCAGACGTCTGCAGTCACAAAGAGCAACTACTGACTCATCACAAACTTGGACAACCCCTTTAATATTCCTAACATAAATATAAACATGGTAACCCTTAAATTATCAGACAGAACAGTATTTATTTAACATAGCCACTATCATGTCCTCGGCCGCGGGACCAGTCTGCTCTGGGCTGGGAGATTGGTGCTTATTGTGCAGCTTTAAGTGCACGATCCAATATGTCCCTGATGCGGGGCCGGTCTCTGCTGAGCAGGGAGATCGGTGCCGATCTTGCAGCTCCAATGGTCCTGCTTAACTCTGTGTCATGCCTTACTTCTACTGATCATCCTTTCTGTGGTCCTGTGTAGCTGTATGCCTCCTTCACTTCCAGGAGCCTGTGTCCTCATGGCAGTTCTCTTGGGAGTGTGCTTAGGCAGAATACGGTGCACCTTGCAAACATTGAAAGGGACAGTACACTTGTTCACTATTTGGTCCCTCAGCCTGATTGCTGACCAGCTTAGAGTATAAGAGGCACCTTCCCCCTATGGGAGGTGCCTGGCCAACATGTTTGCTTTCAGGAACGCTGCCCCGGAGGGCCAGCTCCACCTGTAGGGAGCTTCATTACCCTTGCCACGATACCATCACCCTCTGGAGGACTGTGGCAGCGCTGTTGACCCATCACCAGGTACTACAGGTGGCGTCACGTGACAACAACAAACTATTATCCCCTGTACATAACTCCTCTTTGAAGTGTCACCCAGGCCATGGGCTCAGGCACTGCCACCCATGACATCCCCGCGAACTCCTCCGAGCCTGATACCCGAGTACCCCAGGGCCTGGGTCTCAACACAATACTTACAGTTGGATGGATGCAACATCTCCCCCATATATACAGACCTGCTCCTTGTTATTGGCACTGAAGATTAAATATGTAATGTGGAATATCTCCTGAAAAAATTAATCAAGAGAAACCAGCATTTTTTGTATAGAGACTCATGTTAAAGGGAACCTGTCAGCTCTTTTAGCCCTCCTAACCTATCACTACCTGTCCCTGCAGCCGCCTACTACTTTCCTAACCATCCCTCTCTGACCTAGATGACATTTATAATAATGGAACAGAACAGTTTATAAACCTACAAAATCTGTGATGACGGGGTGTTCCTGATGGGTAGGCGGTGTCTCCAAGGCCGCGCTCCCCCCACCTTGCTGATCTAATTACGCCCAGAAGGGCAGCATCATTCCTTCAGGACCGATGTCCTGATTTAAATCTCCCGCCCCACTCTTCCGGGTGTATGACGCTGATGCTGGCCGCAGCGTCACGCCGCGTCATACCCAGGCATGCACAGTGCGCCGGGTGTAGAATACGCCCAGGCCACCTTTAACATGCGATCTGCGCATGCACTGAAGGCGGCCTTGTGTTGGCCCCCCAGTTGCAAAGTCTCCAGGCAATGGTCCTCAGCTTCTGACATCTGGCGCACTGTGCATGCCCGGCGTGACGCGGCGGCGGGCATCTGCGTCATACCCCCGGAATTGCGGGGCAGGAGATTTAAATCAGGACATTGGTCCTGAAAGAATGATGCCACCCTTCGGGGCGTAATTAGATCAGCGAGGCGGGGGAGAGTGCTGCCCTGGAGACACCGCCTAACCGTCAGGAACACCCCGTCGTCACAGATTTTATAAGTTTGTAAACTGTTCTGTTCCACTATTATAAATGCCATATAGGTCAGAGAGGGATGGTTAGGAAGGTAGTAGGCGGCTGCAGGGACAAGTAGTGATAGGTTAGGAGGGCTAAAAGAGCTGACAGGTTCCCTTTAAATACAAAACAGCAATTGATAAATAACAAATTAAAACAGAAAACAATGGGAGGGAATAATAGGAAAACCCAAAGCTTGCTATGACACTGGTATTGGCACCCTTTACAATAAATTAGTTTAGAAACACATTTTGATTCACCTGTGGTAAATCACAAATATGAAGTGTGATGACATGGACTCTTTCAATGCATAGCAGGGGTTAAGTTTATAACATTTAGCCAGACATGATGTTATTTTGTTAATTACTTGTGATATGCCACTCATTGTTTCCACAAGAGTTGTAGGAGCTTGCTAGTGTTTAAAGTTTGTAATGTAATTATTTCACCCCTTTGTCAGGGAAGGTTGCAGACTCAAAGACAGATAAGGATGGAAACCTTTTATTCTCCAAAGATGTGTTTTGCTGATTCTATGTAAATTACTTCAGCCACCATTGTTTGTTGCTACGAATGGCAGACTGGATGGGCTTCGCTTTGGCCTCTCTCTGCCCACATCATTTAAATGAACATTCTAGCCAATGAGAGCACAGTCTTATTCCACCAATTGTGAAGTCCCCAATATCCTGCAATGAGTGCTCAGGTATATAAGGAGGACTGTTCCTTTTGACCAGCAGATTTGATACATGTTGTTAATCTAGGATCTTTGATCCGATTGGCAGGCCATAGTCCCAGGCCTAGGCACTTTGGTGCTGACCAAGGAGATCAGAACCTGGATTATATCACCACTTGGACTTCAGCATTGAATATTAGGATTTGGCTGGGATATCAAAGGCTACATAAGGAAGCAACACAGGTTGGGACAATCCAGTCACCTGGCTACAAACGTTGCTGTGCTAGCTCAGCTACCTAAATCTGACATTATTCCTTTCTCAGTGGGTGCCTGTCAAAAGCAGGGTGCTGCTGGTTTGGTGTAGGTAGCCCTGGAAGCTCTGAGGCATGAATACTCTAATCTCTGTTGAGTCAGCGGAAGGGTGAGACTGCTGCCTGTTACATTGTGTGTTTTGCTGGTTATGGGTTATATGCTGTTAACTGTTTGGGGATCCAATAAAGCCTTAATCTTGTGGCATTAAGGCATAAAAAGGAACAACTGATCTTTGCCAAAGATTACCTTGACAAACCACTGTCCTTTTGGTAAAATGTTCTGTGAACAGATGAAAAAAATATACCTTTTTGGCAAAGCAAAGCAAAAGTTTGTTTGCAGGCGGTGCAATGAAGCTTATGAGAAAAGGAAAACCCCCTAACAGTTGATAAAGATGAAGTTTCCATAATGCTTTGGAATTGCTTTGCTGCATCTGAAACTGAAGGCCATGACAGTATCACAGGAATAATGGGTTTAGAGAATTATCAAGAAATTTTATAGTGAAATGTTCTATCCAGTGTAAGAAAACTTGGTTTAAAGGGATCCTGTCACCCCCAAAACGCATGTAAACCTATTAAAACCTGTCCCTAGAGCATATTAACACTATCCCTACACTCTTTTTACCTCCTAAAAGCATTAAGTGACATTGAATAAAAACGTTTTATAAGTACCTGATTAGTGCTGATAATGAGTGACTATCTATTCATAGTCACTCATCAAGACTGCCCCTCTGCTTCATAGCACGCCTGAATAGGCGTGATCTACATCCAGGATTCAAATTCGTGCCTCCCCGCTGTGCCCTGTGTCGTAGGAGGCTGCAGTGTGGCTGGTGACGCGATCCGCGTCATTCCCGGCGCCTGGTGACGTATTTAGACCGGCGCCGCGCTGTTAGCTTCAAAATGCGCACTGCGCATGCCCAATGCGCATGCGCAGTGCGCATTTTGAAGCTAACAGCGCGGCGCCGGTCTAAATACGTCACCAGGCGCCGGGAATGACGCGGATCGCGTCACCAGCCACACTGCAGCCTCCTACGACACAGGGCACAGCGGGGAGGCACGAATTTGAATCCTGGATGTAGATCACGCCTATTCAGGCGTGCTATGAAGCAGAGGGGCAGTCTTGATGAGTGACTATGAATAGATAGTCACTCATTATCAGCACTAATCAGGTACTTATAAAACGTTTTTATTCAATGTCACTTAATGCTTTTAGGAGGTACAAAGAGTGTAGGGATAGTGTTAATATGCTCTAGGGACAGGTTTTAATAGGTTTACATGCGTTTTGGGGGTGACAGGATCCCTTTAAGTCGAAGATCACAGGTCCTCCAGCAAGACAATGATCTTAATAACACATCCAAAAGCATGCAGGAGTGGTTGAAAAGAAAATAATGGACTGTTTTAAAATGGTATACCATACAAAAAGTTTTTGTCTTTTTTCATAAAAAAATCAAACATGACTTAACGATGGCGAATCTAATCCTACAATGCACAAGCTGGATGCAGAGAACTTTGCCAAGTAGGGATGGGGGGATGGGGGCAGCACTGGTGCATCATGTAGATGGACCAGCCACTCAAAGTCTTTTAATGGAGGTGTGCAGCTAATGCACTCTAATAATGCTGCATAGGGAGTCAGTCATATAGATAGGAGAGATACACGCATAGTGTCTGAACAGCAGCCTATTAGTGGCGCCAGGTGCGGGGGGATAGTTAACACTGCATGACTATATGCACTGTGTCTGAACAGTAGCCTATTAAGGCCCAGTGTGGCGGGCTAGTTCAACACTATATGAGTGT
Organism: Allobates femoralis; assembly: GCA_033576535.1. Lineage (NCBI taxonomy): Eukaryota > Metazoa > Chordata > Amphibia > Anura > Aromobatidae > Allobates > Allobates femoralis. The sequence continues at coordinate 65,175,031 of JARQOC010000002.1, read as the reverse complement.
AGCCACATGACAGACTCATCAGTTTACCATCGAAACTCGGAGAGTTCCATTACAAAACCCTCAAAAGTGTATAAAATGTGCATACAAATGTGAGGTATTAGTTGGTATTTTGGCCAAATTACGTAAGCTTGAAACACATGCGTCAAGGGTCCTAATTTGCAAGACTTTAATCTCAATTGCTATACCATAGAAAAAAGTTTCTCTGTCATTTTTTCATAGAAATTCAAACTTTACTTACCAATGGCCAATCTAATCCTACAATGCATGAGATGGGTGCAGAGAACTTCCCTAAGTGGAGATGCTAGTGTGTCATGCAGACTGACCAACCGCTCACAACCTTTTAATGGAGGGGGCAGCTGCTTGCATAATGCACTCTAATGATGCTGCATAGGGAGTCTGTCATATAGATAGATGAGATACACCCATAGTGTCTGAACAGCAACCTATTAGTGACACCAGGTGAGGCAGGCTAGTTAACACTGCATTACTATATGCACTGTGTCTGAACAGTAGTCTATTAGTAACGCCCAGTGAGGCAGGCTAGTTCAATATTATATGAGTGCATCCTACATGACAGACTCACCAGTTTACCAACTGAACTAAGAGAGCTTCACTACACAATGCAAAAGTGAATAAAATGTCCATAAAAATGTGAGGTATTAGTTGGTATTTTGGCCAGAACACTGAATTGTGCGTTGCAGGATTAGATTGGCCATCTCCAAAGGGGATGAACTGCCGCTCGCTTACGCTGCTGCTGAAGAATACCAGACAGTCGAAATATCTGGGATAAAATATTTACTTTATTTCTGATGCATTTCGGAGCTACTACTGGGCTCCTTCCTCAGGGTCAGGCGAGCAGCATTTCGTCCCCTTTGGAGTTAACTTCACTGCGGTCATCTGTGGAGGTGCGGGTCCTGAGGCAGCTGTCTATCCAAGCTGTCATACTTGGTTGTGGGTTACACAACCACATCAGGTGAGCAGTTTTCATTAAGATTTCCTGTCATTTCCTGTCCAAGGGATAAGAGTAGACCCTATTGCACATTATCTCATTCATGGTACCTTTACACACCGCTACCGAAGGTTAGAACCCACCAGGTGTCGAAGACAATTGTAACTTGTACCTTCAAAACACCGCAAGGTAGCGGCGTGTAATTCAGGTTGTTGCCACCGGTCTCTGTCAACACCTGTCTTTCAGCAGTGCTCAAAAACAAGTAGGTATAAACTCTATGGTAGCGGCGTGTAATCGAGGAACAGGAAGGTATTTTTGACACCTAGTGAACTCCCGGGGGCGTGATACAGCCTCCAAGATACCGCGCCCTATCAGCGATCATTGGTGGAAGCTCCTGCGTTACGATTGGTTGTCCCTGCATAGGGCGGCATATTTAAGGAGATGACCAGTCACACTACACAATTGCAATAGCACCATGTATAAGCCAGCCTTCCTGCGCTGGCTGGCCAATCATGATGCTATTGCATTGTCCAATCACCATACGAGCGTCTCGTAATCCACAACTCTGGCACACCTATGTGTTGTCCCTGCTGCCCCAGCTCCGCCCATATTCCCTTGTGGTAGCGGTGTGTAAATTAGGGAAGTTGCTCTACAGAAGGTAACCTGCGGCACCCGTTGGTGCTTCCAGGGATAGAAAAAACCTACTGTGGAGCACCTTGTAGCGGCGTGTAATTGCGGTATCAGGTATCGTTAGGAACCGTTGAATCGTGCACGTGAGACACCCGGTGGTTCCTAACCTTCGGTAGCAGCGTGTAAAGGTACCATCACAGATAAATTGGCCATTGGCACGCCTGCATTAAAATGGTCAGCAATGAGTCCTGACCTCAATCCCATTGAAAATTTTGGGTGAGCTGAAACTTATCATTGTGAAAAACATCCCTGCAAACATTCATGAGCTTGAACAAACTACAACTGAAGATAAGCGCACAAAGCTTAGGGTACCGTCACACTTGGTGATGCAGCAGCGATCCCGACAACAATACGACCTGGTAGGGATCGCTGGTGCATCGCTATGTGGTCGCTGGTGAGATGTCATACAGTCAGATCTCACAAGCGACGCAGCAATGATCTGGAATGATACAGAGGTTGTTGGAACCCTGTTTCTCAGACCAGTAGTATTGAGGTCATTGGTCATTGTCTCTGTCAAACACACCAATGCATGCTGCCCAGTGGGACCCCAACGATCAAAATATGGTTCAGGCGACTCTGACACGACCAGCGATCTCACAGCAGGGGCCTGGTCACTGCTAAGTGTCAAACATAGCGAGATCGCTGGTGAGGTCGCTGTTGCATCACCAAACTTGTGACTCAGCAGTGATCTCGCTTAGTGTGACGGGGGCTTTATACATGGCTGCAAGAAATATTTGGAGGCTGTGATCAATTCCAAAGAGTGAGAAAACAGGTATTAATTAGGGGCCTTTATTGCTGCATATGCTATTTATTCTGTTTCTTCTTTGAAATTGCAAAATCGAAGTTGACAAACAATGTTTTATTAATGTACTAGTAAAAAGGCCCGATGCAATTGCATCGGGAGCGCGGTGAAATGAATTGTGTGTATACAGGCGGGTGAGTGGCTAGCAGAGTATATATGGGGCTCTGTGGGTAGCAGACTATACAGGCGGGTCTGTGGGTAGCAGAGTATACAGACTGCTCTGAGGGTAGCAGATTATACAGGCGGCTCTCTGGGTAGAAAAGTATACAGGCGGCTCTGTGGGTAGCAGAGTATACAGGCGGGTTTGTGGTTAGCAGATTACACAGGCGGCTCTGTGTGTAGCAGAGTATAGAGAAGGCTCTGTGGGTAGCAGAGTATAGAGGCGGCTGTGTGGGTAGCAGAATATAGAAACGGCTCTGTGGGTAGCAGAGAATACAGGCGGGTCTGTGGGTAGGAGAGTATACAGGCGGCTCTGTGGGTAGCAGAGTATAGAGGCGGCTCTGTGGGTAGCAGAGTATAGAGGCAGCTCTGTGGGTAGCAGAGTATACAGGCGGCTGTGTGGGTAGGAGAGTATACAGGCGGCTCTGTGGGTAGCAGAGTATAGAGGCGGCTCTGTGGGTAGCAGAGTATAGAGGCAGCTCTGTGGGTAGCAGAGTATACAGGCGGCTGTGTGGGTAGGAGAGTATACAGGCGGCTCTGTGGGTGTCAGAGTATAGAGGGGGCTCTGTGGATAGCAGAGTATGATGTGGCGGGAGGCTGGAGGAGTGAGGGGAGCAGAGGCTGGAGGGGTGAGGAGAGCCGAGGCTGGAGTGGTGAGGAGAGGTCCAGATGGAGGGGTGAGGAGAGGTCTGGCTGGAGGGGTGAGGAGAGATGCGGCTGGAGGGGTGACATCACCGCTCGGCGGCAGGACGTGGCTGTGTGCTGGGGCTGATCGCAGCCCCAGTCACACGGCATTGTCCTCTGCGGCGGGTTGGGTGATGCAGAGAGGGATCAGTTCTTGCCCTCAGGTCACACATGTGACCTGAGCGGAAGGAGCGGATTGGGCGGTGTGTGGTAAAGACAGGACGGTCATCCGATTGGTCTAGGACGCCAAGTCCTGGGCAATGGGATGGGCGTCCTGTGTGTACAACACAGCGCCCAATCCGCTTGCAGGGGCAGGCAATGGGAGTGAGCGGGGCGTGTCAGGCTTTGCAGGCTGACACGGTCCGCTCACTCCCATTGGCTGTTGCCAGCCACAGGACGACGTCCCTGGCTCCCGGCACCCGGCCACAGCCCATAGACCGCTACTTCACCAGCATGGCGACATTGAGAGCCCAGCGGTGAGAGAGTGGCGAGCGGCGGAAGGCTCCGGCGGCATCCGGGCAGCATGGACCTCGCGGAGGGCGCGAGGGCGGTGGCGATGGTGCGGGGCCGACAGTTGGCAGGATGGCAGCGGTGTCAGGTAGTGCGGGTGAGGATGGAGGAGGCTGTGAGGCTGGAGGAGGGTGTGAGGCTGGAGGAGGATGTGAGGCTGGAGGAGGCTGTGAGGATGGGGAGGCTGTGAGGCTGGAGGAGGCTGTGAGGCTGTAGGAGGCTGTGAGGCTGGAGGAGGCAGTGAGGCTGGAGGAGGCAGTGAGGCTGGAGGAGGCAGTGAGGCTGGAGGAGGCTGTGAGGCTGGAGGAGGCTGTGAGGATGGGGAGGCTGTGAGGCTGGAGGAGGCTGTGAGGCTGGAGGAGGCTGTGAGGATGGGGAGGCTATGAGGCTGGAGGAGGATGTGAGGCTGGAGGAGACTGTGAGGCTGGAGGAGGCAGTGAGGATGGGGAGGCTGTGAGGCAGTGAGGCTGGAGGAGGCTGTGAGGCTGGAGGAGGATGTGAGGCTGGAGGAGGCTGTGAGGCTGGAGGAGGCTGTGAGGATGGGGAGGCTGTGAGGCTGGAGGAGGCTGTGAGGCTGGAGGAGGCTATGAGGCTGGAGGAGGATGTGAGGCTGGAGGAGGCTGTGAGGATGGGGAGGCTGTGAGGCTGGAGGAGGCTGTGAGGCTGGAGGAGGATGTGAGGCTGGAGGAGGATGTGAGGCTGGAGGAGGCTGTGAGGATGGGGAGGCTGTGAGGCTGGAGGAGGCTGTGAGGATGGGGAGGCTGTGAGGCTGGAGGAGGCTGTGAGGCTGGAGGAGGCTGTGAGGCTGTAGGAGGCTGTGAGGATGGGGAGGCTGTGAGGCTGGAGGAGGCTGTGAGGCTGGAGGAGGCTGTGAGGATGGGGAGGCTGTGAGGCTGGAGGAGGCTGTGAGGATGGGGAGGCTGTGAGGCTGGAGGAGGATGTGAGGCTGGAGGAGGATGTGAGGCTGGAGGAGGATGTGAGGCTGGAGGAGGATGTGAGGCTGGAGGAGACTGTGAGGCTGGAGGAGGCTGTGAGGATGGGGAGGCTGTGAGGCTGGAGGAGGCTGTGAGGCTGGAGGAGGGTGTAAGGCTGGAGGAGGGTGTGAGGCTGGAGGAGGGTGTGAGGCTGGAGGAGGCTGTGAGGCTGGAGGAGGCTGTGAGGATGGGGAGGCTGTGAGGCTGGAGGAGGGTGTGAGGCTGTAGGAGGCTGTGAGGATGTGGAGGCTGTGAGGCTGGAGGAGGCTGTAGGAGGCTGTGAGGATGGGGAGGCTGTGAGGCTGGAGGAGACTGTGAGGATGGGGAGGCTGTGAGGCTGGAGGAGGCTGTGAGGCTGGAGGAGGCTGTGAGGATGGGGAGGCTGTGAGGCTGGAGGAGGGTGTGAGGCTGTAGGAGGCTGTGAGGATGTGGAGGCTGTGAGGCTGGAGGAGGCTGTAGGAGGCTGTGAGGATGGGGAGGCTGTGAGGCTGGAGGAGACTGTGAGGCTGGAGGAGACTGAGGCTGGAGGAGGCAGTGAGGATGGAGGAGACTGTGAGGCTGGAGGAGACTGAGGCTGGAGGAGACTGAGGCTGGAGGAGACTGAGGCTGGAGGAGGCTGTGAGGCTGGAGGAGACATTTACTGTACTGAGCATGCTCAGTACAGTAAAAGGTCTCCAAACAGGAAGGCAGGGGTTAAAAAAAAAAAAAAAGTTAATGCTCACCTCTCCCCGAGCCCCCGCCGTCTCCTGCCGTCTTCCTCCAAGCTTCCGGTGGCTGCCGCAGGCTCCGAGTGTCTGCAGAGCTCTTCAACTACTGCAGTCAAGGACCTGTGGTGATGTCACAGTCACGTGACACCAGGTTACCATGGAGTAACCTGGTGTCACGTGACTGTGACATCACCACAGGTCCTTGACTGCAGTAGTAGGAGAGCTCTGCAGACACTCGGAGCCTGCGGCAGCCACCGGAAGCTTGGAGGAAGACGGCAGGAGACGGCGGGGGCTCGGGGAGAGGTGAGCATTAACTTTTTTTTTTTTTTTACAGTAGTGCGGGTCTGCGGCTCGTGATGACGCTGCGCGTCATCACTCGCAGTCCCGCAAAGCATGTTGGGATTCGGCTACAGTGCCCGAATTCCCAACTGCGGATTATATAAGTAGATTACTTTGGACCACTAATTAAAAAATCCTGATTATATAACTTTGGTACATGTCTGTTTATTTTTTAAAATATCGCACAGTCTATGAAAAAAATTAGGAGGTGCCAATTATGGTAAGCAGCGCTGTAGTGTGAAGTCCACTCATCTCCCTGTACACTGCATGATGCCACACATCTCCCAATATACAGCATGATGGTCCCCCACACCTATCTACATACAGTACATGATGATGTAATCATAGCTCCTCATCCACAGTATGACGGCCCCCCACACCTTTTATATACAGTATTATTTCTACGCAGCTCCTTATATAAAGTAATATGGCCACTAGGGCACAACTATATACAATATGATGGCCCTAGCACAACAATCCTAAACAGTGTCATGTTCTCACAATTCACTATAAAAAATTGAATGCATCTGAAGCTCCTTATAAACAGTACGATGCCCCCACACTCAATATATACTGTAAGAAGGCCTTTACTGCTGAGCCTTCACAGCTGATATGATGGAGTGATTTCATCTTACCCCCTGACAGCCCCTATGTGCCGCTAGCCTCCACCAGACCACAGATCAGAAGAAGCCCATGCCCTGCTAGAGTAGTTGATGGAGCAGGAAGCTGATGGTTTGGTGATTCGGCAAAGCTGTTAATTGACAGTATTGATGTTCTCAAGACATCAACACTTTTAAAGATTTTTCCAACTGATGCAGCCTATTATGGTACTGAACCTAATCCTGCAGAGTAGCAAAATGTGAGAGTCACCTCAAACCAATACTAGATACTCATCTTGCCTCATGGCTCAAACCGGTCTGGTCATTTCATTCTCTGGGAATAGTTGTGCTGACATCACTATAACAGAGAGTAATGTATGATGTCCTCAGCCGCTTCATTGGCTAAATATGTTGTCTGTCTGATGGGACAGCTGGACAGCCATCCTGATTCAAACATTTGGGCACTATGGTCAAGTATTTAGAAACTTTGGTCAAGCACTTGGGCACTCTAATCCCATACTGCCCAACCACCACACCAGCCCTTTCTGTAATTTTATCAATGTGACATCTAAAAGCAGGGGAAATGCAGACGCACATTGGGAGGAGGTTGTTATGTGGCGCCCCTGCGGATCCAGTCGCCACATAGGTACTGCACCCCTTGGAAGGTGTAGTGTCCCACTCATTGGTAAGGGGGGTACAGACCGTTACCAGGACACCCAGATCACACTAGGAACGATTGTAGTGGGGTTGGGTGGTGAAGGAAGTAGTTAGAGGGAGCACTTGGGAGGAGTGAGGTCAGGAAGAACACATGTAGATGACATGGGACACGTGACAAAGGGGTATAAAAGGAGCAAGAAACATCTAGAACGTAGGAGATGCCAGTGAGAAGAAAGACAGTTAACATAGAGAATGACCAGCTGAGGAGAGGTGGTAGAACAGCTGAGGAGAGGCCATTGAACACCAAGGTCGAGTTGGAGGGCAGCTAGAGAATATACACCTGAGAAGTGTCCAGAGGACTGGAGCAAGTGGGAGCTGGTCCTAAGACAGAAATCTAGAGCAGCACTTCACCCAAGTGGCTTCAGGAGAAAGAGGGGCTTCCAGAGGTATGGAAAGTGAGCAATCCACCCATGGGACTTGTATCCACTGTCAAGCGCAGGCAAGTGGAGGGTCTAGGCTGCAAGGGACACCGGGAACCCAAAAGACTAGTGGAGAAGACCAGGCTCAGGTAGCAACCTGGAGGCTGGGGCACTTCCAAGGTGACACAGTCGAAAACCACGCAGATCTGCTGAAAAGGTGGCAACCATAGGGCTAAGGGGAGACATTGCAGGGGAACCCCTAGGAAAAGCCCACAGTCACTGGCTCAGAGCTCTGTGTGGCGAGGCGCAAGGCAGGACGGGCGAGGCAAGCGCTTTGTGAGACTACATGGAAAGGAAAGAGAAGGGGTTCCGGTTACATACCATCCTACTACCAGTGAGTAGCTGGATCCCTGCCTTCTAGAACCCAGTGCTCAGCGGGCTGTTACACAAAGACTGTGAGTAAAAGAACTGAAGACTGCAGCCCACTGTGTCTGTGAACTTTACCTCAAGAGCACCAGAAACAGCCCAACCAACTCACTCTGGTACCTTTGGCCACCCTAGGGGTCAGCCCTACCTGTAGAGGGATTAAGAACATTGCTGCCTCTCAACCATTGGCCCCTAGGAGGACTGTCGTGCAGCAGCGGCCATGTATAGCCTCAACCTGCGGGTGGCGTCATGTATAAATTAACAAGTATCCCCAGGTCCAGTTATCCCTGCCCAGAATGAACTCTCCACGCCAGATCCCTATCCCTAAGAGAGAGACCCACCCACACCAAGCTTTTAATGACATAACGGAGGGTAACGGAGCCAGGTCTCTGTCCCTGTGATCCCGTGATGAAGCCTCAAGAAAGCCCGGTTCTGAGTATCCTAAGGCCCTGGAGGGGCATGTCAGTTACAGTTATCATCTGAGTTTTTGGCAGAGACATACTGTACCTGTGTGAGCTGCATGCGAGCGTCTCGCATGGATCTTGCATGAATCACCAGGCCTGGCCCCGCATCTCAGAATGGGAGCGTGGAGTTGATTGTGTTTATATGGAGCTACACGCTCCCGTTCAGAGAGGTAGAAGTCGGGCTGAGTGACTCATGCAAGATGCATATGAGAAGAAGTGGACTGACCTTTGAGTGACTAGTAAAATGTAACCTGAAGTCCAATATCATCAAAAAGTAAATTTTTTTAGTAATACAATATAAAAAATGAAACAGAGTGATCTATTTCAAGTGTTTATTTCTGTTAATGTTGATGATTATGACATACAGCCAATGAAAACCCAAAGGTCGTTGTCTTAGAAAATTAAAATTGAGAGGATGAAGCATCTGAAAGATAAAATATCACTTAAATAGGCACAACCACTGTAAAAGCAGATCACGGCTGCTGCCGCGTGGTGCATATAGAGTAGGGAGGATGAAGAGTTAAACACTTTGCTGCCATATTCCACAAGACATCAAAGGGTGAATATAATATTGGTTAGACAACGTGTTTCAGGGCTCCAAGAAGCGCCGTGAAACATGGCAATATGATATTGATTTCTCCAGAGGAAGGGGCCAGGGACCTCAGAAATACGTTGACTAATAATCAATTTAATATTCACAGATTTTTTTTTATAAGAATTACATCAGCGCTCTAACTATCACAGTTCCCATCCAATAGCCAAAGCCGCAAGTAACAAAGAGACTCCGTGTGATTGTCTCAAGAGAAGTTTAAAAACAAAGAATATATAAGTTATTACTGTGCTAAATACCTAGGAACTTAGAATAGTGAAAGAGGAGATAATCCTCAGCAAATAACAGGGTTAATATACTAAAGTAAATGGTGTTATTGTTATAATGAATTTTTACCTTATATAATGACTCCTGCTGTGATAGAGTAATAGAGTTTGATAGAAGCTCTCAGTGTTGGTCACCTGAACCTTCTTACTCATCTAGAATCTGACCAACGCTCTCCTCTCTTACTATTCTAAGTTCCTAGGTATTTAGCGCAGTAATAACTTATATATTCAATATCATATTCACCCTATGATCTCTCGTGGAATACAGCAGCATGGTTTTTAACCCTTCATCCTCTATACTATATATGCACCATGATGGGGACTGCAGCAGCCGTGATATGCTTTTGAGTCAGTGCACAGGGTAGGGGGTACTCGGATACTGGGTCAGGTTGTTACCTCGGTGGGGGCGATCACGGCTGGTCGGTTCCCATTTCATTGCCCTGGAACCTCAATGGCGGGGATGGTGGGGGATGATGATGATGGATGGGGAAATGGTAACATGACGCCACCTGTGGTACCTGGTAACGTGTATACCAGCGCTGCGGCCGGCCGCTGAGGTGATGGAGGTGCAGCTCAGAGTAGTACAGCTCCTCACAGGTGGAGCTTTACCTCAGGGCAGCAGGGTGGAAGAGATGAGTAGTAGTCCTTACCGATTTGATGCTGTGGGAGCCCCCCGGGCAGCAGAGAAAAGGAGGACAGACACCAGATCAGCTCAAGAAGTTCTTTACTGTCGCCAGATGAAAACAGGTACACGGTGCAGTCTGGTTTTACGGGGTTGTAGCCACAGATTTTGAGGAGTCTCTGCAGAGTCTGTTGGTGGTATCTTTTCAATAGCTTTCTGGGTCTTGGTTCCTCTTTAACTCTTATTAACCATACTAAAGCGCCCTTTCGCTGGTCCCCTGGTCTGTTACTGTTAGGTACAGTCGGTTCCTTACCGGTACGGACGGGAGTGACAGAGGAGTAATCCTCCCGCCCCCGGAATTTGGTCCTTTCCCTAAAGTGTCCTGGACCCAATTTGGGACAGAGGTAGGGATTCAGTCCGTGGTGCTATGACTTCCTTATGTCGGTCCCACAGCTTGTTGGTTTGCAGTCAGGGATAGACCGACTGACTGCCTCGGCTCCGGTATGCCAGTGAAGACCTGGACTCCCAGCAGGCTGCAACTGGTCCTGGTTTGCCCCTCCTATGTCTGGGTCACCCCTCTCCAAAGAGGTGCCCTCCTGTCACGGACGCAGTCTCCTGACGTCTGTCCTTGCTGCTTCCTCAGCACCGTCCTTCTTCTGACTGACTAACTGTTGCTCTAAGTCTCCTGCTCTACTCTATGCTCAACCCACTGAGACCTCCTGACTATATGGTCCCCCGTCCTAAAGTGGCCTATTGTATGGGCGCTTATGACAGGCTCTGAGAAATCCCATATCCCTGACTACGGAAGCACTTCATCTTCTGTTTTGGGTGCAGTACCTCCCTGTGGCGCCTTCCCATAGGGGCGCCACACTTTTATAGTGGTTTTGAATCTCACAACCATACAAGGTGAAGCCTCTGACACCTATTCAGGTTATATTTTATCTCTCAAACCCTTCATCCTCCCTACTTTAATTTTATGAGATAATGACCTTTGGGTTTTCATTGGCTGTAAGCCATAATCATCAACATTAACATAAATAAACACTTGAAATAGATCACTCTGTGTGAAATGACTCAATATAATATACTAGATGGGTGCCCGAGGCTATCGCATTGGGAGGGCACAGACTCACACACAGATTCACACATAGACAGACTCACACACACTCACACACAGACAGACACACAGACTCACACACATTCACACATACACAGACTCACACACACAGACTCAAACACACAGACACACAGACACACAGTCTCCCCTTCGCCAGGGTTTTACCACTGGCAGTGGAGAAATAATTAATCACATGTGATGCAGCAGGGGTCATGTGACACGACGTCACACAGATTCTTGCTCCATGGACCGCGGTAAGACCTTGGCATAGGGGAAAGCAAGAGGAGGGGGCAGACTGCTGGGGGCGGGAGACTGAGCGAAGGGGACCAGACTGCAGGTGGCGGGAAACAGGGCGGAGGTGGCTCGAACTGTTGGGGGTGGGAGACCGAGCAGAGGGTGTCCGGACTACTGGGGTTGGGAGAGCGGGCGGAAGGGAGCTGGGCTGTTGGTGGTGGGAGACCGGGCGGAGGGGGGCCAGACTGCTGGGGGCGGGAGACTGAGCGAAGGGGGCCAGACTGCAGGTGGCGGGAAACAGGGCGGAGGTGGCTCGAACTGTTGGGGGTGGGAGACCGAGCAGAGGGTGTCCGGACTACTGGGGTTGGGAGAGCGGGCGGAAGGGAGCTGGGCTGTTGATGGTGGGAGACCGGGCGGAGGGGGGCCAGACTGCTGGGTGCGGGAGACCGAGCGCAGGGGGGCCAGACTGCAGGTGGCGGGAAACGGAGCGGAGGTGGGCCGAACTGTTGGGGGTGGGAGACCGAGCGGAGTGGGCCGAACTGCTGGGGGCAGGCGACTGGACAGAGAGGGTTGCGTGTGCAGCAGCACAGCTAACAACCACCATCTACTATCTAATCATCTAATTCTGAAATCCCGCGTCGCTGATTGGTCCCGCCAGCCGCCTGCGACCAATCAGCGACGCAGGATTTCCGTTACACACAGACAGAATTAGACGATTATATGGTAGATGTGTTTCACTTCATGTATTGATTTACTAAAATGAACTTTTGAATGATATTCTAATTCATTGAGATGCTCCTGTTTATTATATTTCACTCTTCCCCTACAAACACATTACCAAGATATCAGTCTATCATCTCTCCACACATTCTTCTGACATTTTCCCTTAAATATTCTTTTCTAATGGATTAACATTGAATTCTAAACATGAACTACCTCCTTAAATGCAAACTAGTCACGTTCCTCCTTCATGTACAGTAATGCTTCTCCTTTCACCCTATAAATCTACTTTGGCTTGTTTTACTTACTTCAGCTTATTATATGCTACTGCTGCAAACCATTCCTCCCATAACTGATACATTAATAGTGTATTATAGAATCAGATTCCCTTTATAACTCTTTGTTTGCAGAATGCCCTTAAGCGTTGTTTCTTAGGTAGAGGCAGTATCGTTCTGAGAATAGTGATTATTAATCTTGCTTTTAGCAATCTTTTCAGCCTACAGCGTTTATTCCTCCTACCTGTCTGAGCCCTTTTTATATATTTTTTTCATTCTAAATCATCTCGGGATTTCTATACCCCACAGCGTAACAAACGGCTTTAATTCCTCCTGTTTAAAGTCTGTGTTTTCTGATAAATATTTTACATTAAATGAATTATAAATTGCACATCGCTCTTCTATGTAAATACCTCTAGAATTAAAGAGCACGTGTATTATATGTCAATGTGTTCGGGAATTAGCTACCATACGTAACCAGTGTGATGGTAGAAGAACACAAACAAGGCTGGCACAGCACAGGTTTATATTGGGTTGGCAAGGTACCAGTTTCCTATTGTAAATCTTCTAAGTATTAGAATTGTTGCTGTTCCCCACAGGTTTTAATTGAGTATCTGGGAAAAAAAAGGTTTTTTTTTAATAAACTTATTTTTGAGAACTATTTTTGTGAAACAGGTTGTATATTTAACCCCAATACCAATACACAGGTGCATCTCAATGAATTAGAATATCATCAAAAAGTGAATTTAATTCAGTAATTCAGTACAAAAAGTGAAACACATATATTACCTAGAGTCATTACACACAGAGGGATCTATTTCAAGTGTTTATTTCTGTTAATGTTGATGATTATGGCTTACAGCCAACGAACACTGAAAGGTCATTATCTCAGAAAATTAAAGTAGGGAGAATGAAGGGTCTGATACATAAAATAGTACCTACATAGGTATCAGAGGCTTCACCTTGTGTGGTTGTGAGAGTCACAACCACCATAAAAGCAAATCACGGCTGCTGCATTCCCCAGCGTGGTGCATATAGAGTAGAGAGGATGAAGAGTTAAAAAACGCGCTGCCGAATGCCGAATTGATGTATTAGTCAACGCATTTCAGGGCTCCCTGGCCCCTTCCTCAGGACAAATCAATATCATATTGTTATGTTTCAGGGAGTCACTGGGAGCCCTGAAACGCGTTGACTAATCAATATTATATTCACCCTTTGATGTCTCATGGAATGCGGCAGTATGGGATATAACCCTTCAGCCTCCCTACTTTAATTTTCACTTGGGTTTTCATTGGCTGTAAGCCATAATCATCAACATTAACAGAAATAAACACTTTGTTTGTAATGACTCTATATAACATATGCGTTTCACTTTATATTTTGAATTACTGACAAAATTCACTTTCTGATTATACTCTAATTCATTGAGATGCTCCTGTATGTATATTTAAATATCAATATTGTTTTGTGACTTGGGTGTATATCAATATACTGGATGTCATCCATTATAGGGGTTTTCTCACAATGAACAAGCAAATTTACAATTTATTCTTTAAAAATCCTTTCTGTTCTCCAAAATGGAGGGATTTTTAATTTTATAGTTTGCTGCTTTATGCCAAGGTTACCAGCCAACCAGCCACCAGTCTATAAGTGGTGAGCAGTGTCCTAGAGAAGGATGGCCTTGCCATGACTTTGCTGTAGATCTTGCAAGCACGACTGGGAAGATGATGAAACCACTGAACCCAGGCTGCTTTAATCATTGGCATAACTTGAATGCCATGGGCCCCAATGTGAAAGTTCGAATGGGGCCCCCAATTATTGCAGATTTGAAGTGACATTAGTCAATTTCTATAGGCAAAAGGGACTTTTGGGGCTCCCTAGTCTCCAGGGCCCCATTGAAATTGTAACCCCTACACCTATTGTAGTTATGCCCCTGGCTTTAATACCCTTGCTCTCTTCTCATGCTGCAGAGACAAAGGTGCCATGACTTGCAGCATGTGAGTCGGCAATGGTCAATTTCTAGGAGCATGTCACAATTGTAAGCATGAAGATGGGTGGCAGAGGAGCTCTCCTAAACAAACTTGAAATACTTGTAGAGTGTCTATCCACTGGCAGTCTTTGTGCTTCATTTGTTGACTAGGTTGAAGAAGCAGCCAATGAAATGATATGCAGGATATTAGCACATCGCTGATACTTCTGTTACTGGACTCTCAAACTTCATGTCCCTTCAGGAGACTCCTTTCACTTTTTTACGGAAATATGTCATGTGGGGATGGTGTTTATTTTTATTGGGGCATTTTAAAGACTATTAACGGGATAGGTTTCGAGATTTGAGGGTGCCCTTTAATAGTAAAAATTAACTAAGGTTAAGGTATAATAATACACCAGCACATATCAGGGACAGGAACCAATCCATGGACTGTTTGGCACCATTTGGCATGCTGGGCTTGAATATATGGCTACCGTATGTTGACAGAAGTGTCAAGACTCTCCGGTTCTTTTTACTTGTCGTATAAACTATCTTGTTAGACTGATGTTATGACTTCACCTAATGACTTATCAGAGAGCCCTATCTGACTCTAGTTCATTGATTGGATGATCTAATGCAGGGGTGGGGAACTCCAGTCCTCGAGGGCCACAAACAGTGCAGGTTTTCAGGATTTCCTTAGTATTTACACACGTGATAATTTAATCACCTGCACTAGTAATGATTCCAACACCCTGTGCAATTCTAAGGAAATCCTGAAAACCTGCACTGTTTGCGGCCCTTGAGGAATGGAGTTCCCCACCACTGTTCTAATGGGTGCCATTGATGCTATTACATGATGATTAAGCACTACCATACTTGTCTGCTTAGTACTGGAAACAAGCAGTCGGACACTCGGCCGGGTTCAACTCATGCATTAAGTACAATGGAAATCAACATGAAACTCAAGCATTTTTCCAGAACCTCTTCTGAAAAAATGCTCGAGTTTCCCATTGACTTCCATTAAACATGGTACACGAATTGAGTCTCTCCGAGTTACCAACTGCTCTTTTTGTGTTAGTACAGATTGCAGAAATAAGATGGCACTCACCATATGAGCCTTTACTTTTTACTTTATTTCAAATCCAGGTGCAGACAAGCATGGGAGGGAAGGCGAGCGGTACCACAAGGATGACGGCAGCTGTTTTGCGACCGACTAATGCTTTCAGAGTTCCTGAAGCTTTTAAATGTTTTAGTCTACTTTGAGCAGAGCAGACTGACTGCTCCATTTAGTGGTTACTCCAACAATCATAACCATTTTTGAGAATTTTGGAATTCACTGTATAATTTATTGAAATTTACAATGTTAGGCACAAACTGAAACTTAACTTGATAGTCTCTTTATCCCTTTCATTTTAAGCTTTGTAGGGGCATATTTCCAAGATCAGTCTTTGAAGTGTTTTGTACGCAGTATGTTTTTGCTGCGTCCAAAACGCTGCATTCTACAGTACAAGCACAATGGATGGATTTATAGAAATCCCGTGTCCGCTGCTTGTATTCTCTGCAGTGTAAACTGACATGTGGGGCAGCTTCCCAAGCCACAGCATGTAAATTTACTCCTATGGAGTCGCAAGTGTTCTTGGCAGGAGAACACAGCAAATATCCTCTGCTCCCAGAATACTGACCGTGGGCATGGACAGTGTGATCTCCTTTGAAAAACACTCGTGTCGCTGCAGGAGAGAAGACACTGCGTCCAGGGCACATTGTCTCCAGATCATGGAAATGTGCCCTAATTGTTTGACAAGACTTATGATCAATTTGTCTTTGTGTGTGCTACAACAAAGATCTGCTACTTATGTTAATTTTGGTTGTCTCACTTTAATTATCATATAATATCCTAAAATGAGAGAAAAAGTTCCTCCATCGTGGTCCTGGGATTCATTTTCAAATAGCATTCCTTGTGTGCTGAAAAGACAGGTCCAGGAGGAGGAGGACAGAGTAGTGTCACTTGCTCTTGGCGGAAATGTGTTATGGTACCTTTACACGATGGTGGCAACAACCGGCTACTTCACGTGCACGAGCACGCACAAACGGTTGCAAACGGTAATCGCACCACCTTTACACGCTGCAACAAGGTGCGCTACAGTAGGTTACATCTATCTCTGGATACACCGCCGGGTGTCTCAAGTTACTTTCTGCAGAGCACCTTACCTCATTTACACACCGCTACAACAAGCTAATATGGGCGGTCCTGGTGCAGTAGGGACAACACATAGGCGTGCCACAATTGTGGATTACGAGAATTCCGTACGCTGATAGGACAAAGCAATAACATCATGATTGGCCAGGCAGTGCAGGAGGCTGATTATTACATGACGCTCGAGCAATTGTGTAGTGTGACTGGTCAGCTCTTTAAATATGCCGCCCTATGCAGCGACTACCAATCGTAACGCAGGAGCTTCCTCCAATGATCGCTGAAGGAGGGTGGTTTCCCGGAGGCTGTGTCACGCCCCAGGTACATACCAGGTACATAGCATGGTGTAGAAACAACCCTTCTGTTCCTTATTTACACGCCGATACAGGCCGCAACCATCAGCTTGGTAACCACCTGTTTTAGGGCAGTGCTCTGAAACAGGTGCCTCCACTGGCGGGTGGCAACAACCGTCTTCACACGCCGCTACCTCGGGTTGATTTAGCGGTGCAAGATACATTTCTCTCATGTACCCGGTTGTTGCCACCATCCTGTGGCGGCGTGTAAAGGTACTATTATGGTACCTTTACACGCGGCAACATTTCTAGGGTGTCAACAGGTAACTTACTGGCTGCAGTGAAATCATGGAGAGATTATTCCATTTGTACACAGCAACAAGATAGAACCTTGTCTCCATGATTTCACTGCAGCCAGTAAGTTACCTGTTGACACCCTAGAAATGTTGCCGCATGTAAAGGTACCATCAGGGTTGGGATGAAGACTGTGGCGAGGTTAAGTATAAGCTGGGACAGGATAGGGTCAAGTGCGCTGGTGGTGAGATGTGAGCTTGACAGAAGAGAGGACAGCTGATCTTCTGTCATGACAGAAAAGCTGGTTTTGGAAGAAAAAGGTAGTACAGTTATGAGGATGCACTCTGGAGGCTGCAGGCCAAAGCTTTCTCTGATGTTATCAATCTTCTGCTTGAAGAAAGAAGCAAAGTCTTCAGCAGAGATAAGAGGAGAGGGAGGAGGTGCTGGGAGAGGGACAGAGGAGAGAATTGAAAGTGTTGAATAACTGTTTAGGAATGTTAATGAAGATATGAGAGATGAGAAATAAGTTTGTTTTGTGGCAGTGAGCATGGACTTGGAGCTGGCGAGGGACTGCCAAGTTCATGTTTTTCCAGTCAAAAGGATTAAAGCTCTAACAACTTTCTACTTACTTTTATATTTTATTACTTAAAAATAACATTTATAAATATTATCTTTCACCAATAGAACTATGCAGAGGTTTCTTTATTAAGTGAACTGTAGTTTTATTAGCACCATTTTGAAATACAATTTTTTTTACACTTTATTTGGGGATACTAGATGAACAAAAAACATCAATTCTGACTTTTTTATATTTTCTATGTTTACAGAACTTAATGTGTTGTGCAAATCATGTAAAATTATCAAGTTCAGATTGTAAAATGAATCTTTCTTACTTTGACCTTTCTGAAGTATTTATATGGGCATACAGGTTATAAAATGCTGAAAAAAGTCCTCCCTGTTGGCCTTACATCAGATACCGCGATTGTGGAGAAATCATCTTTTATCACTTTATATAAATGAGCTGTTCCAGGCTATGGGGCGGATGTCCTGGATAACTCAACCTCCAGAAATTATTTTAAATAATAGGGGAGTTCCAGTCTGAGACAAGTGACTGACACAAGACAGGAGAACTGAAATGTGATTTCTTGCAAACACATTTTCTCCAGCTCACTGAGCTCTTCTGTATTGTAACAATGTTGTACCCTGGCTTCCTACGAGATGGACATTGATAAAACGGGGAGGTATCTACAGTTAATTAATCATGTACAGCTCTGTAGTGAGATCAGGAAGGCAAAGGACAGAATGTGGGCATCACACATCACACTAGTAACTCCCCTATTATTTAAAACATGATAGTGGCCCGATTCTAACGCATCAGATATTCTAGTATATGTAGTTTATTTATGAAGATTTAAGAATAGTGCAATGAATACACAATATCTATCTATCATCTACCTATGTGTCTATCGTCTGTATACTATTTTTATTTATCATTTCTCTATGCA
The DNA here is from genome assembly GCA_033576535.1 of Allobates femoralis. Lineage (NCBI taxonomy): Eukaryota > Metazoa > Chordata > Amphibia > Anura > Aromobatidae > Allobates > Allobates femoralis. The sequence continues at coordinate 65,156,556 of JARQOC010000002.1, read as the reverse complement.
TGTTTATGAGTAAAGTCCGTCACACTGACTGACATTCTTGTAGTCAGGAATGAAGTGCGATACAGTGACTGACAGCTTTGTAGACATGAGTGAACTGTGTTACACTGACTGACAGCCTTGTAGACAGGAGTGAAGTGCGTCACACTGACTGACAGCCTTGTAGACAGGAGTAAAGTTTGTGACACTGACTGACAGCCTTGTAGACAAGAGTGAAGTTCGTCACACTGACTGACAGCCTTGTAGACAGGAGTAAAGTGCGTTACAGTGACTGACAGCCTTGTAGACAGGAGTGAACTGTGTCACACTGACTGACAGCCTTGTAGACAGGAGTGACGTTCGTCACACTGACTGACAGCCTTGTAGACAGGAGTGAAGTTCGTCACACTGACTGACAACATTATAGATAGCTAGATAATGCAATGAATACACGATATCTATCTATCATCTACCTATGTGTCTATCATCTATGTATGCTATATTTATTTATCATCTCTCTATGCATGTTTATGAGTAAAGTCCGTCACACTGACTGACATTCTTGTAGTCAGGAATGAAGTGTGATACAGTGACTGACAGCTTTGTAGACAGGAGTGAACTGCGTTACACTGACTGACAGCCTTGTAGACAGGAGTGAACTGTGTCACACTGACTGACAGCCAGTGGCGTGAGTGAGCTGTGTCACATTGACTGACAGCCAGTGGCATAACTTCAGACCCAGGGGCCCCGAGGCGAAAGATCCAACAGGGCCCCCAATTAGCGTAGAAGTAGCGCGACTTGGCGTGGGATTTGAATCCCGCTCATGGTACTACCACTACGAGCAGCCTGGAGATAACCGGCATTAATTGGTCATCTCCCGGTTGGCTCACCGCGGACCTCCGTACATGAGCCGTGGCGCGAATTTTGAACACATGCAGCTCATCTGCATACGCTGCGCTCATTGGCCGCTGCATCTGCCGGCGACCAATGAGCACTGGCGCACGATTTAGTCGACAGACAGACACGATTAGGCAAATATATAGTAGATAAGGTCTGGGGATGGAGTTATCTTCCAGTTCCAGAGACTGGAAGAGGTAATTTCCATATAGTGATAAGGATGATTAATCCACAGCAAAGCATCTGATATGATGTAAGGTACACAGGTACGATTATTTTCAGAATTCTATAACCTGTATGCTCATATTAATAGTTTAGAAAGGTCAAAGTGGTGACAGATTCCCTTTAAGTGTTAATTGATTTTATTTTTCATTTTTAATACGGTAGGTAGGAAAAGAGTGATTTCACTTTTATCCTTTTATACTTTAGTTGTTTGTATATATAAAATGTTTGAAATTAATTTTTTTATTGTTTTTGCTTAGGTCCTGCTAGGGGACTGGAATCTACTAATTCTTCTATATTGCAGTATAATGTCCTGTCGCTGCTAACCTGTATACACAAGCACACAGGTAGCGCATTGCTGTACATTAAAAAAACAGACAGCCCTTTGTGTCCCCATGAATGCACTTGAGTTGTCATATGGTGAAAGAGTGCAGAGTACTTCTCCACCTTTTTGTTTTCGATTCATTGCAGAATCTAAGGTGTTAAGCTGGTGCACTCTATCCTAGAAGGGCTTTTAGTAGGGAATGCTACTTTCTCCAAACTTCATATAAACATAATTTGAGTGATGGATAGATAGATAGATAGATAGATAGATAGATAGATAGATAGATAGATAGATAGATAGATAGATAGATGGATTTGACTGTCAAATGTATGTACACTTTACCAGTATTATTCCTTTAAACCTCTTCTTGGAGCTGGACAGGATACAGTATCTCAGTAAATGTCATCTCCAGTGAAAGCCGCTTGCAGGCATAGCTCTCCCTGCTCTATGTTTGGCACCTCTGACTTCCACACAGCTTGAAAAAGACAGATTAGACTGATACTGGCAGCGCTAGATTACCTCCTGCAGCACTGTTTATGCCATTAGAGACTCATTCGGTCTTTGCTCATTTTTCAACAAAGCTTCCTCATTTTCTTTTCTAACAATGATGAGTATGAAGAACTTCTAAATCGAAATAACAAATCCAATACAATGGCAGTTTATATAAGGATCTGGTAATGTGTTTTGAGTTTGGATATGTCAGTCTTGGAACATCTCAGAACTGAGAATTGCTGACATTAAGTAAGAGTAATCATGAGGGTAGTTTTGGACTTCCTGCATTAAAGATCATTACAGTCAGCCTTCCCCCAGCATGTTAAGGCTGATTAGAAGAAATAACAGATTGCAGTCAACTGTAGTTTCTATACACAAATATACAAAATGTATAGTTTCTGGTAATTGTATTATTTTTGCTCATGAGGAGTATTAATTTTCTGGCCATTATTTGGCTCCCCTGAGTCTGGTCGCCACAGACTGGTAATGTATGTCGTATTGTAATGCTAGTCTAATGGGAGTGATGATTTCTCTGCTGGAGGCTGAGCCATACATACCACATGCCTGATCACTTATAAGGAGATGTGCATGTGATGCCTGGATTGGGCATGTGACACACTATGTCTGGTGAGGGGGAGGGGTTAGTGTAGTAATACAGTTGAGGGCAGTTGAGCATGAGGAGACATCCAAGACTAAGGAGCTGATAAGCATTCCTCAAGGATAGCTGCATAGTGTGGCCTCAGTTCCCCAGGTCATTCTGACTCCCAAGGTCCAGTGACAGAACCTGAGAAACTGTGTGGGTTTCTCACACCAAGCAGCAAGTGTAGTTACCAGGGGCATATTAACATGAAGGCTCAGGGGCCTGCTACAGGCATAGATGCCCACAGGACCTGCGTTTCCTGTCCTGCTGGAGGAAATGCACTCAAAGAGAAGCAAGGTGATATCAGTAGTTTCTGGTTCCAAAAACCTTATGACTAAAAGAATAGCAGTGGTAGGCAATGTGACAAAATGGACTCCGTTAATGTATAAAATATGATGGCTTCTTATGTAGCCAGACAATTCCTTGTATTTTGTTTATTACCTTATGACAGTCACTCATTGTTCATACAAGTCATGTAGATGCCTGGTAGTGTTTAACATGTGTAATGTAATTATCTCACCTCTTTGTCATAGAAGGCCACAGAACTTAATCCTGCTAAAATTCCTTTGTATTACTATGTGTATTGCTGATTCTATGTAAATTACTTCAGCCACCATTGTTTGTGGTCAGGATGGTATACTAAATGTCACCCTCCTTAGCCCCTCTCTGCCCATATCTTTTAAATGAACATTGTCCAAGCAGTTTGAAATCTAGCCAATGAGAACACAGTCTTAGTAAACCAATCATGAAGCTCCCAATGTTTGACTTGAGTGGTCAGAAGGAATATAAGCATACCTGTTCACTAACCAGAGAGATTTTGTCTAATGATCTCGGTCTAGGGACTTCGGCCCCGATTAGAGGTACACCGAACTTGATTCAGGCAGCTAATCTAGGATCTACGGGTCCGATTGGCAGGCTATAACCCCAGGCCTAGGCACTTCAGTGCCGACCAAGGGGTTTATAACTTGGATTATAATACTACAAGGACTTCAGCATCGAATGTTCAGATTTGGCTGGGATATCAAAGACTGCATAAGGAAGCAACACAGGTTGGGACACAAACATTCTAAACCCTGGTGAGCAAGCTTAAGGGTGAGACTCTGTTGCCTATTACATGTTATGTTTGCTGGTTATTTGTTATATGCTGTTAACTGTTTGGAGATCCAATAAAGCCTTAATATTTTGGTTCCCTCACCCTGTATTGTCTGAGTAGTGTTCCACCCACAGGTAAGGAGCTTGGGCGTTCTGTTTGGCATGAGCTCTGGTCCATGCTGTCTTTCTAAAGGCTGCTGGGCCAGCAAATGAGAGCACCCACTGACCCCCGTGTCTCAACAGGCAACACTACTCACCATCACCCCCACCACAGAAGCCAAATTAGAAGCCTGGGAAAAAAGTACTGTATCCTGCGGATTTGTCTGGACTGTCTAGTCCATGGTAAAGTGACCATCCTGTTTCCTGCTGGCTTATTCCCTGCTGCACCACATCTACTAAAAGCTTTCTTGGGAGCCGCATCTGGTTGGAAAGGGTTAATCATCTGCACTGATGTCTAGAGTTGAGCGATGTTCAATTTGAAATGTTCGTCAATCTCAAGTTCGAGCTGCATTGGGCGGTGTTCGAGTCATTCAACGAATGCGAACAATTAGCTTCAAATTCAGCAGTTCGAGATTCTGTTTGATAACAGTTCATTCACCCTATAAAGTGGTCTGGGGGCAGAGGAAAAGGCTGAAATGGGGGCATGATTGTTTAAAAGCTGGCGGTAAAAAATTGCCAGATTTTAAACAATCATTCAGCCTGATCCTCTGCCTCCCGCAGACTCCCATTCCGATCCTCCGCTCCCCCGCCGCTTCCCATCCCGATCCTGAGTTAGGACCGAGCGGGGAGCGCAGCACCAGGGAGCGGAGAGCGAAGGACCAGGCAAGGAAGCTGGCGGCGGTGAGAAGACTTCACCGCTGGCTTTCCTGCTCTGTGCTGCACTCCCTGCTCCCTGATGCCCCCTCCCCGCTCCCTGGAGCTGCTCCCCCCACTCGGTCCTAACTTATAATCAGGCGGGGAGGCGGCGGGGGGGAGTGATAAGGGGGCATCAGGGAGACGGGAGCGCAGCACAGAGCAGGAAAGCCGGCGGTGAAGTCTTCTCACTGCTGGATTTCCCGCCAGTTATTTCAAATGATCATCTGATGCAGATCAGCTGTTCATTTGAAGTAGCCACGATGCTGTCAGGGTTCATGTGAGAGGATGCAGCATGAACTCACATGAACTTTCCCACGGCCACCCATCGCACAGCTCAGCTACATCTCTATTAGAGGTTCTCTACCAGAGATGTCGTTGAGAAAAAGAAGTAAACTGGATTGGACTACGTCGGACGGAAGAATTTTTTTTCAATATAGATGGAGTCTAAATGTACCGTCACACGCCGCAATCTCGGCTGGCAATGTGTGGCGATCTGACATGCACGCTCACGTTTTTTGTGCCCGCCTCAGATCGCCGATGGCGGCGTCACACGCCGCAATTGCGCCCTGAAGCTAAGGCGATGTGTCACTCTGGAAATCGCCTCAGCTACAGCAGAACCAATCTTGCCTCATTCCATCGTGGCTTCACATGCCGCAATCTTAAAGGCAATGTGGGGTGGGCATACATGTTCAGCACGGTGAAGAGATAGGCATGCCACAGTGGTTTACACTGCGTCCCATACACGCTCATTGGACAATGCAACAGGGTTACGATTAGTCAGCCTGCTCTGGAAGGCTGGCTAATACATGATGCGAACGGTTGTATAGCAGAAGATGTGTGTGGTGCTGAATGGACAGCTCTTCAAATATGGTGCGGTGTCAACTGACAGCCAATGGGAACACAGTAGCCCACGCCAATCATCTCAGACGGAGTGCGGACTACAGAACGCTGAGTCACGCCTACGGGAAATCATAGAAAGTGCTACTTTCATCACTATCGCCCTGTCACACGCCTAAACATGAAAATATCGCCTTGCCGATTGCGCCTGATTACTGAGCACTGTTCAGGAATCACGCGACAGCCGATGGGCGATTTATCGCCACAAATTGGCGAATCAAACACCGCAACCGTGATGCAATTTCACGGCAATTTCACGGGGGCGACACATCACCTTTCAGATCTCCAGGCGTGATTGCGGCGTGTGACGGTACCTTAAGTGTTGTTTTGTTATTTTTTCTAATAAAGAATTTTTTCTCTGTGTTGTTTTTTTTTAAAAAAACTTCACTAGAAATTCATGGCAATCATGTCTAATATTGGCCTGACCCCATGAAATGTTTGTGTGAAGGCAGAGTTCACTCGCAGTCATAGTCCCAGCTACCGGGACAGGTGGTTACTTCAGTGGGGATCACGGCTGGTCTGTTCCGTGCCCTTGACCCTCAAAGGTGGGTGGGGGTGATGATAATGGAGGAGTTGTAACGTGACGCCACCTGTGGTACCTGGTAATAGGGTTACTAGCACTGCAGCTGGCAACTGAGGTGATGGAAATGGAGCTTTGGTAGTGCCGTGCCTGACAGGCGGAGCTTTACCTCAGGGTAGCAAGGTGGAAGATGGGAGTAGACTAGTGGTGCTCACCTCTGTTATGCTGTAGAGGCCCTCCGGGCGACGGATGAAAGGAGACCAGTCACTAGATCATCTCATACAGTTCTTTACTTGCACCAGGTGAAATCGGTACACAGTACAGTCTGGCTTAACCGGGGGCCGTAGCCGCGGATTTTGGAGGCTTTTTGGAGGTGCCCTCCTGTCATGGTCGCATGGTCCCCTACGTCCGTCTTCTCTGCTCTCTTACACCGACTGACTAGTCGTCTAACTGTCACTCTTTGTCTCCCGCTCATCTAGACTCCACCCCCTGGGACCTACTGAATATATGGTCCCCTGTACTAAGGTTGCCTATTGTATGGGTGTTGGGTGAAGACTCTGTAGGGTCCTCCGTATCCACAGCTACGGAGGCACTACACCTTCTGTTTTGGGTGCAGTACCTCTCTGTGGTATAGGGGCGCCACATTAGTAAGTTGTAAAACCTTAACCTCATTTTAGTAATATGAGAAATAAAATTAATGGCACTGTTGTTTTTCACGTTTTTCACTACACCAGATGCCAGAAATATTGGCCAACATGGTGCTTCGAAAGCAGCTAAAATGTAAATCTCCAGTAAAACCAGTAAAGGTGGTGCTCATCACAGATGTTTCATCAATAATTTGTAATTCCAACATGATTCAGGGATAGTTGTATAGATGCAAAGTATTAAGTCAATACTCTGTGTCTCTATATTACATTTCTGTACCTTATAATCAGAAAGTCCAAAGGACACAAGGGTGATTTTAGAAAAAATACATTATTTATTTAGGATTCTTGACACTACAAGTTTAAAATCCTTACATACATATAGCAAAGATTTACAAGGGTGAAGGGAGAACCATATGAATATCGACCAAAGGTCGCTTGTATATCAAACAAAGGACAGAGTTGTTACAATATCCGGTGGTGTTACATTAGGGAGGCCAGGTGACCATCTGGTAGGTATGTCATAAGTAAATGGCCCACAGATAGATGTCATATAATGCACTGAAAGAATCATCAAAACTGTACAGGAGAGATTGTAGAAGCATATACGTCTGTCCTCATCCTTAGATACAATTAATCCCTCTCAGAATTTAGGGGATTAGTGCCAGGAGAAATAACATTTGCCTCCACTTCTCAATTACTAACATCTACCATTATGTACAGGATTCATTCAGATATCTTCTATCACATGTGTGGGTACAGATATCTGGACAAACATCCACTCCAAAGTGCTACGTGCTAATTATAATAAAAAAACCCCACACAGGGAATTACCATAATTGGTGAGGGCGTATGCAGTTCTACAGATAGCAGTGTTCAGTGACACTCATGTATCACTATAGTGTCACCACATTATTCTATTATACTCTCACCTATTAGGCTACCCACTGTGAGATCTCCATAGTACGGAGTTCACATTAGAGAATAGTGTCCAGAAGAATCATATGTAAACACAACACATTGTGTATGAAATCATTCAGGGACAATACCACATACCTCCGTAGGTGTTACAATAGGTTACGTCCTGGTCTGCACCTAACCCCTACGCGTTTCGTCAAACAGACTTCCTCAGGGGGTGATGGGCACATCACCCCCTGAGGAAGTCTGTTTGACGAAACGCGTAGGGGTTAGGTGCAGACCAGGACGTAACCTATTGTAACACCTACGGAGGTATGTGGTATTGTCCCTGAATGATTTCATACACAATGTGTTGTGTTTACATATGATTCTTCTGGACACTATTCTCTAATGTGAACTCCGTACTATGGAGATCTCACAGTGGGTAGCCTAATAGGTGAGAGTATAATAGAATAATGTGGTGACACTATAGTGATACATGAGTGTCACTGAACACTGCTATCTGTAGAACTGCATACGCCCTCACCAATTATGGTAATTCCCTGTGTGGGGTTTTTTGATTATAATTAGCACGTAGCACTTTGGAGTGGATGTTTGTCCAGATATCTGTACCCACACATGTGATAGAAGATATCTGAATGAATCCTGTACATAATGGTAGATGTTAGTAATTGAGAAGTGGAGGCAAATGTTATTTCTCCTGGCACTAATCCCCTAAATTCTGAGAGGGATTAATTGTATCTAAGGATGAGGACAGACGTATATGCTTCTACAATCTCTCCTGTACAGTTTTGATGATTCTTTCAGTGCATTATATGACATCTATCTGTGGGCCATTTACTTATGACATACCTACCAGATGGTCACCTGGCCTCCCTAATGTAACACCACCGGATATTGTAACAACTCTGTCCTTTGTTTGATATACAAGCGACCTTTGGTCGATATTCATATGGTTCTCCCTTCACCCTTGTAAATCTTTGCTATATGTATGTAAGGATTTTAAACTTGTAGTGTCAAGAATCCTAAATAAATAATGTATTTTTTCTAAAATCACCCTTGTGTCCTTTGGACTTTCTGATTATATGATTAATCTGGGTTGGATAATTGATGTGAGATATTTGATTATTTCTGTACCTTGTTGGAACAATAAATTATTGATGAAACATCTGTGTTGAATGCCACCTTTGCTCAGACTGAAGACTTAATCTATTTTGCGTTCTGTTTTATAGTTTTCGAGTTACCCACCCTTTTCTTGAAAAAATAATTCAACCTCACCCAAAATGTTACATTGCAAAGTATATATATGTAAGTTAATGCCATGAAAAGCAGTATGGTCTTGATATGTTTTCCTTTTGATTAATTGGACAAATAGGACATGTATTCAAAAAATGTAAATTTTGTTGTCATGCAAACGATTTTTAGAAATGAAACCCCGCTAATTTTCAAAATAAAACAGCATAAGAAAAGCTTGTTAGTTTTGTGGTGCCCCACCTGGTCAGGCATCACAATTGGGGTACTGCACCCATAAATGAGTGTGCAGTAACCCATGTCACAGTGGAAGGCAAATGTCTGTGGGAGGCTCCCATCCTAGCACTCCCACACACCCACCTAGAATAGATGGTTTTGGGCCCGTACCCTAGGGGGGGAGTTAGGGGACGAGGGAGGACACACAGTGAGTTCTAGACGCACTGAGGAAAGACGGAAAATGGGGAGCCTCCGAGAGAGGAAAGGAAACTTCCAGGGAAGGGGCCTGAAAGGAGAACAAGCAGCCCAGACTGAAGGAGGGGACCCCCCGAGTGTCCATACTCAGGGAGGGAACCCTGGTCCACATACACCGGAGTTACCGGTTCCAAAGACGGTCAGGGAGTCCAGCCCCTGCGCCAAGAACACCGGAGGTCGTGGGTCTGTTTACCCGCACCGACACCCTGTCTGGAGGGATCAGTCTCACCAGGTTAACCCACCGGGGTCGAATACCAGAGCAGGAGAGGGAGAGAGTGGAAGCCGGGATCATTAGAGCACCTCAACGGTCCTGGTATTAAGCAGGCTACCCCAGGACAGGCAGTAGCAACAGGACACAGGTTGGATCCAGGAAGGCATGCCACGGGAGACTAACAGGGACTCTGCAGCCCACTGTGACTACCCGGCCAGATAAAGACTGTTTTGCCACTGTGAACTGTATCATCATCTGCATTGTTCCAGTAAAGTACCTGGGTAGAGTGACTGAGCCTCCATGTGCTTATTCACTGCTGTGCTGCAACTACTACCTCCATCATCTGCACCTCTATCCCTACAGGTGCATCCCTGCCTCGGAGGGCCAGCTCCACCTGCAGGGAGCTATACCACCTCGGCTGCTGTACCATCACCCTCCGGAGGACTGAGGCAGCGCTGGTGCTAAATCACCAGAATCTGTGGGTGGCGTCATGATAAACTTTCTTAACTTTTATCTTCATTCCAACACCAACTACCCCTTTTTAAAGTAATACCCCAGGGCCACGGGTCTGGGCAGGCCACCAGTGACATCCCTACTGAAGCAGAGGGCCAAGATACCCGAGTCCCCATACCCTGGGCGAATCATTTATGTTCTGGCGTTACGAACAGGATCCGTTCCCAGTGCTACCGAGTATTGTGTGCCTTTGAACTTTGAACTGCCTGGCTTGAAAGAACTTTCACCGCCGTTACACGGCACCGAGGACTGGTTCCTGCCATTTTACCAGGAACCCCAAAATGGTGGCATAACCATGTGAAAGGACAATGTGCAGGCCCGAGAGTGTGCCTCAGCCCCTTGCCATGGGAGGGCCTAACCAGAGGCACAAAACTGTTTGCCCGCCCCTATGGCCACCAATAAACCAAGGGGGCAGGCCAAAGGAAGTGGCCTGAGGGGAACCGCCAAAAGTCAATAGAGGACAAACTGGAAGAGAATGACACAACGAGCAACATGTTGTACCTGGTGTAATGGTGACCCGGTGGGCCGACCTCCTGCACAGAGTGGAGCAGCAGGCCCACATTGCCCGCGGGGACCTGGACTCGATCTCCCTCCTGACCAACAAGGGAGATGCAGAGTTCTGGAGAGAGGCTTTCTGAGAGCTGCGGGACAACCTGGCACAGACGATGGAGTGGGTGGTCCGCAGCTGGAGTGCCACTCAGGCGGTGGAGCTAATGTCCCAAATGATGGACCGGGAGGCAAGAGAAGCAGCAGCTGTAGCACGAGCTATGGAGGTGGTCCTGGCTGCAAAACCACCCATGCAGACCCGATAGGTCGGGGTCCAGACGGACAACCCTGTGGACCCGCCAGCCAGCCCTACCAATGCCCCACCAGCCCAGGATGCAGAAGAACCCAACCAGGAGCCGGACATTATCGTTGAGACCATCAAGAGAACTGGTGGTGACTGGAAACGGAGAGCCGCCATGCCAGAGACGAAGCCCGCCGACAACCCCCATTTCCTATGGAACTGAGAAAACGAGATACTGTTGTATCATTCCGTTATGGGGATGGGTAGGGATTTATCTGTGAGGGAGGACAAAAAGAAGACATTTTTGTGGGACGACGTGATGTGGAGCCCTATTTACGCTGCGGTCACCCAGAGCGAGACCTTTACCGGGGAGACTAGGTCACCTATGAGCGGCAAGCATGACCCATGGGATGGTTCGCCATTAGGGTGTCCCGCTTATAAGCAACCAACATCGAATGTCAACAAGAACTGTACATAGTTTTATTCTTGTTTTGCTTTGAATAATGAGTGCTAACTTTCCTTTCTGCCTGAGACTCATAAATTTTCATGAGAACTCTTACCCCGTTACATAATTATGTTTAACTCCAAGCGGGTGGGGTGGATACGCACAGTTACCGATCCCCGTGAGGCCGAAGAATCCCTAGTTAATAATGTTTCTTTTATATATTTTGCAACATTTTAGCTTGGTGCCTCCCATAAAGGGAAAAAGAATAATGCTTGAAAATGTAAATACGTTACCTGTTATTGTTATTGTTACTGTTATTGGCTATGTTTCTATGTTCTTCTTTACAAGCAAAATTAAGGTACAGAGCATTCAATTGCTCTCCTGGTTTGCAATTGAAGTGTGTGAAGATTAAAAAAATGCTGAGCAGTTAATGCACTATATATCATAAATCAATTAGCTCAGGGTTATGCTGACTATGCAGCTCCAGCACTTCCCTCTCTCACTTTAATCTTTGAATTTTTGTTCAGAGACAGATTTCCATTGCTATATTCATTGTTTTTTAACAATAGTGCATTAGTGCAATCTAATTTTGGAATTTTTTTGTTCCTATGAGGAATTCAGTGGGTACGGAATATATTTACACTTTTTTAAATTTTTCACTCCTTATTTCATTGCAGCCATTTGGTAAATTCAAAAAAGTTCATTTTTACTCATTAATGTACACTCTGCACTCATCTTGACAGAAAAAAAATAGATAAGTACAAATTTTTGCAAATTTATTAAAAAAGAAAAACTGAAATATCTCATGGTCATAAGTATTCAGACCGTTTGCTCAGACACTCAAATTTAAGTAACATGCTGTCCATTTCCTTGTGATCCTCCTTGAGGTGGTTCTACTTCTTCATTGGAGTCCAGCTGATTTTAATTAAACTGATAGGACTTGATTTGGAAAGGCATACACCAGTCTCTACAAGGCCTCATAGCTCACAATGCATGTTAGATCAAATGAGAATCATGAGGTCAAAGGAACTGCCCAAGGAGCTCAGAGACAAAATTGTGCCAAGACACAGATCTCGCCAAGGTTATAAAATAATTTCTCCAGTACTCAAGGTTCCTAAGAGCACAGTGGCCTCCAAAATCCTTAAATGGAAGAAGTTTGAGACCACCAGAAGTCTTCCTAGACCTAGCCATCCAACTAAACTGAAATATCATGGGTGAAGAGCCTTGGTGAGAGAGGTAACGAAGAACCCCAATATCAATGTGGCTAAGCTCCAGAGATGCAGTAGGGAGCTGTGAGAAAGTTCCACAAAGCCAACTATCACTGCAGCCCTCCACCAGTCGGGCCTTTATGGCAGAGTGGCCCTTAGAGAAGCCTCTCTTCAGTACAAGACATGAAAGCTCACATAGTTTGCAAAAAAAATACATGAAGGACTCCGAAATTATGAGAAATAAGATTCTCAAAAAGGGGGAGTGGCCTGCAGCGTGATGGAGTGGGTGTAGTTCACCACAGCTCCTTGACTGATAAAAGCGACTGGGATTTATGCCCTTTTAAGGGCTATATTTCCCTTCAGAAAGCATTTGAATTGTTTCCCTGCATTGTCTGGATCAATTTGAGATCATCTTTGGACTTGTGTGACTTATATTCACTTTACAGCACAGTCTGTAGATTTCCCAGGTGAGGGAAAGTGATGCCATTTTATTTGGTGACAAGCCATTTTGAATGGAGAGACATCTTTATATTATATCTACAGAGGACTTTATATACATCTTAATTGTTTAACTGCTTCATCTGGATCATTTTGAGACCGATTTTGGTCTTTTTAAGTCAAAAATCAAGAATGACGCCATTTTATGTGGTGTGACGCTATCTTAAGTGGTGAGGTAACTATATTCTATATATGAAGAAGATTGTATATATGATGAAGAAGATTTTCCATGACTTTCTTGTCCAAATACCAATGTGGCTTTAGCCCTGAGTTGTCCTTCATCTGTAGGATTTCCCATTTTGGACTGAACTGTCAGCTCTGAGTGGTACTGCCTTGTGACCTCAACCTGCCATTTTCCCCCTAAAGCTGTTTTAAAAGTCTATTAAAGAAAGGTGCACTTAGTGACTGAACTGGGTGTACTGTTATAAACATCCAAGCACTGGACGATTTCAGGGCTGATTGTTTGAAGATCCTAGTGACAGCGGCTAGTGAGGAGATTCATGGGAGTGCGTCTGACAGGAGATCTGTCACGAACTTAGACAGATCATCGCGTGCTGTGGGTTATCTGTTTGGAGGATTTCTACTTACGAGTCTCCGGGACGGCCTGAAGGTGGTCGACATGTGCAACTGAGATCGCTGGGTCTCCTCCGCTCACCAGCTGCACAGATTAGAAGTATCGTGAAGAGGATCCTGTGGGTTGTTCTGTAACTGTCGGTGGGGAAGAGCGCTGGGCGGGGATTTTCCTGGACCGCACAGACAGGCGGGTTAGGAGTTCAGCTCTGAAGTGACGTGACAGTCTGTCCATCAGCAGCAGCGATATATCTATTTAGCTGACAGGCTGAGGAATTAGCCTCGGTTTTGCTTGTCTTTCATCTCGTTCTTTCTGGCTCTGTGCCTGTCCACTCATTGTGTATATCTGGGATACTGAGACAATCCCCAAGTGTTGACCAAACATTCTTAACATGTATTTCATGCATTTACATGCAATTGGTAGTTTAGAATGATGGCTGGATAAAATTCATATATTATTAGAACTATACATTTATAATATAAGGCAATTTAAATTTGGAAAGTGGGGCTTGTGGAGTTGTAACCCGTATATACTCAGACTGATTTTAAGACTGCAAAGAAGCATTTAGTTACACTGAGGTGTTTTGGTAGCTCTGATGTAGTGTGATTTCACTTGACATAGGGAATTGTTGTTATAGGACACTGTCAACTATCATTATTATCATTATTATTATTATTATTATTATCCACTATATGTTGATGATCCACAATATTAAGCTCTGCACATAAGATCGTAGTAGCACTTTACTATATGCAGTTATTGTAAAAAAAAGAGGCCAGATTATCCCAGCAAGACCTTTAATAGCTTAAGTTAAAGCATATACTGTGATCTCAGATTTTACTGAAGTTCCTTGTGTATTCTTTATATTTAGTATTAGTTGGTAATATAGGCTAATTTCTTTTATATTTTAATACTATAACTATTTACCGGTTTAGCCATTTACATAATAGTGTTCATTTTAGTGAGTAAGTAAATTGCAGACAAAGAGATTTTGTTGGTCTTTAGGGTCACAGCTATGGTCTTTTCTAACAGTCTCTCTGTCACATAATATTATACGACTTGGCTTTCTTGAGCTAAGGTTACTTAAATATATTTTATAGATTTCTTCTCTATATCTTGAGTAGCTTACTTCCATATTTGTACATTCCTAGAATTCTATTTTATGTGCTCTACTTGCTTCTGTCTTGGTGCAGATAATATTTTACTACAACCTATTTTTTAGGGTCACTTTTATAAATTCCCTACTGACCAAGTTTTGAAATATTTAATATATCTGTAAAAGTGACTTAAAATCTCTTATCGGTGTACATATTCCCATAGGATCTATAGGTATTTTACACATAATCATGTTTTAAATACATTAGATAGGGACTGCTCTAATATGGGTTACCTTGACATTACAGCAGAGTATTTTTACATATTTGTTTTACTGCTTTTTTGTGATCTAGTTTTCTGGTGGTGTGAACACGGCCTTACAGACCTGTTCACTTTGTGCATGGTTCAATTTGAAAGTGTCTATTTATATTTGCATAGGAGGTTTAAGAAGGTCTGGTATTAATTGATCTAACTATTTAGATACATTTCTGGAGCTGCTTCTGAGATTCCAGCTCCTCAATGCTATATTTTATACTTATATATTTTAATATATATTACTTATATGTAGTTTTTTTTAAATACAAACCTTACAAGACAAACCTTATCTACTCAATTATATGTATAATTAAAGAGAACCTGTCACCTGGATCTAAACCTCTGACCTATCACTAGCTGTCCCTACACCTTCCTAGCTGCTTCCTAACCATCCCTCTCTGCTGTAAATCCGGTCTGTAAAAATTAAGAAAAATGACTTTGAACTTACTGGGTGTCGCTGTCTCTGGAGACTGGAAAGGCGGCTCCAGGCTCCTTTCTCCCTCCTCGCTGCATCACTGCATGCCCCGCTGGGCGGTATTATTCTTTCTTCCTCTCCTCTTGAATTTGGAATCTCCCGCCCTCTTTTCCTTCTATGATGCACCGGCCGGTATGTCACATCTGATCTGGCCTGGTGCATTATTGGCCCGATCACGTGATTGGCCCTGGTGCACAAATTAGAGAAGCATCACATGATTTTTCTAACAGTGCCAATACTTTTGTCCACCCCCTTTTTATGTTTGGTGTGGAATTATATCCAATTTAGCTTTAGGACAATTCTTTTTGTGTTTTTTTCATTGAAGACAAATTAAATGAAGATAATAATACCAAAGAATTTGTGATTGCAATCATTTTCAGGAAGAAACTGAGTATTATCTTTTGGCCACAACTGTAGATCTTTTTTAAATGTATGTCTTTCTTCTCAAAAATTACTTTCGGTGTCACAGGAGCCCATTAAATCTGACATTAAGAGTTTATTAAACCATTTCTTTGAACTTCTCTATTTAGTTGTAAACTAATGTTCTTTTTTTAGTCATATTTTATTTTCTTTAAGAAATAAAAGTTAAAACTTTACTTGAATTAAATTTTGACATGGAAAAATTAAGCTTCACATTTTTGGCAATAATACTAGACCAAAATGTATATGACATAAACATGTTTGAAAGTCAAATTACCAAAACTATTAATTATAAATATGGCAACTAGATATCTCTTATTAAATGTTAACGGACTTAATTCTCCACAAAAAAAAGGTATTTAGTATGGCGGGAGATTTCCAGGTTGCATATAGATGTTGTAGGTCTACAGGAGACCAAGTTCGCCTTTGATGACTCTCCAAAGTTTACTCATAAACAGTTCTCTAAAATTTTCCTTGCTTTACATCAGAAGAAAAAAGCGTCTGTTGCTTTAATTATCAGGGACTCTCTAAATGTTGAGGAAATAAAGAAAAATATATTGCAATCTGAGAGTCCTCAGTGGTTGATACCTTTTAATGGCTAACTGAAAAGATGGTAAACATAGCAAGCTTTCGGGATGCTGCGGCCCCTTGTCAGGCTAGTAAGGTCATTCCAGACCCAGAGGGTAGATACTTGATTCTAGTTTGCAAAATAGATGACTCATTTTATACTCTGATCAATGTTTATGCACCTAATAAGGGTCAGTTTACTTTTTTAAAGAAACATACTATTTTGGTTAAAGAACACCAAAAGGAGGCTTTGATTTTATTTGGTGATTTTAATGCTATACCAAATGCAGTTATGGATACAACTAATGCAGCTAGGAGAACGAATATTACTTCAGAGCCTTGGATGAATAGGAAGGAGCTTTTTGACATTTTACGTTGTCTAAATTCTACGACCAAAGAATATACTCATTATTTCAACATACATAAGTCCCTTGGTAGAATAGATTTAACTCTCTCAGATATCCATACTTTACAAAGATTAAAAAAATAGAAATCCTCCCTAGGTCTTGGTCTGTCCATTCCCCATTAAAATTCAAAATTATTATTAAGTATAATTTCTCAGTTCGTAGGCCTTGGAGAACTGAATGAAAAGGTGTGTACTGGAGGGATACAAGAAAGTTAATATCATAACCAGGGGGCTATGTATTGAAAAAACGATATCAACTGACTTTGGGGACTCAAATACTTTAGAGGAATGGAACAAACTCACATATAAATGCCTTGGAGAACTAATTCCTTCCTGTTTGTTCACCCATATTATAAAAAAGATATATGAAAAATAGTAGATTATTATTTCAGAGAGAATGATTTGGAAGGGACCTCAATTACGGCATTGTGGACTGCCCATAAGGATCTAGTTATACAAGCCCTCATTCAAATGAATTCTAGGATGGATAGAATGAAGGTCTTTAAGATAGAGGAGATTACTAAACAATTTCAAACACTAGAATGCTCCCAACGTCCCACTCCTTCTCAGAGAACTCATAAAAATATCCTTCATCTTAGAGTACAATTAAAATCCATGCTCTTTGCTGGATATGATAAAATCATTCAATACTCCAAATCAAATTATTATAAATGTATGCATAGACCTGACAAATTCTTGGCAAATATAGTTAAAATACAAAGGTTCCAAATAAAAATCTTAGAGATTAAAAGTAAAAATAATACACTTTACAAAAATCCAAAAGACATAGGTATCTTGCGAATTTGTGAACAATAACAGCCTATATAATTTAAAGGATGATCCGCTACTCAAACAGCCTTCTGATATTTCTATCAATAATTTTCTCAATTCTATCCAATTACCTGTTCTTTCAGAAGATGATTTCTCTGTTCTTAATTCTCCGTATGCTGAGAATGAGGTTGCCTCTGCCGTAGGTTCGTTAAAAAATAATAAGTCACCACGAAATGGATGATCTCCAAAATGAATATTTAAAAAACTTTAGTTCTCTACTTATTCCAAATATTACTAAAATTATAAATGCAGTGTCCAATAATACACCGTTACCGGCTGAGATGCAAGAAGCCATTCTAACAGTTATTGCTAAAGAAAAGTAGATGTGCAAAATGTTGGTAGGTATCCTTCTTAAACACAAGTACTGGTCACAAGACAACAAAAAATTATACCCACCCTATTACATTCAGATCAGATGGGTTTTGTCCCCAATAGAGGAATATCGGATGCGATGAGGAGAGCAATTAATATAATTTCTCACGTAGAAAAACATAAGACTCCGATGCTAACTATTGCTGTTTATGCTGAAAAAGCATTTGACAGTGCATTGGGGATTCCTTTTTAGTACTTTACAGAAATTCTGTTTCCAAGGAAAAATATTTAAAGGGATCCTGTCACCTCCAAAACGTCTCTTAAGCCTATCAAAGCATGTCACTGCAGCATCCATTCACTATTTTCACACTTCTTTTGTCTCCTAAAAGCATCCTGTGAAAGTGCATAAAAACGATTTAATGCTTACTCATTAGTGATTATAATTAGCAGTGACTATATTCTTTAGTCACCAGGGGGTGTTGTTTTGCAGCTCCAGGATCCAGCCCTCTCTCTGTCTGTGCTGCTGTGAAACTGAAACTGAAGGCAGGACTAATGATTTGCATTCTGTGAGTGATAGAGAGGGGGGAAGGCAATGCCTGCACAAGCAGAGCAAACAGACAGAGAGAGAGGGTGGATCCTGGAGCCTGCAAAACAGCCCACCTTGTGGACTAAAGAATATGTCCCCTGCTAATTATAATCCCTAATGAGTGAGTATTAAAATGTTTTTATGCACTTTCACAGGATGCTTTTAGGAGACAAAAGAAGTGTGAGATTAGTGATGGGATGCTGCAGGGACATGTTTTGCTAGCTTAGGAGGCGTTCTGGAGGTGACAGGATCCCTTTAACTCTATTAAAACCTTATATTCTTCACACTCGGTTAGGATATTGATAACCATTTAACGGACTCATGGCTGTACTAGCTCAATACCGAGCAAGGGGTCTGAATACATATGACCATGTGATATTTCAGTTTATCTTTTTTAATAAACTTGCAAAAATTTCTACATTGCTGTTTTTTTTCCAGTCTAGATGAGAATAAAATAAACTTTTTTGAATTTACCAAATGGCTGCAATGAAACAAAGAGTCACATTTTTAAAGGGATCTGAATACTTTTTGAAAAAACCGCATCTGCCGCGATTACCGCATAACGGCTGCACTTGTGGCACGGTTGCGCCATGGTTGCGGCAAGCCCCATACAATGTATAGGGGGGCTTGCGGCAGGTGCGGCAAGTGCGGTTTTGGCACTTGCGGCAGGTGCGGCCGCGAAAAAAACGCGGCTGACCGCGGTTTTTTTTTTGCGGCCGCACCTGCCGCAAGTGCCAAAACCGCACTTGCTGCACCTGCCGCAAGCCCCCATATACATTGTATGGGGCTTGCCGCAACCATGGCGCAACCGTGCCACAAGTGCAGCCGGTATGTGGTAATCGCGGCAGATGCGTTTTTTTCACCGCATCTGCCGCGATTTGAAAAAAATGCTGATGTGAAAGGGGCCTAATTCTGTGCACATAACTAGAATCACTGCCTAACAGTTCCTTCATACAGAAGCATCCATAAACAGATCTTTAGAAAAAAGTACTTCTACAGATCGTTTATGAATGCTAAATAGAGATTTGACTAGTTCAGGGGGTGTTAGTTCTCCAACTAGTCGGTGCAATTAGCACTGTGAGCGTGATAACATATTTTACATATTCAGCGCCATCGGCATTACTATACAAATCCATGTGTATGCGCGGCTTTCTACTCTCAGCACTGAGCTTCTCTGATGTTGGGTGTATGCACCCCGCCTACCGAGAGGCTCATTTTGCATGGTTGGAAATGACCACACTTCATGTTATGTGCACTATTCTGGAGCCGGATATACAAACACATGCTTCAGAGAGGCATAGAAGGCATGACTGGAAGAGTCATTCCATTTTCATTAAAGAGGACCTGTCATCCCCCTGGTGCATGAAAAACTAAATGCAGCACTGAATGCAGCATGTCTGCTGCATTCAGGGAAGGGTTCCCTTATGTCTGTAGCCCCCCTGTAAGCTTTAAAAAAGACATTAGAAAACTTACAGATAAGAAGACTAATAGGTGGGATCTGAATAAGAGGGCTTCACTACTGGCACAGTCCTCCAGCCTTCTCCATGTGTATTTCACTCCTTCTATGTATCTACGCCAACTCCTGTTCTGCTGGCTCTGCCCTCCTCCTCTCCTGCTCTCTGTCACTCAACCTGCTGTACAGAGCTTGGTTAGAGCGGCTGCACAGCATTTGGCCTGACATCAGTGCCAGATTCCTGCCCTGTTTATGCGTTATTCAGACAGCAGGGCGGGGATTCTGGCACTGACATCAGGCCAAATGCTTTGCATTTGATGGCAGTGATTTTCCATCTGGGTTTGTGCTGTCCGGGAGGATCCAGCAGACACAAAATCAGATATTAATTAAGTGGACACCACTATGGAGTTTGGGTTACATAAAATATAACTTTTATTATTAGTATAAAAGCAGACACATAAACGTTGTGAAACGAAGCACAAGGAAGTTCCAAAAACAACTGCAGTAGGGTAGTAACCCCTGAGTTAAACCGTACACAGTAGGCACAATTCACAATAATGTTAAGTTACACAAGTAAGGAGTGTGTTAGCAGACAAATTATGGAATAATACCATTACATCAGTCACTCACCCATGGTGTACTTTTGTGATGGACCTGACGGTTCCTCGGGGGGCCCTGTCCTGCAGCACGCTCCTGCACGCGTGCTGCAGGACAGGGCCCCCGGGGAACCGTCAGGTCCATCACAAAAGTACACCATGGGTGAGTGACTGATGTAATGGTATTATTCCATAATTTGTCTGCTAACACACTCCTTACTTGTGTAGCTTAACATTATTGTGAATTGTGCCTACTGTGTACGGTTTAACTCAGGGGGTTACTACCCTACTGTAGTTGTTTTTGGAACTTCCTTGTGCTTCGTTTCACAACGTTTATGTGTCTGCTTTTATACTAATAATAAAAGTTATATTTTATGTAACCCAAACTCCATAGTGGTGTCCACTTAATTAATAATTGAGAGGAGTGTTACTTACTTCCAGTTATATATACACCTTATAGGAATGATGTATCCTTAATCATGAGAATTTTTATGGATATAAGGTGTATAGTGATTTTGTATATTTATACAAAATCAGAGCTTGCAGCATTTTTTGTGTCCGGGGCAAAAATCGGACAAAATCGTATCCTCCTGGATCCTCCGGATCCGGCGCCCATAGCTTGGGAGTCTATGGGCGCTGGATCGTTCTGGATCTTATAAAAAAAATCGGACCAGTTCCCAGACACCGGGTGCTGAAAGAGTTTTTCAGCCCCTGGAGAGCTCCCGGGCTGAAATTTCAGCACCTGGAGAGCTCCTGCTATGCTAAAATTTCAGCACTTGGACACTGGCAGCCGCTGATTGCGGCCGAAAACAGGAATTGGAGGGCATATTTGACCTCCGGTTCTGCCTTGTCTGGGGCTGTCAGGTTCTGTCCAGTGCTTCCTGCAAAACACCAGACAGAAGCTGACAGCACAAAATCGTGGTGTGAAGCCGGTCAAACACTGATATGAAAGTAGCCTTAGCTGCAAACTATTCCACTCAAGGTAAGACGGACTGCAAGCTGACTAAGGGAATAAATTACAGTTGCCACATTAGGTTTATATAGAGGGAAAAAGGAAAAGCTAAGTGAGGATCATAGGCAGAAATATAGTGTTCCTGCTTTCTAGTAAGTATTTTATCTCACTGCAGAGCTGGATTCACAGGAACACTGGTCAGTACTATTGAATAATTTACACCATGCTGCTATTCTGTCTAAATGTCCTATATAATAATTGCCAGTTGCTGGCACCCGGCCACTGTGCCGCTATTCCAGCATGCACCACGGCTGGATGCCAGCGCCGCGAGCGATAGTACGCATGCGCCATTGCGAGCCGCAATGTCCCTGCAGCCGCAGCTTCAGACGGGATCTGTACTCTGTGATTGGCTCCCGGTGTCTTCAGATGTCCAGAGCAATAGAGCACAGATCCCACCTGAGGCTGCGGCTGCAGGGACCCGGGACCTCATCTGCCTGGATGGCAGAGGTGAGCACAGACAGGGTGATAGGAGGGGGCACGTAGGGAGCATGGAGGGGGCACATATCCCCCTGCTGCACTGATATAGTGGGCCACATTGCTTGCACAGCTGCAGTGTCGGCACTTTGTATAAGTGCACAGGGAGTGGGAACATGACAGGGGGCCACACAGGACATACAGGGGGCCTCAGAGGACACAGGGGGATACACAGGATAGACAGCAGGCTTCACAGGACAGACAGGGGGCCACACAGCACACACAGGGGGCCACACATGACTTACAGGGGCCCTCAGAGGAAACACAGGGGGCCACACAGGACTCACAGGGGCCTCACAGGACAGACAGGGGGCTTCACAGGACACACAGGGGGACACACAGGGGGCCACGCAGGACACAGGGGGCCACGCAGGACACACAGGGGGCCACACAGGACACACAGGGGGCCACGCAGGACAGACAGGGGCCCACCCAGGACAGACAGGGGCCCACATAGGACAGACAGGGGCCCACACAGGACAGATAGGGGGCCACAGAGGACAGACAGGGGGCCACACAGGACAGACAGGGGGCCACTCAAGACAGACAGAGAGCCACACAGGACAGGGACACACAAGATAGGACAGGGCCACACAGGACAGGGGCACACAGGATGGGGACACAGGGGCACACATGACAGAGGGACACAGAACAGGAGCAGAGGACGGGGACACAAGGCAGAGGACAGCGAGACACTGGTTCAAAGGACAGTGGGACACTGGGCCACAGGACAGTGGCACACAGGGCTAGAGGACAGCAGGACACAGGACCAGAGAACAGGGCCAGAGAACACCAGCACACAGGGGCAGAGGACTGGGGAACACAGGGGCAGAGGACAGGGAGACACAGGGCCAGAGGATATGGGGACACAGGGCTAGAGGATAAGGGGACACAGGGCCAAAAGACAGTGGGACACAGGGCCAGAGGACAGGGGGAGACAGCTAACCACTCAACCACTCTATACAGTCCTAACCACTGACCCACCATTTACACTGCTCTCCACTGAGCCACCATATACTGTGCTAACCATTGACCCACCATGTACAGTGCTATCCACTCAGCCACCATATACTGTCCTAACCACTGATCCACCATATACAGTGCTAACCACTGACCCACTGTATACACTGCTAGCCACAGAGCAACCATGTACTGTGCTAACCACTGAGCCACTGTATATTGTGCTAACCAATGACCCACCATATACAGTGCTAACCACTGACCCACCGTATACACTGCTGTGCACTGAGCCACCATACAGTGCTAACCACTGAGCCACCTTATACTGTGCTAACCACTGATCCACCATATACTGTGCTAACCACTGAGCCACCACACAGTGCTAACCACTGACCCACCATATACTGTCCTAACCACTGAGCCATCATATACTGTGCTAACCACTTAACCACTGTATACAGTGCTAACCACTGACCCACCGTATACAGTGCTAACCACTGAGCCACTGTATACAGTGCTAACCACTGAGCCACCACACTGTGCTAACCACTGACCCACCATATACTGTCCTAACCACTGAGCCATCATATACTGTGCTAACCACTTAACCACTGTATACAGTGCTAACCACTGAGCCACTGTATACAGTGCTAACCACTGAGCCACCATATACATTGCTAACCACTAAGCCACGATACTGTGCTAACCACTGAGCCACCGTATACAGTGCTAACCACTGAGCCACCGTATACATTGCTAACCACTAAGCCACGATACTGTGCTAACCACTGAGCCACTGTATACAGTGCTAACTGCTGAGCCACCATATACAGTGCTAACCACTGAACCACCATATACAGTGCTAACCACTGAGCCACCATATACAGTGCTAACCATTGAGCCACCGTATACAATGCTAACCACTGAGCCACCGTTACCAGTGCTAACCACTGTGCCACCGTATACAGTGCTAACCACTGTGCCACTGTATACAGTGCTAACTGCTGAGCCACCGTATACAGTGCTAACCACTGAGCCACCATATACAGTGCTAACCACTGAGCCACCGTATACAGTGCCAACCCCTGAGCCACCATATACAGTGCTAACCACTGAGCCACCGTATACAGTGCTAACCACTGAGCCACCATATACTCCATATAAATCCCGCAACAACAGCGTACTTTCCGGAGAGAAGACTGTACTATTCAGCGGCTATTTTTACGGCACCTGTTCATTACACCGTACTCCTGATGCAATAGCATCGGGCCTATTTCTAGTTTTCTAAATAAAAACAAGAGACCAGGAATCTATCTTTTGTGTGTGTGTGCCATGTAAAAGATATGTAATAGCAGATGGTTTTCAATCACTAGCTCAGAGGAAAGTGAAAGTCAGAGATAGAGAGGGGAAATCTGGTGAAAAATAAACTTCAAATAAGGCCCAGAAGTAGTGTTATTTTCCATGTCCAGACATGACCACATATTCTATTGTAAAAAGCCAAGTGGAATGGAAGGTAAATAGCCTTTAAATACAAAACATAAAGAACAAATGTAGATTTTTAGTATTCTGAGTGCATGCAGCAAACAACTCTAAGGAGTCTCACAAAAAATCAGATACAGATATACCGTAGTTTTGTACAATTTCATTAAACTTTGGTAGACGGTAGTTAGACCTGTCTGAACTACATTAAATCTTCACAAAATATCTCACTTTTGAAGGGCTGCTATTTTGTGTGATTGTTTCTAATAAAGCAGTTTTCAAACAGTAAATTATTACTTTCACCACTTCCACAGCTGTATTGGGACCATTTTCAGTTCTCTGCAATGACCTTTCTAGCTATAAATACTTGCTCTCTGGTTACCTGGGCACAAAATGCACAAATTTCCCAGATGGCAGCAGAAAATATTGTCAGTCTAATTAGTATGAAGTTGATTGCTGCTAGAAATTAATCAAACAATCCTCATATAATACCTAGAGAACTTTTCTGTTGCAGATGAAAAACACAATGTACAGTAAGTAGTTCTTTTTGTCTATTATTATGTTTTAATTATGTTTAAGTTTTATATTTTCTACATTTAGGCAAACTGGGCAGAATGCATGTACTAGATGGGGATCAATTCTATCGCATTGGGCGATTCTAAAACGTGTGCGATTACCATATTTTTCAGACTATAAGACGCACCGGACTATAAGACACACCCAGAATTTAGAGGAGGTACATAGAGATAATAAAATTAAGCAAAACATTTCGTTACAATGCGCTGTTATGGGGGAAGGGGGGAAGGGGGTTGTGCTGCTGACACCTATGGGGTAATGTCTCTATCCTAGGCCCCTTCCTGGTAATATATGCCTCCCCATCCTGGTATATAATCTCCATCCTGGATACAGCCCCCATTCCTGGTATATAGCCCTTCATCCTGGGATATACCCCCCATCCGCAATATGGCCCCCATTCTGGAATATAACATCTCTCCTCCTGGATATGGCCCCCATTCTGGAATATAACATATCCCATCCTGGATATGGCTCCCATCCTGGGATACAGCTCCCCATCCTGGGATACAGCCCCATCCTGGGATACAGCCTCCTATCCTGGAATATAGACCCCCCCATCCTGGATATGGCCCCATCTTGGTATACACACCCCATCCTGGATATGGCCCCCCATCCTGGGTTATAGCCCCCAATGCTGGTATATAGCCGCCACCATCTGGGTACATTGTCCCCATCCTGGATATGGCCCCCATCATGGTACATGGCCCTGTCACCCTGAATATTTTCCCCCTCATCCTGGATATGGCCCCCATGCTGCCACACACAAGAAAATAACAAACAATATAACTCACCCTCCGGAGCTTCCCTCTGTCTCTCCCTTCTTGCAGCATATTGCTTCTACCCCCAGGTGAGCCCCCTGATTCATACTGCTTCTCCCACTATGTGGGCCTCCCCTCATTCAAACTGCTTCTCCTACATGTAGACTTCCCCCTGATTCATATTGCTTCTCCCCCCGTGTGAGCCACCCTTATACATACTGGTTCTACCCATGTATGGCCCCCCAATTTCTGTTTCTCCCCTATGTAGGCTCCCCTGATTCATATTGCTTCACCCCCATGTGGGCCCCCCTTGATTCAAATTGTTTCTCCCTATGTAGGCCTCCCTGATTCATACTGCTTCTCCCCACATGTGGCTACCCCATGATTCATATTGCTTTTCCCTCATATGGGCCCCCTTGATTCATAATGCTTCTCCCCACATGTCGGCCCCCTGATTCATACTGCTTCATCACCATTTGCCCCCCCTTTTTCATACTGCAACTCCTCCAATATGCCACGCTCAGAAGCCAGAGGGAGCTCTTCTTCCTCTATTTCAGGTGACAGAAAATGGATCCGTTATGGCAACGTTGCGTTGTCTTCAGAGGATATCCATGTACATGGATCGGCTTCTGTCCATGACTATCCATGTGGTTGCATGAATTTCATGTAACCACGTGGATTGAAAATTATGCAAATGTTAAACTAGCTTTAGAGCTATCCAATCCTGAATATCTTAATTCTTGCACATCACTAATAAGAATAAATAAAAATGTACTTTATAATGCAACATTATTTATAACTTGGTTCCAGCCCTCAAAATGTTGTTTTTCTCTATTTCCAATTGGAGTGACTGTATAGAGCTAAGAACTCGCTCTGAAGTTATAATTTGTGATTTTGTTTTTTACCATATTCTTCATGTCATGAACTACATTATTTCTTACGATATTATTTTTTCACCAATAGACAGAAAGGGACATAAACTAAACCACATTGGCAGGGCAGTTTTCAAAAGTAATTAAAAATCCCTCATATTTCTTATTATATCAGAAATGTCATGTAGTGCTCTTGTAAGAATTTAAATCATTCACATTTCGAGGTAAGATTAGTTGCCTACTGATATGACTGTGAAAGAGCTACAGGGTGCCTGATAAGGACACTTAAATGGATTATCCATTATAAAGTAGAGGAAATAGATTATCTAAGAATAATATCACCAGGGAGACCTGGAGGCCAGTAGGTTCAGGATTTATTTGTCCTTACTTGACTTTTTTTTATAGTTCAAGTACAAGTCCTGATTGTACTCTAGAAACATAGAAGTTTAATCAGCTTCCACATCTAAATACAGTAAGTTCTTATGTTTCCCTACATCTAGTCTGACATATTTTTAAGCAGCTATACGATGAACAATTTTAACATTTTGTACGATAGTCTTGATCTAACATTTAGCTTCAGTTTAACACAATACATGTTGCAATACTCTGAATACGGCCATGTCCACACACCTGCGCTCTAAGTATTTAGCGGTTCTGCGATAAATACTTAGATTTTGTGAGAGTAGTGCAGGTGCGTGTGTGCCGGCGCTTCCTTGAAATGCAGCCCCTGATTACCCGATGTGTATCGTGGTAACCAGTTCATACAGCAGGCTGCCTAGTGACCGCTTATGCCAAGCGCACAGGGAAACGCTGCAAGCAGATGTCCCCCTGCCTACCTCAGAAAACGAGTTTTATTCTGTCCTGCACCATATGCTCATTTCAAGATTCAGCCATATGGGTGTCTGCAAATTGTGGTCATTGCCACCCAGCTCCATGCAAATACCTCAAATATGATTGTGTGAACGGGGATGACGTCCCTATTAGAAATGGGCAAAAACTTGAGTGTTCGGATTTGTATCGGTTCACCGGGCTGTTTGCCAAATTGTTCTCCGAACAGATCACCGAACCCTTCGAATAATATTGAAATTAATGGCAGGCAACATGAAACACATAAACACTTTCAAATGTGTCCAAAAGCTATAAAACACAGCAAAAATAACACATACACACAGATAATCTTATCAGTTTCACACTGCTTGCTTGCATCCGGGTATGGTCTCTTTCTCACTTACTTCTTGTCCAGCCCACTAAGATTCATGCATATTCACTTCACTGAATCAAAGCTCATGCTTTGTGAGAGCGACTGTCATTGGTTGTTGCAATCAAACTGCATTTCCACAATCTGGATTGAGTCTGTGCTTGGTTGTCATATACATTAGTGTATGGCAGCCAACTTGGCATCATAGTGTGTAAAAAAATAAATAATGGAAAAAAATGCATAGAACTCTACTGTATGTTACCGTCTTGTCAAAGAAGCAGAGAGCTGCACGATGCCACCCTCAGGTGCCCAATTTTACCTTGGCTGGCAAAAAAGAAATGAGTAGGGATCCGCCCTATTTTTAATTGCCAGTCAAGGTAAAACTAAGCAGCTGAGGGCTGGTATTCTCATCAGGGTGAGGGCCCATCATTATTGGACACCCACACTAAAGAATAGCAGCCCGCAGCTGCCCCAGAAATCTGCACATTTATAAGAAGCACAATTCCTGGCACTTTACGTGGCTCTTCCAGGTGCCGTGTAGCAGTTTCAAACTGGTAATAAGGGGTTAATGCGAATTTTGTATTACCAGCTGGCATTAAGACTGAAATTCTTAATGTCAGTCCAATGTTAGACTCAGTCAATAAGAATTTCAAGTAAATAGTAAAGAATACACAACACCAAGAGAAAGCATTTTATTAGAAACAAAAACACATAGACATTCAGGGACTCCATCTTTATTAACCCCTTGACCCTCATACCCTCCACAGTACTTTGCGACATCATCTTGAACGGAGGCTGTGGTGAAGAATAAGGCATTCAGTCACCACAGCCACTATCACAGCCACAGTCACTGAATGAACGAGCTGTGAGCTCCAGTCTGATAAGTGGTGAAT
Organism: Allobates femoralis; assembly: GCA_033576535.1. Lineage (NCBI taxonomy): Eukaryota > Metazoa > Chordata > Amphibia > Anura > Aromobatidae > Allobates > Allobates femoralis. Next base: position 65,127,845 of record JARQOC010000002.1, on the reverse strand, counting down.
CACAGAGGTTACCCAAGGACAGCTCAGATAAGCATGGCACCTGCTATAATTTGCAGCCACCATGCTTACCTGAACAGTGACCTCATGTGATCTTTGCGAGTCAACGCACATCAGAACTGGAGCTGGCATGAGTGATGTGCATGGTCAGCTGATCTGTTCACCATACCATGTCATGTGACGAGATCAGATCAGCTCATCGGAGATGGTGGTGAGTGATGTAGGCAGCAATTGCTATCGAAATAGCGCCAGCTGATGGCCTACATCACTCGCCGTCACCCCGGTAAGCTGACCTAGTCTGGTCATATGACGTGATTGCTATGGCAATCGCATCAGCTGACCCCATATGTCACTCATCGTCAGCCTGGTCTGGGTGTGCAGTGACTTGCTAAGGTCACCTGAATGTGACCTTACTAACTAACTAATGTGGATAACAGAGAAAATAGAGAGCGCTCCCTGTGTAGATCCTCCTAAATTACGGTATAAGGCTTCTAGAGAGATGTAGCCAGGTTTGTTAGGAGGTTGATATTGACTTTTTAGGAATCCTACATCCAAAGGATAGCTCTAGAGTTCTAGTCTTCCTTCTGAAAAGCATATCATTTAAATTTGTAAAAATAAAAATAAAATTAACAACTAGTTTGATCATTTACTGAGATTTAAAGTGAATACATTTTAAAAAGAACTATCACCATTCCTAACTTGTCAGTTTAATTAAATGCACAAAATAAACATTGAAGAGCGCTCTTTATTAAAGTGTGTTATTTCTTCCCCTGGTTATTTCTCATAGAAGTGAAGTGTTTAGGGACAATTCCCCAAATGGTAAACACCTGACTGTCTTTCTACATTTGTGAAGATAAAAAAAGTTAAAACAGAAGAAAGCCACAGACAAGAGTACTAAAGATGTTCAAGATTATTATTTTATGGTAATACTAGTATTAATAAAACAGGCCCTGTTTAATTCGTATTATATTGAAGTATCTTTTGCCTGGTGTACTGTACTAGGATTTCACTAAAAATTACATATACAGAAGAGTATATGCCCATCTTGTGTTTAAGTCAATATGTTTCATACAGTACAGTATGACTCTGTATTCAATACATTGGAAGTTGGAACATATTAATTTATATATTTGTTGCACATATTATTATTATTATTATTATTAATAATTTATATATCTCCATTAATTCCATAGTTCTGTACATGAAAGAGGTTCCATACGAAAAACAGATGTTGGTTACAGTCAACAAATTAACAATGATAGACTGGTACAGAGGGGATAGGACCCTGCCTCCACAGGCTTACATTCTATAGGATGATGCAGAGAAGGCAGTAGTTTGTTGTTTGGGGCAGCTCTGGTGGTGGTGGTGGTGAGGTTGCCGCTCCGATACTGGTGGTGGAGCACAAGCTCTGGTTTCAGTAGGGTCATTGCCGTCTGTAAGCTTTCCTGAGATGGGTTTTCATGTTCCATCTGAAGGATCTGAGGGTGGTGGATAATCGGATTTGATGGGGTACAGAATTCCAGAGGATGGGTGATATTCGGGAGAAGTCTTGGAGGCGATTGGGTGAGGAATGAATAAGTGTGGAGGAGAGGGGGAGGTCATGGGAAGACCAAAGATAACGTGAGGGAAGAGAGTGGGAGATTAGTTCGAAGATACAGGGAGGGGAAAGGTTATGGATGGCTTTGTAAGTCAATGATATCAGTTTGAACTGAATTAGTTGGGGAATTGGGAGTTAGTGAAGAGATTTGCAGAGGGGAGAAACAGGGCACTAGCAAAAAGAAAAGTGGGTTAGTAACACAGCAGAATTGAGGGCCGATTGGAAACATGGACATGATTGGAGACATGGATGAGGCGGTTGGGGCCACTTGCAGAAGGTCTCAGCATCTGGCCAAACAGTCAAAATCCTGAATTGCGGTTCTGCAGATATTCTTGGATGAAGTGCCTCAGTGTCCGCACTGCTGCTCTGAGATGAAAGAAGCCAAGACACAGGAATGTCTGGGTCAGCTCAAGCCTTTATTAACCAACGCGTTTCGGAGCCTCCTACCAAGCTCCTTCCCTGAGGAAGGAGCTCGGTAGGAGGCTCTGAAACGCATTGGGTAATAAAGGCTTGAGCTGACCCAGACATCCCTGTGTCTTGGCTTTTTTCATCTCGGAGCAGCAGCGCGGACACTGAGGCACTTCGTCCAAGAATATCTGCATTACAACCACGGTTACCAGTGGGAGTGCGCTCCCTGCAGAAGCTGCCTTAATGCTTTTCTACCAGTTGTGGGTTTCACAACTGACAAAGGTGAGCAATTCCACATCGCAAAGTGAAAGTGGTTAATTGAGATAAGACCCTATATGCGCATTCTTTTTTTCGCTTTGAATTGCGGTTCTGTCCCTTTACAAGGTATTTCTATGCTTGGTGATAGATGGAGGTCGTTAGGACTCAGCTGGTCTCCTACCTGCCTCACTTTCTCTGTTTATACCCCTTGGCTCTCATAATGCATTGCAGGGGATAGCGTGTCTGGAGTTTGGTGTAGCTTCCTAGCTCAGCAGTGCATCTGGGATTTCCTGTGTTGTTTGCTGTCTGGCCCCCCTTTCAGCTAAGTGGTTCTCCCTCTCCCCTTTTGTTTGTTTCCCTGGTGTCTTTCTTTAGTTGTTAGCTGGGTTGACTAGTGTTTACCCTGTCTCATCCCTGAGTAGTCCACACATTGCTTAAATATATATCATATGTAATGAAGGGTTTAAATAGTTAAAGGGGAACTCCAGGGAGATAAAAAAAAATGTGTAAAGTCCCTGCACTCACAGACTATAATGCTAACATGCCTGTTTCACCTACATAATGTTTAGAATTAATATAAATCAGTTAATCACTAACTGCTGCTTACCAGCCACCATTCTCAATGGGGATAATTCGTCAAGCCTGAGCAACCGGCTCTCTCCCTCCCAATCAAAAAGCTTCAGCACTGTCCGATACTCCCTCATTCCTCATTTAATCACATGGGTGTTGTTGCGCTGCTGCGTCTTAGTCGTCACAGTGGTGCAGCACCTAATCCACAGATGTGGTGCCATTGCTCTCAGGTAAGACAGAGACTCAAACCTGAGACATACCATCTTAAACCCAACACCTTTACCAACTCCAGGCCATGAGATAATGGGCGGAAGAAACTTACCTAGAGCAGACCCCATCTGCTGGCTGGAGGAAAGAGTAAGCTAGAACGGCATGGCAACACAGTTAGTTTCAGAGAGTCTGGAGAAGAGTGAGGAAAAAGCAGGAGCAGCAAGATGGAGTTCTAGGGGAGGCTAGAGCTGGGGCGGAGTGGGACCAGTGGGTAGATCACCACAAAAACCTGGCCAGAGGAACCCTGAATCTACAGCCGACTTTGAGGTCATGGTAGAGGAACTAGCTGCATGAGGGGCTGGCCCCAATCTGGTGTGAAAACTGTATGTTCAAGCCAGGAAAATGGAAGCTACTGGACTGAACGTGCAGTAACTACCCCCATGTACACTCCCAGGCAAAGTGACTACAGAGGGTCAAGAGCACATGCTGGCTCACTCATCAGGACCCACAGTCGCATGCCTTGGCACTCATAGCACGAAGGTGCAGGAGAATTAAGTAGGAAAGATCATCACAGAGAGGAAGGCAGAAGAGAAAGGCTTATGAAAGGTGTCTCAGTGGAGTGTTCCAGGACTATGTGAGGGCTGGCCAAGCTGCAATCTAGGAGAGCACAGTACCCTGGTTGGGTCTGCACTGAACTAAAAACTGCAAGTAAAAGAACCTGGAAGGAACTGCAACCCCTGTGTCTGTCAATCCTTCTGTGCCCTCCTGCACCAAAAACTACCATTGTCCACCTTCACTCAAGTATTAAATTCTGGGGACCTGCTCCATCCATGGGGAGTGATACATCTAATTGCAATTACATCTATCCCCCAGGGTTCACCTCAAGCAGCACTAGTTATCCTGACCAAAATCCATAAGGGGCATCACAAACTTTATTTATCCCTGTAAATACCACCTTTTAATGCTCGGTCAGGACCACGAATACCGGGACTGCTGCCGTGACATCTACCGCTGACTGAACCCGGTTGGTCAGGTACCTCCAGTCCTTACGACCATTGCATTTGAGGTCTCGAACAGGATTTATGAGCCCCGTTAATTGGGTCCTGTGTGCCGAAAAGACTGTGTTTAAAAAGACTGTTTAATGGCCATTCCCTAACACCATGTGCTTGTCAGGAGGAGTGTCCCATCCTCCCATCATGGGTAGAGCCAGCCAGCAGCGCCAAAGACTGCATCCGCCCCCTCAACTAACTATTATCCAACATGTCCTGCCAGTAAGCAAAGCCACTCCTCCCCCTCCTGTGCGATATGCAATGTGAGCTAGGACTGAGGGCAGAGACTGCCCACACAAGGGTGGTGCTCAAGCGAGGAGCATGGAGCTCAAGCGGCAAGAAGGAGAATCTGCCAAGAGTTCCACGTGTAGCAGCAAGTTTGTGATGGCGGGTAACGAGGAAAAGCGACCGCTGTTCAGGCCCCGGAAAAGAATACACCTGGTGGCCAATGAATGTTACAGGACGCGCCACCATCTATAGATCCCAACCGCCTGAGCACACAAGTGGCGGAGCTGGAATGGCAGCTCATTAGACTCCAAGCTGTGGAGTTCAGCCGGTGGCAGTAGAGATAGAAGATAAGGCTGCACAGCCACCAGTGATGCCAAGTCCCAAGATCTAGGGCCAGAAGGAGACCAGTACTGAGGCCGTCCCTATAATACCACATACTCTCACCGCCCCAGTAGCCTCAATGGATCTGGTAGGGCCCTGGATGCCACTCTCAAGGCTTCCTGCAGCAGGGGAGAGACACCCTATCCCCATGGGATGGACTGGGAGAGTGGATCACTTCTGGGACATAGACTGCAAGCCCCTCTGAATTCCATAGTCTCACCCGAGACCGGAGGAGCCAAGGCAGAGGTCATTTATTTCCACTGTGTCAGAAGGGAGGATGGCCTAATGGGATTCCCAGGGAGCAGCCAGGCCGACCCATCACCAACAGGGGACAAGTTAGAAGTCATCTTTGAAGAGGAGAACCACCGCAATGGCCAGGCTGCATGGCAGCCGGTTGAGGTTTGAAGGTTAGCACCCTGCAAGAGAAGCAGAACCACCTGTATAGAGGAGAGTTGCTATCCTCCAGTTTGCTCTCCACAAGGGGTGGGGATTTATTAAAGAACTCCATGTTATTAACAACATCTTTGTCAACCAGTGGGACATCGAGAGCCACATGCCCACAGCAGCTCCCGCAGATCTATACCTGGGAGAGTGGGTGGAACACATGCATCACCTTGGACAGCGGGGGTGGTATGCCCTTGATGTTAGAAAGGTAGTGATGGTAATGGAAGCACCACCATCTGCTGCCCAACTCAAAATGGCTCCAGCTGCACCAGAAGTGGAGCAATAGGCTTAGGCCCCTAAATTGTCCAGAGCGGATGCACCACCTCGTCACCAGCCAGGTTTTGGCGTGGAATTCTGTGGCGCAGTGAGCCTGGCGGCGAGTTACAACTCTTAAAGGGGAGTGGAGACTGCCAATTTGCAGGTATCTTGCCCTTGAAAGGCAAAGACTAAAGACCTCTTGGTCATTGACTGACAGTGTACTAGATGTAAATAAGTAAGCCTGGTTAGATTTTAGTGTAACATGTAAATAATGTAAATATTGCATAGTTACAATGTAAGAATAATGAAAATAATGTTTTAGTTAGCCGGCTAGGTACAGTGTAAATATTACTATTATGGACAATCAGATAACAGGACTGTGAAATGACCAGGACATTATTATTGATACATAGTTGCACTTCTTAAGGTGCTCCTTGTTGGTTTTCGGACCAATACAGTAAGGTGGAATTCAGGAGTGAGTTGCACTTTACAAAACAAAACTTTTACACTTAACCTCTGACCTCAAAAACTGTCGGTGTGGCTAAAGAGTATGGTCAAAATATAGTCTTTGTGCCATGTAGTCACACCCAGGGACGAAGCTTAAAGGGATCCTGTCACCTCCAGAACACCTCCTAAGCTACCAAAACATGTCCCTGCAGCATATTATCACTAATCTCACACTTCTTTTGTCTCCTAAAAGAATCCTGTAAAAGTGCATAAAACGTTTTAATACTCATTAGTAATTATAATTAACAGGGGCTATATTCTTTAGCCCTTAGGGCTTGTTGTTTTGCAGCCTGAATGATCTGCCCTCTCTCTCTTTGTTTGCTTTGCTTGTGCAGGCATTGCCCACCCCCCTCTCTCTCACTCACAGAATGCAAATCATTAGTCCTGCCTTCAGCTCCACACATCACAGCAGCACAGACAGAGAGAGAGGGTGGATCATTCAAGCTGCAAAATAACACGCCTTAAGGGCTAAAGAATATAGCCCCTGCTAATTATAATCACTAATGAGTGAGTGTTAAAACGTTTTTATGCACTTTTACAATGCTTTTAGGAGACAAAAGGAGTGTGAGATTAGTGATAGGATGCTGCAGGGACATGTTTTTGTAGCTTAGGAGGCGTTTTGGAGGTGACAGGATCCCTTTAAGGTGGTTCCCACCAAATGCACTAAATTGCTGCTGAGCAAATTACTTAAAGGGAACCAACCACCCCAAATGACCCCCCCGGACTGTTAATATGTGTCCCTACACCCAGCACACACATTTGGGGCAATCGTTTTTGCTAAAAAAACTGTTTAGTAGAAGCTAAGATATAGCAATATAAACTTTAATAAATCATGACTTCTGGGTGTTACCTAGTGCAGTGTTCCTGTGCCTGTCAGCCTCCTCTCCCCCCTCCCTTCAGTAAAGTCCTGCCTCTCAGGTTTCAGCCTTTCAACTGATCCTAAACCCACAAACTGACCCCCCCCTTATCTTTAGACCTGTCCCTGCACCCCATCTTATCATTCCTAGCCATCCCTTTTGCAGAAAAAAATCGCTTTTGTAAAGTAAGAGAAAAGGTTACAATACTTATTCCTGTGTGAGTTCTCTCTTTCTGTGCAAGCCGAAAATGCCCCGCCTGTCTGCTGCTGCCTGGTAAATTATGCACGCCCATCTGCTTCTAAGAGCCTGGCCGCGTCATGAAAGGGGCGGGGCTAAATCGCGGCATGAAAGGGGGCGGGGAGAGTGAGGAAGAAGCAGGAGCAGCAAGATAGAGTTCTAGGGAGGCTAGAGCTGAGGCGGATTGGGACTAGTGGGCATGTCACCACAGAAACCTGGCCAGAGTAACCCTGAGTTTACAGCCAACTTTGAGGATGTAGTAGAGGAACTAGCTGCATGAGGGGACCGGCACCAATCTGGTGTGAAAACTGTATGGTCAAGCCAAGAAAACGGAGACTACTGGACTGTACGTGCAGTAGTCAACCCCATGTACACTTCCAGGCACAGTGACTACTGAGGGTCAGGAGGATGTGCTGGCTAGGAGAGGTAAGGAGAAAAGATCAGCGCAAAGAGAAAGGCAGCAGAGAAAGGCTTATGAAAGGTGTCTCAGTGGAGTGTTCCAGGACTACTTGAGGGCTGACCAAGCTGCAATCTGGAAGATCACTATACCCTGGTTGGGTCTGCACTGAACCAGGGGCGTAACTACCGGCATAGCAGACGTAGCGGTCGCTTTGGGGCCCGGCGCTTGTGGGGGGCCCGGACCCAGCGCCGCTACGCTGCTATCCGGTCAGCTGCGATTACTTATCCCTGCCGGCTGCTGCTGTCGCCGTTCTGCACCGCGCTCCGGGTCTTCATGCTTCCTGGTTATGACCAACGGGCTCAGGCAATGACGTCAGTGCCTTTGCGCCGGACGAGGAAGCATGAAGACCCGGAGGAGCGTGGTCTCAGAGCGGCGACAGCGACAGCGGTAGCAGGGATAAGTAAGTATAATAATGTATTCCTTTACAGGTGTGCAGCAGCAAGGGGGGGGCCCTGTATACCACCACTGGGGCCTGTATATACCACCACTGGGGGCCCCAGTCTGGGGCCTGTATATACCACCACTGGGGCCTGTATATACCACCACTGGGGGCCCCAGTCTGGGGCCTGTATATACCACCACTGGGGCCTGTATATACCACTGGGGCTGCTGTATATACTGCTGGGGCCTGTATATACCACTGGGGAGGCTGCTGTAATACTGCTGGGGCCTGTATATACCACTGGGGAGGCTGCTGTATACCACTGGGGCTGCTGTATATACCACTGGGGAGGCTGCTGCATACCACTGGGGCTGCTGTATATACTGCTGGGGCCTGTATATACCACTGGGGAGGCTGCTGCATACCACTGGGGAGACTGCTGTATACCACTGGGGCTGCTGTATATACTGCTGAGGCCTGTATATACCACTGTGGAGGCTGCTGTATACTACCACTGGGGAGGCTGCTGTATACTACCACTGGGGAGGCCTGTATACCACTGGGGGGGGCCTGAATACCATCGGGGGGGTGTCTTGAAGGGGGCGTGTCATTGGGGGCGTGTCTTGGAGGGGGCCCCGTTCAAAAGTTTGCTATGGGGCCCTGCCAGTTCTAGTTACGCCCCTGCACTGAACTAAGAACTGCAATAAAAGAACCTGATAAAAACTGCAACCCCTGTGTATGTCATTACTTCTGTGCCCTCCTGCACCAACAACCACCATCGTCCACCTAGACTCTAATATTAAATTCTGGGGACCTGCTCCATCTGTGCGGAGTGATACATCTAACTGCAATTACATCTATTTCCCAGGGTTCACCTCAAGCAGCGCTGGTTATCCTGACTAGAATCCATGGATAGCATCATAATAAACTTTAATAAACCCCTGTAAATACCCCCTTTTCGTGCTCGGTCATGGCCACAACTGCGGGAACTGCCACAGTGACATCTCCCCCTGACTGATTGGTCGGGTCCCCCCAGTCCTTAAGGCCATTGCAGTGTGACATGACAACAGGTCTTATACTAAGCTAGAGTCTCGAGATCTCTTTCTGTACAGAGAGCACGATGGGAGACCTGTGTCGATAGGACCTTATGTGACATCATGCCTATGTGATTGAATGAGGAAGTGTTTGTTCTCGGATGCACTGATGCACATTGCAGAGGGAGGTGGGGAGCTGCTTACTCAGGCATGACATATTCTGCCCTCAGAGTAGTTACTAGTAAGGCGCAACAGTGATTAACTGATTTATAATAATTCTAAACATTAAACAAATGTAAGAAGCAGCTCAGCATTGCAGTCTATGAGTGCAGGAATCATACAAAAAAAGTTGTTTCTCCCCAGAGTTCCCCTTTAAAGATCAAGTGCTAGAAAAATAAAAGTTGACAATTTGAATTGACATAAGAGGAGAGCAGCTTTTGTGCTAATTGTAAGAAATATAATTTATGTATGTTTGCTCATAAATATTAATAACATTAGAGATCATGATATTAACATTAGGGCTTGATTTATGTATTTTTTACTTTATGAGCGATCAGAGACAATGCAGTTTGATACTTGATTAATTATCAAACGTAACCAATGAATTGTAGCATACTGACATCACAAAAACAGTCTCTCTGTTAATTGCTGATCTTACATAACATCTGTTTATCAACTCCACACGGATTCAATATCTTTTCACTTTCAGTAAACATTAAGACAAAACTAGATTTTAATTAATTATGAGAAAAGTTTCAAAACCTGGAAACTACTTTGAAAATGCTGTATAGGAAATATTTAAAAAACAAAAAGAGATCAGACAGCACTACTGAAAACCATGGGGGCGTAACTTATGCCACTCATACACAGAATTATAATACAATTATTATACTAGTGTTATTTATTAACCCCTTCCCAACATTGGACGTACTGGTATGTCATATTTTGCATTATATTTCCATTACTGATAGCACCAGTACAACGTGGGCACACAAAATCTCAGCAGAGAACTTGGCTTAGGCTGCTTTGACACTGGCATTTTTCGCCATCCGTGTGAATCCAACTAAAACTAGATGCACCCACAACCATATTTGGCCCCATTGACTTTCAATGAAGCCAGATGAACTTGGTGGTGCATCCAGTTTTGCTGATCCGGGTGGTCCTGATTTTATCCCTAAGACCAAAAATGCAATTTGGTGCATTTTTGGTCATGTCAAAAACTGTTACCACTCGGATCGGGGACAAGGCAGGTTGAATTAAAATAGGGCTTTATGTAACCAGGATCCAGAGGACTTCAGATCCTGCTGGATCCGGACCTTCAGATCTGGGTTATTGGTTTGTGAATACAAGGAATGCAGTTCTAAATGACATACCCCCCAGAGGGCATGTCATTTAGAACCAGATCCAGGAAAAACAGGTAATTACCTGGAAGAAACTGTCTGCTTCCATTCCAGTATTATCACTGATCCGTGATCCTAGATCAGTGATAATACTGGTATGGGTGCATAAAGTTACAGTAGATCATTGCGGCGGGGCCTGAGGGAATCTAGGGGATGCACAATATTCTTGCATGCCTCTGAATTAAAAAAAACGCTAGTGTGAAACTAGCCTTAAATGACAGTGAAGTTTCTGCTCTATGACACAGTATATAATATAAGCCCTTGTACCTTGTGTAACCCCAATCCCGTTGCACATTGTAAGCTCTTTTGAGCAGGGTCACCTTTATTTTTGCCTTAATTATTGTGTTGTACTTTTTACATTGATTCTATGCTTATTATATTATATCTAATTACTATACTGTATTTTTTACATAGTTTCTCTGCTTTAAGTATAGTACTTATACATTGATTCTCTACTTAGTGTATTGGATTTTTTACATTGATTCTCTACTTTAATTACTATATTGTATACTTTTTATTGTTACCTATGAACGCTCGTAAACAAACCACTGTATTGTAAAGCACTGCGGAATGTGTTGTTGCTATATAAATAAAGAGTTATTATTATTATTATATAATATAGTGAATGAATATAGTGAATGGATCCATCAGGGGTTTTATCTTAGTCATGTATTTTGGAGACTGAGATGGAAACCCCTATTGACGTGCTAAGCATAGAGGGCAGGATAAATGCGACTCTTAAAAACAATCAAAACAATTAAGTACCCTAAAATGGTATGACGAAAGGCTTCAACTTAATCCCCGAAAAACAAGTCCCTACTCAGATCTGTCATATTAATAAAAATATATATGGGGCTGCATGTTGCTTGTGACAGTAGCACATAGACTCAGGAAAAACGGCATGCCTCCCACTGAAAGAAGTTCAGTGAATTCAGTGCTTCCAAATCCCAAATGCTTCCTTCTTCCTGATCCTCACAGTGTTCCTAAATCATATCTATCATTCGCATGTTTGGCATGACTGTAGCGAGGAAAGCCTACTTATCTTACAGGGGGCTTGCCCGCAGAAGCACATGCTGAACACAATATATTGTGCACTATAATGACATATTGGGAACTTTGAACAGTCATTCTGTGCTGAGCTTTGAAGCTACAATCATTCAACTGCTTGTGCTATATACTGAAACTCAACAGTATTGCAATTTATAGGTAAAAGGAATGTCCTCTAATAAACTCAACCTATTATTGGGCTTCTCTGGACTGCCATTGTGGAACTCAGAAATCTTGTAACCCTTAACAGATAGCTGGCTGGAGTATGCATATCTTAAATGCTGCTGTCAGAAATTGACACTGGGATTTAAGATGTTATCCGCAACATTCAGAGTTCAGCTCTGCTCTTTTCTGTCAACTAAGCCATCAACTATGGTGGTTCAGCTACTGAGCCTTCTCCATGTACTTGCTCCTGGCAGGTGGCATATTTGTACTTTCACATATCAAGAAGGGGTTCATCAGTGTACTCTGTATGTGTAAAGGTACCTTTACACGCCGCCACTATCACTGGCAATCGGTAGCAACCGAACGTGCGCGTGCACGTTTTGAACGGTTGCTAACGATCGCCGATTCCGCATGTACACGCCGCCATTGCGTTGTCAACTCAAGGTATCGTGGTTGCCCGGAAGTTCTAACAGATCCTGCGGATAACTTCCTGTTGAATAAAATAATGCATCCTGCTGGATCTCGTTGGATCTGGCATCAATTATATTGGAAGTGAAGGAGTGCTGGATTTGGTTTTACTGAATCAATCTGGATCCAGTAGAAACGGATCATTCCTGATCTGGTAGAACCAGATAAAGCATGCCCACTGACCATGTGTGGTATTGTCACATCATGTTAAGTTCGGGGTCCAAACCAAACACTTAAGTGTTCGGGCACAGACTCCCGAACATGGACTTCACTGAGTAGTCCGTAATTAAAACATTATACTCACCAGTCTCTGTGCTGCAGTCGCTTCCTGGTCCCTCATGAATTATTCACTGATTTGACTGCTGAACAGCCAATCACAGACACCCACTCTCTGTGACAGTGTCTGTGATTGGCTGTTGTGCTCCATCCATTGTGCCGTCAACCAATTACAGACGCAATGAGTTGGGCGCAACAGACAATCAGAGATGCCCTCAAAGACAGGGACCCAAAAGTGACCTCAGCACCAATACTGGTAAGTATAATGCTTTAATCATCCTTTATTTTTAAACTTGAACTGTTCAGGGCTGCACGCGAACACCAGATATTTTGGCACTGACCCAAAACAGGACAATGATGGCAAATGAATATGGCATAATGCCGGCATGGTGACATCCAGTACCATCTAGTTTATTGACAAGCTGAATCCATTCTGGAACCTTTGTTTGCTCAAAAACTGGATTTGTGCCAGATTTAAAAATCAATGTGTGAAAATAGCCTAATGTGTAAATTTTTATCAGAATCAAACAAGAGAAAAGTTTAAAAAAGTTAATGATTGACAATTAATTATGCCTCTCTGAGAATTTGGGAAAATGTCATATTTATTTTTAATATCACCATTCTTTAATCCATTGTTTATACAGTAGTATCTAAATAAGAAAATAATTACAAAATTTGCAATAATGGCACGTCTATCAAGACTAATAAAAGTATAGATTTATAGTTATATTAATCATAGAATCGTAGAATTGTAGAGTTGGAAGGGACCTCCTGGGTCATCTGGTCCAACCCCAGCTCAAAACAGGATTCACTAAATCATGTTGCACAGATGTCTGTCCAGCCTATGTGAGAAGACTCCATAGAAGGGGAACTCACCACCTTTCCTAGCCGCCTATTCCACTCATTGGTCACCATCACTGTCAAAACTTTTTTCTAATATCTAATCTATGTCTCCTTCCGTTCAGTTTCATTACACTGCTTCTAGTTTTTTCTTGTGCAAATTATTATTATTTATTTATATAGCGCCATTGGGTTCCATGGCGCTTCACATGAGTAAGGACAGACAAGGACAAGAACGTAAAATGACGACAATCAAGTCATACAGGTACAGTAGGGCAGAGGACAAATGAGAATAAAGCTGATCCCTCTACAGTGTGACAGCCCTTCACATATTTGTAGACAGCTATTATGTCTCCTCTCATATATCATGGATATAGTTTAAATAGTTAATACATTTGGTAGCATTTTAATTAGTTGTTTTAATTATTCTTGTAGGAAAAGATGAGATATTACCCTGTAATATTACACATGTAAATCTAATATCAGTTTGTTTATATACTGTTTTCATGTTTCTATGTATTTTGTTGTGTTTTTTCCCAATAAATCAATAGATCTCATGTATGGACTGAGACAGAAAACTGTTTCATAACTTGTAGTGCCAACTAATGTGGCATTAATGACGAACTGTATTCAGCCACAGACAGGCCAAGGCAAACACACAAGGGCAATACATCCGAGAAGCAATTATACACAATGACTTGCTTAAGGGCAAATTCTGAGCAAAACTGAAAATCAATTTTCGCAGGAATGTCATACATAAAGAAAAGGTTATTTACCTGGGATCTAGCATTCATGCAATACAACCTGACCTTCATGTTGTGCTTTCACCCAGGACTACTTAATTTGCTCTTGTTGTCAGATACCATACTGCCTGTTAACAGAAAATGACTTAGCAGGAATTTAGTGACTGCTGTAGCAGTGTAATCACTGTCATTAAAATAAATAAAACTAATAAAAAATATATATCTCATTTCTAATATGCAAGGACACAACGGAAAGTCATTTTGAGGATTAAGATCTTGCCATATCTTGGAGGAAGCGTACGAAACTTCTTTTATATTTGTTGATTCTGTTGTGGAGTAACATTTTGGCTACATGTTATTTTATTTCACTGTTTTTCTTTCATAGACATTTTTTAAAAATATTCTAAATGTGGAAAATGTATATGTTTCGGTTAAGGTAACTGGGCTCATTAACATATTCTTGAAAATAAAAGATGAAAATGTATGGATAGCTCCATTGGTGTAACTTGAAGCTCATTGGCCCTGGTGTGACAGCTCCAACAGGGCCCCAATTATTGCAAATCACTAGTTGTATTAGGCTAGGGTCACACATAAGCCCTTGGTCCGTTTTTGGCTTCATTTTTGTCTTTTTTTTTTCTAAGTCCAAAAACTGACAGAAAACGGATTGGATGTAATAAACACCCTGTCCGTTTTTTTCTGGACCTCAAAACATTGCTCTGTCCGTTTTTGAGCCAAAAATGTTGCTAGCAACGTTTTTGGCATCAGTTAAAAAAGGCATGCGTTTTTTAACATGGGGCCCTATGGGAAACGCATGCGTTAACGCATGGCACATATAGGCACCTGCGTTAACGCATATGCGTTTTTAATGAAAAAATGACTAAGTCCAAAAACGTTCAGGGGTGCAGGAGGCTCAAAAAGCACCCTATAAAAAACGGATTGGTGATGAAAATCACTTCCAAAAACGGACCTATGTGTGACCCCAGCCTCAGTCTTTTTTATAGGCCTAAAGAGACTTCTGAGGCCCCCTAGGCTCCAGAGTCCAGTTTTGATTGCACCCTCTGCATCTGTAGTAGTTATGCCCCTGCATAGCTTTCTATTAGCACCCTATAAAGTTCATGCTCATTCCGATGTAAGATCAGCAACAGAAGTGAAGCTGTGATAGGACTATTAGGGTATTCTTACACTGCCCAAGTGAAATCCATTTGGTACTCAATATGTCATACGAGAGCTAGGCGAGTTTGCAATTTTTCTCTTCCCTAGCATCCATATGCCATCTATAAGCAATGCTTACAGTGTCCTATGCTACAGAATGGTAATATATCCATAAAAAATGACTACCACACAGAAGTCACACAAACCAAGCGTGTGGAGTTTGATTTTTTTTGCGCCCATTGACGTCTAAGAAGAAGCGAACAATCCCAAAACATTTATGAACAAAACACCATATGTGACTGCATTCACTGGGAAAGGGAAAGGGGAAAAGGCCGCTCCACCGCCCATTAACCTCCTGGATTCCTGCACCTGGTGTGGCAGCTTTGGCAACTGCCCAGGAAATAATGTAAAGTGGAAACCACCGGTGCTTGTCTTCATAAAATTTTTTCCTTTATTATTATGTGAAATTTATAAAATCATTCAGCGTGCTAGCTGGGCACTAGACGCGTTTCGGAAGACACAACTTCCTTAATCATTAGCAATACAAAATACAAAAGTTTATACATTTATAAAAAAGAAACCTCCACCCACAGCTGAACCTAATTAACAATGGTGATAATAAAGAAGCTAAAATTTAACTCTTTCACATGTTATGGAGTTGAAATTTGCACAAGAGGGAGTATTGCACTATTTTCTGACACACCAAAATATTACATTACATATATATTTAATAACTTCATGGATCTCCACCTTTAATGTTTTTATTTTATTTCCTTTTCCTTATCCTTATATGATGGAAAACCAATACATTGTAATACAAAGAAAATTTCAGTGCGTTCTAATATATTTATGATGATTATCACATATTAATAGATTTCATTATTACACTCCTAATGTGCGATTGTTTTATTGTTCAAGCATATTCTAAATTTAATCATCCCGGTAACTTTATAGGTAGACCTGTTTCTTATTTTTTATTTTCATATATAAATACATTACTTCCTTACCTCAATTTAATTATATTCTGAAGGGAAAACTGCATTAAAGCATCTATTCTTTTAGTTACAACTGCACAAAGTTTTTGAAGGAAGAAGTGATTGTTCCAAACATCTTGAAGAACTAACCATTGGTCTATCTGCATGTAAGCTTGTGACATGGTTACACAATTATCATGAATGCAGGATAATTGTGGCTACAATCTGATGGCTTACTGACCAGTGTAATTAGAGTTTAGGATTGGCATGCACACAACTAATACGGGTGATAGTCAGAAGCTAGTAGTACACAGGTCTACTTGTATTCACAATAATGGCAGGTAAAAAACAACAATTGGAGGGAGAAGATAAGAAAAACAACACAACACAGAATAAAGTTGATCTGCAACTATTAATTAAAGTATTAACCATACTAAACAAATCTAGAAAGCTGAAAAGTGGACATGGGTGAACACACAGATATTTGGTTTGGCATATCTGGACAGACTTTAAAAATAAGTCTGGATTTAGGAGCAGACTTGACCCGAACTTGAGCACAAATCCCAATTCCCGTATAAATCTATGGGAACCCGAACTTTAGTGCAATAAAATAATGGATAGAGGGCTGGAAAATAAAACAAAATACACTTTAAAGCTGGACTAAATGCCTGTAACACTACTTCCAGGTCTGCTTATTAAGCCTCATGTTTATTCACTGCCTCCCCTGCCAACCTCTTTGACAGCATCTGTGATTGGCTGTTGCCATTAGGCTGCACGTTCACCCTCTGTGTCGGTGTCTATAATTGGTTGCCATACACATTATTGTATTGCAATGAAACTGCCGTTTGATTCTCATAAATGATGAGCGAGCATGCTTGCAGATGCTCAGCTCCCCATCCCTGCATGTTGGCGCTCTTTACAGAGCAAGCCCACATACAGGGATTGGCTGCCAAACACTGTAATGCCACAGCCATGGTGGTCGTGCCATTACAGTGATTGGCTGGCCACACAGCATCATCAGGTCTATATCAGACCTGACCGTGCTGTGCCTGTGCAGGCGGCTGACGATTTAAACACAGCTGATCTGACAGCTGTGTTTTAATCTCCCGCGCCGACATCAGCTGTTCGGTGTCAGCGCAGGAAATTTAAAAAGCTGTCAGATCAACTGTGTTTAAATCTCCTGGGTTGACACCACTGAAAGATGAACGGTGCCCGTCGCTGGGAGATGAGCAGTGCCCGCCGCCGAGAGATGAGCGGCACCAGCCGGCAAAATGCTTGGGTTTCTTCATGGGATAACATTGGGCTCGGTGCTCTGGTCGACCACCCGAGCATCTCGATATGCTCGACCAGAGCATCAAGCACCCTAGCATTTTACTGCTGGCTCATCACTAATTCTCCTGCTTTAATCACTGATTTGCTTAATTTTGCAGCCTCCTAGGCAAACCCAAACACATACAGTAACACAAACGTCTCAGGGAAGTCTATGTTCAGGGTCTGTGCATGAACACCTGGTGTTCTATATGGATTCCAAAGTTTACAATTTGGGATTGCCCATCAGTACTGACAAGTCTTCTTAAATGATGACAAAGTATTGGTAGGGAACTATAATTACCTTTTTTTATTTTCAAATTTGCCTTCAAAATTTCAGTATAATTAGAACTGGACTAATATGTTTTATGAAAGTTATTCATTTTGTTCATTTCATTTTGTTAAATTCCATTGAAAGATTCTAAGAGAGAAGAACCATAAATCATATAGCAGTACTGTAACAAGTCATGGCTAATAACTTCATAACCTAAAAACAGTTTTAGATTTTGCACTCCAAGTAATTTAATCTTTTCAGCCATTTGACCTATGATTCGGGGAATATATCTTTCCAGTGGAACAGTAACAAATATTTGAGCAGTTAGATGTTATCATCTTCACTTCCACAGTTATCTATTTCTTTGCCTGCAGAAAGATGTTCAATTATAAAACTATGTGGGACTAACTAATTGGAGAGATTCTAAGGAAAGATTAGCACACTGCTTATGTCTACAGGGAATGAACTTATCTTTACAGTGAATATTTATTGAATGGAGTTAAATTCAAATAGAAAATGGAGCTCACACCTTGGGATGAGGAGTTTGATGAAAAGTGGCTTGGTTGTTGAATTTCAATCTCATACACATTCATTGCAATACTGTATGTAGGATCAGACTTCAGCAATTTATTTTAATTTGTTTTTATTTTTTGTGTTTGAGAACAATCTGCATCTGTTTCCACTTGTATGATTTCATCAATTCTAAATCTATGATTGTTTTGAAAGATATTTGCTTTATGAGTTGTTCAGAGTCTCTATATCCAGGTTAGTTAAATGAAATGTTATTTGGATTAGAAATTGTGGGTAAATTGAAACAAAATGAAAAAGGTTTTTTAGATAGCAGACAATGAAACTTTAGATTGCGCTCAACACTAAATTTTGTGATCTTATGTGTTCCTCCTCTGTCATTTCTATTCTACTACTTGCTGAAACTTGTTCGTTTCCTGCTCTAACTATTAATTTGCATATATATTTTTCTACCCCAAATGAAAAACTGCCAAATAATTAATTACCGTATATACTCGTGTATAAGCCGAGTTTTTCAGCCCAAAATTTGGGCTGAAAAGTCCCCCCCTCGGCTTATACACGGGTCATATACGGGGGGGGGGGCTGTGTCCCGGGGGCTGTGGAGGCTGGAGGAGGCGGGGGGGGGGGGCTGCTGTATGAGCGGCCCCGTCACGTGGGGCCGCTCATTAAATATGCACTGCATCCCCCTGTCAATCAGCGGCAGGGGATGCAGTTCATATAGCCCCCCAAAAGCTGGCACTGTCCCCCCTTGTAAGGGCCCCCCCCCCCCGGTGCTTATACATTACCATCCCGGTGTTCTGATCGGCGCCGCTCCTCGGTGCTTCTTCATCCTCCCGTCCTCGCTGGCTCCATCCGTGATCTCCGGCTGTCGCAGCGATGTGACGTCATCGCGCGACCGCTGGAGAACCCGGATGCAGCCAGCGCGGGAGGATGAAGACGCAGCACGGAGGAGCCGCGCTGATCAGAAAACCGGAATGGTAATGTATAAGTAGCGGCGGGGGGGGCACTTACAAGGGGGGACAGTGCCAGCTTGTGGGGGCTGTTGGTACCCCCTGGGGGCTGTTGGTACCCCCAGGGGGCTGTTGGTACCCCCAGGGGGCTGCTGGGTACCCCCTGGGGGCTGCTGGGCACCCCCTGGGGGCTGTTGGTACCCCCAGGGGGATGTTGGTACCCCTAGGGGGCTGCTGGGTACCCCCTGGGGGCTGTTGGTACCCCAGGGGGCTGTTGGTACCCCTAGGGGGCTGCTGGGTACCCCCTGAAGGCTGTTGGTACCCCCAGGGGGCTGTTGGTACCCCCAGGGGGCTGTTGGTACCCCCAGGGGGCTGCTGGGTACCCCCTGGGGGCTGTTGGTACCCCCAGGGGGATGTTGGTACCCCCAGGGGGCTGCTAGGTACCCCCTGGGGGCTGCTGGGGACCCCCAGGGGGCCGCTGTATAACCCCTGGGGGGTGCTGTATAACCCCTGGGGGGTGCTGTATAACCCCTGGGGGCTGCTGTATATACTGCTGAGGCCTGTATACCACTGGGGCTGCTGTATATACCACTGGGGCTGCTGTATATACCACTGGGGCTGCTGGGGCTCCTGTATACTACCACTGGGGCTGCTGGGGCTCCTATATACTACCACTGGGGCTGCTGTATACTACCACTGGGGCTGCTATATACTACCACTGGGGCTGCTATATACTACCACTGGGGCTGCTATATACTACTACTGGGGCTGCTGGGGCTGCTATATACTACTACTGGGGCTGCTGTATACTACCACTGGGGCTGCTGGGGCTGCTATATACTACCACTGGGGCTGCTGTATACTACCACTGGAGCTGCTGGGGCTGCTATATACTACCACTGGGGCTGCTGTATACTACTGCTGGGGCTGCTATATACTACCACTGGGGCTGCTATATAATACCACTGCGGCTGCTGTATACTACCACTGGGGCTGCTGGGGATGCTATATACTACCATTGGGGCTGCTGTATACTACCACTAGGGCTGCTGTATACTACCACTGGGGAGGCCTGTATACCACACTGCTGGGGGGTGTATACCTGTGCTGGGGTCCACCCTCGGCTTATACACGAGTCAATAGGTTTTTCCAGATTTTTGGGGCAAAAGTAGGGGGGTCGGCTTATACACGGGTCGGCTTATACACGAGTATATACGGTAGTCAAATTGTTTAAACATACAAAAGAAGGAAAAAAGTAATTGGATAGTAAGAAGTGATTTAACATTAAGATATAGGTGACCGAGACTTTCTTGCTCTTTGAGCCTTCGAGGAATGGACACATCAGTCCGAGAGGGTAAGACATAAGGTGACTGCCTTTACCGATCATAAGAACCTGCTGTATGTTGATGCTACTAAGTACTTACACACCAGACCGACTCGGTGGTGCCTATTTTTGTATCTTGATTTGATTTTCTTGTTACTTATCTCACTGGATCGAATAATATCAAGGCTGAGTATATTAATGAGTATATTTGTAATTTGTAGATGCTGTGTCTGTGCCATGGCTGAAGTGTTTTGTCAAGCTCTAGCAGGTTATCTGATGCCTAACAATGTTCCATCGACACCTTGGAACCCACTTGTCTTTGGACTTTATCACAGACTTGCCTAACTTTGGCGGTGATATAGTCATTTGGGTGGTGGTGGATCATTTTAGTAAATAGGTTCATTTGAAAAGTCCCACATCAAAAGTTACCTACTGCTAAGAGCTTAGAAACTTTGTTCATTTCTCATATCTTTAAATTGCATGGTGTCCCCAAAAAACATTATTTCTGAAAGAGATGGTCAAATTTTGGTTAGCTTTTGGCATAGTTTTTGCTCCAGACCGGGTATCATTTTTTCTCTCAAGTTATCATCCTGAGGCTAATGGACTAACAGAAAGGATAAACCAAGAGTTAGAGCAATATTTGAGATGTTTTGTTTGCTATAATCAGCAAGACTGGGTGAAGTTTCTGCCTCTTGCTGAGTTTGCTGTAAATAGCCATACCTCACCGGATAATGCGACCTCACCTTTTTTTGCTGTAGGGGATTTGGGGAACTTTTCAGGGTTATATTCTTCCATGCCAGAGGAGGTGATATTTTCTTCTTGAATAATTAGGGTCTGGAAGGAGTTTAAAAGGGGTCTATTGATACCTTGTTAATTGGCAAAAAAGGGGTGCTAACTGCAGATGTAGGAAGGCTTCTGTCTTCAAGCAATCTAATTTAAAGGTCACATCTAGGAAGTTTACACCTAAATAGTAAGTCCTTATAAAATAAAATTTGAAATCCTCTGATGTTTAAAGGGATCCTGTCACCTCCAAAACGCCTTCTGAGCTACCAAAACATATCCCTGCAGCATATTATCCACCCTCTCTCTGTCTGTGCTGCTGTGATGTGGAGCTGAAGGCAGGACTAATGATTTGCATTCTGTGAGTGACAGAGAGGGGGGAGGGCAAAGCCTGCACAAGCAGAGGAACACAGAGAGAGAGAGGGTGGATCCTGGAGCCTGCAAAACAACATGCCCTAGGGGCTAAAGAATATAGCCCCTGCTAATTATAATCACTAATGAGTAAGTATTAAAACATTTTTATGCACTTTCATAGGATGCTTTTAGGAGACAAAAAGAGTATGAGATTAGTGATAATATGCTGCAGGGACATGTTTTGGTAGTTTAGGAGGCGTTCTGGAGGTGACAGGATCGCTTTAAATTGAAACATCCTATGGCTTGGATAATCAATAATTTTTTCCATTCTATCCTTTTCAAAAAATTTGAGGGGACACTGGGTCCTCAAGACATAATTGAAATGGATTGTGAAGGGGATAGGGAATACAAGGTTATGACGAGTTCTTGGTTTGAGGTGGGTTAGGTGTGGTCTACAGTGCCTTGTTAAATGGAAAGGTTATGGTCCTGAAGATAAGTCATTGGTGGATTAA
The DNA here is from genome assembly GCA_033576535.1 of Allobates femoralis. Lineage (NCBI taxonomy): Eukaryota > Metazoa > Chordata > Amphibia > Anura > Aromobatidae > Allobates > Allobates femoralis. The sequence continues at coordinate 65,105,873 of JARQOC010000002.1, read as the reverse complement.
GAGGATCTTCATGCGGTATGCTTGTTGAGGAAGTTCCATCAGCGCAATCTATTTCAGATAGAACTTTGCTCAAAGTTTCAAATAATGTTCCTTCCTTTCCGTGCCATGTCAAGCACCCAAACAGTAGTTTTGTACCTCCTGTTGGGCAACAGTTCACTTAGGAGACATTGCACAACATACTAATTCCATTTTCCCCTGTGAAAATGAAAAATTTGGGGAAATAGCAACATTTTTGTTGAAAAAACGTTTTAATTTTTACAAATTAACATCATAAATTTCTGTGAAGCACTTGTTGATTTCATGTGCTTTCCTTGAGTAGTATAGTTTCCAAAATGATGTCAATTGTGAGTAGTTTCCATTATTTAGGTACTGAAAATACAATATGATGTCTGATATCTATTCAGCCATTTTTGTGCTCCAAAAGTTAAACTCAGGAGAAATTGTACAACCAATTGTATGGTCCATTTTCTCTTGTTACCACTGGGAAAACATCAGGCTAAAGAAACAATCTTGTGATAATTTGTTTTGTTACTTTTACTGTACTTTAATTCCTATGAAGCACTTAAAGGGCTGATAAATTTCTTGAATGCGGTTTTGAGTACTTTGAGGGTTACAGTATATAAAATGGTTGTTTTGGTTGTTTTCTGTCACATGGATTCCTCAAAGTCACTACTAATGTAATGTAGTCCCAAATATTAGTTCTGTAAATTTTGTTGAAAAAATGAGAAATTGCTGAAAAAATGTTAATCCTTCTTACTTCCTAACATAAAAAATTATGTTTGAAAAATAATACTGATTTAAAATAGATATTTTTTGCGGTATAGTGATCTGGTTTAGGGACAAAAATTAAAACATTTGAAAATGGCTAAAGTTCAATACATTTTGTCAATTTTGTTTAAGTTTCCTAATTAAACACAAATCATATCAATCAAAATTTACCACTAACAAGTAAAATGTGTCAAGAAAAACACAGTCTCTGAAACACTGGGATATGTTTAAAGTGATAAAGGGTTAATGTATGTTAATTTGTAAAATAATTTCCCCTAACATGTCTAGTCTTTATGAGGGTGCTGTTATACCTTGCAGCTCTTATACAATAGTGTGAAGCACAAAAAGAGCACAAAGTTTTAGTGCAGATTGTTGAGGTCTTACAATATGCTTTTCATTTGTAATATGGCTGTATATTGTCATTATCACACACAATGTTTCTTTGGACGGAAAATAAAGTAGAATTTAGTTTTTACAGCAGAACAACGTCCAACTGGAAATTGCCTACAGAGAAATGTGAAACAAGCTGTCACTGTAAGCCAAAATAAAAACAGCAACAAACTTTTGGTTCACACCTCTAGTAATGTTGCGACAGCTAGAGCCGACAGCAAGCTAATCACAAGAATAAATAATCTGAAAAATAATTGTAACTAAATAAAAAAGAAAGATACTTCCAAGAAGCAAAATATTGGTCTTCAGAGACTGTCTTGAGGAGATATTCATTCGCACTCAAGTGGTTCCAACTTCAAAATAGTTGCTTTTAGAGATGAGTGGATCGATCCCCAGAAGATTGAGTTTGTGTTGAATTTCCTGAAATTCGCAGTTTCACGTAAATATGAGCATTTTGAGATTTGAGAAGGTTCAGAATAAAAAGAAAGCATAACTAGCACCATTTTACACAGGGATGGAGCATCAAAGAGCAAAACAATGTTATTTTAATATTTAGTGCATGCTTCCCTATAATGCCCTGTAGCTATGAGATTTTATGGATTATCATACATTGTACAATGGTAGTCAGTAGACATGAGCGAACCTTTCGAAGTTTGGGTTCGGTTCGCCGAATGGGCATAAGTTCACCAAATACTTCTTATCCCCATTCATTCAAATCAATGGCAGGCAAAATTAAGGGCCTAGAAAACACCTTTAAAAAAGCACAAAAGCTGCCAAAACTGCTCAAATTAGGGATAGACACCAGGAAAAGTTCAATCTATTCACCAGAGTTAAAATTTTCATCATTGAGCATTATGGATGCATGAGACAAGGCCTAGCCCAAAGTTGGCTGTTGCAAAAAGATTCAAAGTAATGAAGCAGACTACTGTGAAATGATACATAGTATGTGTTTCCTTGTTTGTGAGTGATTTGTATGGAGGCAGGGCATGCTATATGTTTGCCGTGGCTCTTATGTATAGTGGGTGCTGCTTCCTGGAAAGGTGATATCGCTCGCATCACCGGAAGTGCGCCATCCAGTACCAGAAGTGCGTCAGTGGCCAGGAGGCCTGCCATCTTGCTTGGGGCAAAGAAACCCCAGTGTGTATAGTATAGGTGCTGGTGCAAGGAGTGGGAGGAGTTATTGACTACAGTGGGAGGAAGCAATACTCGGCATATCTGTAGTGGAGACACAATGCAAAGAGACATAAAATAGGAGGAGCTGTGCACAGGAGGAAGTGATGATGGTTGTGAGAGGATTGCTGCAGCATAACTTAAACAATGTGCTTTATTCTTTGAACTTCCTGAAAAAAAAGACATAATTAGTGCCATTACTAACTGTTGCATTCAACATAGAGTTATCTCTTTTATATCTATATACAGTAGTTGTCTATACTTCTATAGTGTACCTCTGGGCAGATTACATGAAATTACATTCCCAAATCCCAATAGAAATGCAAGGTGTTATTTAGTATCAGATCTCATGTTCCCTATTGAGTCCTACTGGACTAATGAGATGGGTGATGGAATGGTTTTTCTCAATGAAATGGTCTGGAATGGGTAACAAGGTGTTCTTACACCAGATGATCGATTGAAGAGCTTGCCGGTTCTGGGATTTGTAAATGGATCCCCTTTATTCACGTTAGCACACCTGGCACAGCTAAGGCAGGGGAAGGTTCTCTTGTGTGCTGTGCTGAATGTTGTTTGTTTCATCAGTATTTTTCCCAACCCAACGTCCGCTCTGACTAAGTGGTCACGGAGATTTGGAGCACGTTTATGACAAATCATTGGTGGAACTAGAAAATAAAAACTTTAAAAGCAACAGTTATGTTTTTCATGTTCTTGGTGTGTGCCAAGGTTAAAATTCTTGTACTGTCTAATAGATTACCCTAGAGCGCCTAACAGTGGTTGAGCCTGATTATACCCGTTTTTGTCTGTCTGTTATTTCAATCAAGCTCCCACAAAAATACCATAACTCTTTTTTCATGGCTTTTTTTATGTATTCTCATACAAGGATGAACAAACAACAGCCATTTTGTCAAATGTAAAGGAAACTCACAACTTTCTGAGTGTCACAAACTGTGAGATCAAATCCAGAAACTATGAGAAAGAGTTAAAAAAGCTCACCTCTTTTGAGCTACATTTTTTTACTCTAGCCTAGTATATGACAGCAAAGAGGATCCCGCACTGACTGAGAGTCCAACTTTTTTCTTAGACAACAAGGAGTACTGCCACATATGTTGTCTATTTAATCAAATGCCTGAGCGTTCTCGGGTATGTTGATGAAACTACCCAGCATATCCGAGACTGCATAAGTAAAAATCGATCATCTGGTGTAAGAACACCTTGTTACCCATTTCAGCCCATTTCATTGAGAAAAACCATCCCATCAGCTAGATCAAGTTCCAGATAATTGAACAGGTCCCCCCTGCCAAGGAGAGGTGGCAATAGAGTACAAAAATTAAAAAAAACGGGAATTGTACTTGATATATCACTTAAAGACCCTCTCCTCATTAGAACTCAATAGGGAACATGAGATCTGGTACTAAATTACACCTTGCTTTTCTATTGGAGGTTGGAAATGTACGTTCATGATTTCTGCCCAGAGTTACGCTATAGAAGTAAAAAGAACTACTGTATATCGATAAAAAAGTGATAATTCTATGTTGAATTCAGCAGTTAGTAATGGCACTAATTATGCCATTTTTCTTCAGGCAGGTCAAAGAATGTAGCACATCATTTAAGTTGTGCTGCACCAATCCTCTCACAACCATCATCACTTCTTCCTGTGCATAGTTTCTCCTATTCTATGTGGCCTAGCAACGTGTCTCCACTACAGATATGTCAAGTATTGCTTCCTCCCACTGTAGTCAATAACTCCTCCCACACCTGGCACCAGCACCTATACTATACACACTGGGGTTTCCTTGCCCCAAGCAAGATGGCGGCGCCCGGATGCTGACGCACTTCTGGTACCAGATGACGCACTTCCGGTGACGTGAGCAGCGCCGCCTTTCCAGGAAGCAGCACCCACTACAAATAGGAGCCACGGCAAACACACAGCATTCCCTGCCTCCATACAAATCGCTAACAAACAAGGACGCAGGTGCTATCTATCCTTTCACAGTAGTCTGTTTAATTGCATTGAATCTTTTTCCAACAGCTAATCCCTGTGCCTGCCTTCTCTTTGCTATTAGGGTTGGGCCACATATTAGCTACAGCCTCCTTTATGGTATGTGTCCCATCTTGTTACTGAATATATATGGATATAGAATGCACCATATTACAGCTCTTCTCTATTTATACAGATCAGTGAATGAAGCTCATGTTGATCTAACTACCTTTCACAGCCCATTGTGCATTTCTCACAAGTTTTAATGGTAATTCCACACCTCTCTGGATTCCCCATAGTATACTATGTACTCTGTCACTAAGAAATCACTATTCTTACAGGATATCTCTTTAGAAGGCCCACTCTTGAGAAACAAGGATTTAGTTTCCCACTCATGTTTTATAAGGACAGATTTGGAAAGTACCTTTTCGAGGCCAAACACAGCCTTTTTAGTACAAAATGAAGGATTTGGCAATCCCTAGTTAGAGGCCAGACACAGCCTTTTTAGAGGTAACTGCAGGATTTGGCAAACACTGCTTTATTACAAACTGAAGGATTTCACAATCACTAGTTAGAGGCCAAACACAGCCTTTTTAGAGGTAACTGCAGGATTTGGCAAACACTGCTTTAATACAAACTGAAGGATTTCACAATCACGGGTAGAGGCCAAACACAGCCTTTTATGGGAAACTGAAAGATTTGACAATCACTGGTTAGAGGCAAAACAAAGCCTCAATAGGGTAACCTGAAGAATTTTGCAATCATTGCTTTGAAGAAAAAAAATGCCTTTTTAGTACAAGCTGAAGGATTTGGTAATCACTGGTTGTAGACCAAACACACCCTTTTTAGGTGAATCATAAGGTTTTCACAATCAATGATTAAAGATCAAATCTGTGTTTGGCAATCTCTATTTAGAGGCCAAACACAGGCTTCTTAGGAGAGAGTGAACAGTTTGCAATCACAAAAAACAAACAAAAGCAGAGCAATCTATTTCAAGTGTTTATTTATGTTAATGTTGATGATTATGGCTTACAGCCAATGAAAACCCAAAGGTTATAATCTCAGAAAATTAAAGTAAGGAGAATAAAGGGTCTGAGAGATAAAATATTACATAAATAGGTATCGGAGGCTTCACCTTGTGTGGTTGTGAGTCACAACCACTATAAAAGCATATCACGACTGCTGCAGTCCCCAGCGTGGTGCATACAAAGTAGGGAGAATGATGGGTTAAAAACTGCACTGCCGTATTCCACGAGACATCAAAGAGTAAATATAATATTGATTTATTAGAAAACATGTTTCAGGGCTCCTGGCCCCTTCCTCAGGACAATTCAATGTAATGTTGCCATTTTTGAGGGTGTTGAACGCGTTGACTACTAAATCAATATTATATTCACTCTTTGATGTCTCATGGAATACGGCAGCGTGGTTTTTAAGCCTTCATCCTCCCTCCTTTAATTTTCTGACATAATGACCTTTAAGTTATCATTAACTGTATGCCATAATCACCAACATTAACAGAAATAAACACTTGAAATAGATCACTTTGTAATGGCTTTATAAAATATATGTATTTCAATGTATGTATTGAATTGCTAAACAAAAATAACTTTTTGATGATAATCTAATTCATTGACATGCACCTGTAAATAGAATTTACTCGTCAACTTTTCTGGATGAAAATAGGACCAATTTATTATACGTAGATGTGAGTGAACCCTTTAAAAGTCTATCTTATGTTGTCACCTTTTTTGAAAATAATCATTGTGAGCGAGGTCCTGTGGCTCAAGATGTTTTTGACTGATCCACTGACACTTTTTAAAAAGTTGAAAATTTTAATGCAAATCTACTCCAGTCACCCACCAAAATGATTTTATATGGGACTGAATTTTTTGCTCAAATTTTGCAGCAGTGCAGTAAGGCTGGCTTCACATTTGCGTATGGGAAGGCAGCGTATTGATGTCACAGGAGCTCACCGACAGCCACCGGGAGATCAGCTGGAGCCTCTGCTGTCCTTCTCCTCCCGGCCGCTGGTAATCTGCTAGCGGTGTCGGCGGGGAGAAACAGCTGATCTGACAGCTGTTTGAATCTTCCTGCGCCGACATCTCCTCTCGGTGTCAGCGCGGGAAGATTCAAACAGCTGTCAGATCAGCTGTTCTCCCCGCCGACATGTCCCGGAGGTTACCGGCGGCCGGGAGGCGGAGATCTCAGGCGCTGATCTCCGCCCCCGGACACCGCTGATTCGGTGCCCGGGCTCCACAGTGATGTGTCCGCAGGCGGACATTATCCGCTGCGGACACATCTTTCGGCCCTGCTTTGCACTGCGTATGTGTCTGCATGCCATCAGCATGCAGACACATACGCAAATGTGAAGCCAGCCTAAAACATGCCACGCCTCGTGCTAAAAACTTGGTGAAAAATGTTAATGAATACCATGAAATAAAAGAAAAAAAACAACTGTTTTAAAAAAAAAGATGACTATCGGAAAGTTTATAATATTTCACTCAATTGCAAACAGGGAATGTTGTAGGGTCGCAACTTAAACATGTGTTCGTAAACATTTCTCCCTAAAAGACAGGATCAGATCTCAAAAAAGCTTCCCTGTTCGTAATGGAGTCCAATCCTATCTTTGATGGTCTCTATATTTTAGGTATTTTACTACAAGCCTTTATGTGACCAGGTCCATTATCTATAACTCTTTTTTAAAGGGATCCTGTCACCTCCAAAACGCCTCCTAAGCTATCAAATCATCTCCCTGCCGCATACATTCACTAATCTCACACTCCTTTTGGCTCAGAAAAGCATCCTGTGAAAGTGGAGTAAAATGTTTTAGAACTTACTCATTAGTGATGTTAATTAGCTGGGGCTATATTCTTTAGTCCCTAGGGCGGGCCATCTTCATCATAAGATCACGCCCTAATAGGCGTGATCTTCTATTCATATTGTATTCAGCGCCTCCCTGCTCACCTCGGCACTGCCTGGTCTGTAATGGGGCTGTAATGATGCGAATCGTGTCATTTCCGGCATCGGGTGACGTCAGTACACCCACGCCGCTCTGTAGGCTTCAAGCACCACATTGCACATGCGGCGTAGGTGTACTGATGTCCCCCGATGCCGGAAATTATGCGAATCGCATCATTACAGCCCCATTACAGCCCAGGCAGCGCCGAGGAGAGCAGGGAGGCGCTGAATACAATATGATTAGAAGATCATGCCTATTAGGGCGTGATCTTATGATGAAGATGGCCAGCCTTAGGGGCTAAAGAATATAGCCCCTGCTAATTAACAATTCCAATTGTTAGCGGACACCATGTCGCGTATGGAGAGCCCCTGTGTGCCTCAGCATTGGAGCTTCCCCAAAAGTGACCCCATTTTGGAAACTAGACCCCCAATGAACAAATCTAGATGCATAATGAGCACTTTGTAGCCCAGGTGCTTCACAATTTGATCCGTAAAAATAAGATTTTTGTGGAAGATAAATATTTTTTTCATTTTTACGGATTTTTATGCATCTAGATTTGTTCTTTGGGGGGTCTAGTTTCCAAAATGGGGTCACTTGTGGGGGAGCTCCAATGCCGAGGCACACAGGGGCTCTCCAAACACGACATAGTGTCCGCTAACAATTTGAATGAAAATCAGCTCAAATTGTTAGCTGACACCATGTTGCGTTTGGTGAGCCCCTGTGTGCCACAACATTGGAGCTCCCCCACAAGTGACCCCATTGATTGACAAATAAGTGGCAGCAAATCAGTGCAGTCTTGACATCAAGAGAAGGGTGGTAGTCTGTCGGATCGCAGTAGGAATGAAAAGATCTCAATAGCATCCCACTAGCACCGCACTAACACCGCACTCGCACTACTACACGCATCAAACTCGAATCAATATCGGGCTTCAAAAATGCGCCGTTTGCACTTTTAAAGTTTTATTGTTGACACCATATTGGTTTCGTGAGCCTCTTTTCCTCTTACAGAGTTTGTTTACGGTTTCTGTTTGAAATAAAAGTTAAAAATTTTATTCGTATTGATTTTCATTTTTGAAATTTTTCAGTACCGCTAGCTGCTGCATTGTCCACCCTAGGCTTATACGCGAGTCAATAGGTTTTCCCAGTTTTTGGGGGCAAAAGTGGGGGGGTCGGCTTATACACGGGTCGGCTTATACACGAGTATATACGGTAAGTTATAAAACGTTTTTCTCCACTTTCACAGGATGCTTTTCTGAGCCAAAAGGAGTATGAAATTAGTGATAGGACGCTGCAGGAACATTTTTTGATAGTTTAGGAGGCGTTTTGGAGGTGACAGGATCCCTTTAATAGATAGTTTTTCGTTACCATCGTAATGCTTGATTGCTTTGGATAACCATGCATGTTATTGGAAGAATCTATCATTCTATTTTTCTCATCTGAACTCTTAATATTAGTTCTATACGTGAACCAATATCTTGATATTTTAGTTAAGCTGTAAGGGGCAGGGATAAAAGTTTGTTGGAAGATACCATATAGTATGTAAAATTCTAAGCAGTATGGTTGTAAATTCCCAATAATTCTCTATATTGTACTGGCAAACTGTGCTTGGACACTTGGTATCTCTTAATGAGGCTTCAATGGATGGACTTTATTCAAGCCACCCCACTTTAAGGAACCTGTGCTTTAATGCCCCAAAACTGCAGAATATTTTAATGTTTTATTTAATTTGTAATTGAAATATCTCTTTAAATACTTGAATAATTGACCTTATTAATGTGAAGGAAAGAAGAATAAAATATGATAGGAAGAATAGAAGATACATGGCGAAGTGGAAGACCAGCAATCCACTGGCTTGATTCTGTCAAGATAACAGCAGAGAAGACCCTGGTGGACCTGTCTAGCTTGGAATAGGTCCCTGTTAGACCTATCTAGTTTGTGCAAGGTCATTCTTCCTACAGTGCATATTTACATCAAGTGGCCATGGCTTGAGATCAAGCTGAAGGCAGATAAATGTATAAACTTAATGTGGAATTTTCAGCAACCACTAAAGTGAGAACCTCACCACAAGTAGCCAATAAATAGTTGAAGCCCCACACCAGCATTTTTTTCTTATTTCAATACTAGAGTGGTGCTTTAAATGTAACACACCTTCCCCTTTCTTGTACTCACTTGTCGCCATCTTCATCTCTTTCCAGTGTTAGGCTACGGTCACACTTGGCATGCGTTTTTTAAGGTGCTTTTTGGCAGCCTGCATTTTTGCATGCAAAAACACATGTACCATTTAGTGCCATATAAAAACGCATGCGTTTCCCATAGGGCCCCATGTTAAAAAAAATGCATGCGTTTTTGAAAAAGCACCAAAAAATGAGGGAACAGTAACAGGACACTAAGGACCAAACCATGCCCTGCGCTCTTCATCACCTTCAGAAACACTATTTACCGACAGATTTAGTAGAAATCTGTAGATAAATAGCAATCATGACTATCTCCTGATCTTACTAAAGTAGTAGCTAAAAGGAGAAAATTGTGACATATTCTTTCTGTAGCCAATCGCTTCCAGTTATCGGGGCAATTCAGAAAGATTTAACAGGGACCAGGGAGCCACCTCCACATTGCTGGAAGCGGGAGGACACTGGTAACTATGATAAACAGCGGGTATCTAGACCAGTGTTTCCCAACTCCAGTCCTCAAGGCACACCAACAGGTCATGTTTTCAGGATTTCCTTATCATTAGACAGATGATGGAATTATCCCCTGTGCAATCCTAAGGAAATCTTGAAAACATGACCTGTTGGTGTGCCTTGAGGACTGGAGTTGGGAAACACTGATCTAGACAACGTGCGCTGCCTAGATACCTGCTGTTTATCATAGTTACCAGCGTCCTCCCTGCTTACAGGCTGTGCTAAGCAGGGAGGACGCTTTTAACTATGATAAACAGTGGGTATCTAGGCAGCGCGCGCTGCCTAGATTCCCGGTGTTTACCATGGTAACCAGCCAGTGAGGTCGCTGATCGTTGGTCTCTCACTGTCACACGCAGCGATGCATGCTAACCAGCGGGATCGCAATGATCAAAAAATGACCCAGAGCACTTTGTAATGATCAGCAGTCTCACAGCAGGGGCCTGATCGCTGCTAAGTGTCACACGTAGCGAGATCGTTAGCGAGATCGCTGTTACGTCACAAAACCTGTGACGTTACAACGATCTCGTTAATGATCTCGTTATGTGTGACGGGGTTTTAGTCTTCTATTAGTCAACATGGAGACTGCATCAAGAGTTAAACTTTATTGAATAATTCCTTTTGCATCTAGGGAATATAACTTATCTTTTTGGTAGTTTGACTCTCAATCTTCCAAAGAAATGATATTGAACACATTGCTGTTAATGTATGTAATACACATTATTATTGTTAATAAAAGAAAATAGCAGTCAATAAAGCGATAAAGCCCTATCAGAACACTTCTCTATTACTTCACTATTTCTTTATGATTTTAATCAGCGCTCATCCTCTCCTTGCCCAGGCTTTAAAATTAATGTTCTAAGCACTGAAGCTCCATGGTGTTTGAAGGGATATTATTTAGTGCTCTCAAATATAATTTCCTGAGGCAAGCCATATGCAATGGATAAGATCCAGGCAACTTCCTACTGATCTCTAGGTGGACGAGATTATTTTTCTACTTCGATGACAAAAACAAGAGCGGAGCTGGAACATTTGACATTTTTGCCTGCAATAAAAGTATTTTAGATTAGATGGCCTCGTTTATTTTTTCCCATAAACAACAGACAGAATATTTTATTTATGGGAAATGTTTATTTAAATTTATTATATCTTATTTTTCTTGAGGGAAACCTGTCACTATTCTCATTTGTGAGACTTCTTATTTTCTATGAGTTATAAGAGAAGATATAAATGGGTGATACATCGAGAGTTAATATGGAGCTTACATATTCAGAATAAATTGAATATTTATCATAAAGCCCCCAAAAAGCACATAATTCAGCATGTTTCACTTTTTTGGTGTCAGGTATACAGGCACAGTATAGGTTAGAACAACACTCCAGCGTGGTTTTCCTTTCAACTCTTGAGTTGCACTTTAAATGTAAGTCCCCTTCCTTTAATAATGATATTTATTCGGTGCTATTAATTCCATAGCATTTTACATACATTTGAAACATTGTCCTCCTTGGGGCTCACAATCTAAATATCCGATCAGTATATCATTGACATGTGGGAGGAAACAGAGAACACAGAGGAAACCCACACAAACATGGGGAGAATATACAAACTCCTTGTAGATGTTGTCCTAGGTGGGATTTGAATCCAGGACCCCAGAGCTACAAGACTAACTACTAAGTCGCCGTGCGTCCACCTTTAGCATAATACTTAGTGTCAGCCATGTTCTCATGTTTTCATTTTGTTACTGTAACTTCTGACTATCAGGATGTCAAAAGGTACGTCACATCTCACAATGCAAGCCTATGAGGGCAATAGTGAAGCGGTAGAGATATTTGAAAAGTGGCCTCCGACTTGCACCTTGAAACACCGGAGCTGCTGGCAGGTTACAAATCACCAGAGACTGACTGCAGCAGTGACAGTAGAAAATGATGCCATTGGAAGGTGAGACAGCAACAGAGGACTTACAATTAAAGTATCATTCCATCAGAGCAATGAGAAGAAACTCTGGAGAGGTGCTTGTTGATCACTAGTTAAAAAGCACACAGGCAAACCATAATTCAGAGACATAAGGTATATTTATATATGTATATATATATATATATATATACTAGCTATAGAGCCTGGCATTGCCCGGCATAGTGTCGAGCCGAGGCTTTGGGGTACTCGGGTATCAGGCTACAAAGGGTTAACGCTCCTGTTGTCACGGAGAGTGGTAGCCGCGCCTGATCCCGTGTCCTGGGATATCTTCCAAAAAAAGGGATATATTTACAGGGGATGCTATATACAGTTTGTCGTGAAGGGACAGGGACATAGATGTGGATGTGGGCGTGGGCTTGTCAGTGGTGCCCAAAAAGGAACAGAGTCTGGGAGACAGAAGAAGGTTGATGCATCTATGTTCCTGGTAAAATTTCCTGGTCTGGAACATAAACAGATCAGGAAGCCAGAAGAGCAAGAGCAGATACTGTCTTGTACTGTCTTGGATGGATGATAAGGCCTCCATGAAATTTTCTAGCAGCACCCAATCATCCACAACCACACAGTCTTCTGTCCATTGAGAGAACGCTGGGTCATCCTATTCTCAACCTGTTCCTAGTTCATCACCCCATCAGGAGTTACAACAAACATTTGACCCGAACCTTGACTACTCTAAAGATCTGTTTGATCCATATCCTTTCAATGCCTCTGGCTTCTCACTGCGCAACATTGAAGAGGAACATGTGGAGGTATCATCTGTTCATGTCCAAATATTTGAAAACCAATGGCAAGAAGAAAGCCACTTTCATCCACTTGACATACTGGGTGACGAGGTGGAGGCAGATGGAGATGACACACAGTTGCCATCTGGCCAGCTGACAATATCAACACGGAAGGAGGATGACATGGATGATGAGGTGGTCAATGATGAGACCACCGATCTGACCTGGACTGCTGGCACGCATAGCCAGCACAGCAGCACAGAGGAAGAAGGTGGATACATAGCGCCAACAAAGGCACCAAGGACTACTGGATTGAGCAGAGTTGGAAGTGTGTCAACTGTTGTGAAGAGCAATCCCTCTGTGCCCCAAGTCAAGGCAAGGGTGCATTCAGCCACTGTCTGGAAATTTTTTCCAGATAGTCCTTCTGAACCAAATGTTGTCATCTGTGGCATCTGTCATACGAAGTTGAGCAGAGGTCAGGGCAAAGGCAACCAAAGCACCACCAGTATCCTGAAACACATGGCAGCCAAGCACCCTAGTCAATAGGTGGAACAAAAGGGTACCAAATCGGTGTCTTCGGGCCAAACCACTGTCTTGTTGCCTATGGTCCATCCTGCCCAATCTGCTGGGCAGGAAGCAGATGATCATACCTCTTGCTCACAAGCTGCAGTTGCACAGATGCAGGACGCAACAAGCTCATCCACTTCTTTGTCCCAGTCATGCATCCAGTTGTCTGCGCCCCAGATCTCTGAAAGGAGGAGTAAATACGAAGCCATGCACCCTCAAGCACAAATACTGAATGCGCACATTGCCAAGTTGCTAGCCATGGAAATGTTGCCGTTTAGGCTTGTGGGGACACAGTCTTTCCATAATCTCTAGGCTGTGGCTGCCTCATACTCAGTTCCCAGCCAGCAATATTTTCCCGGTGTTCTGTCCCCGCTTTACACCAGCACGTCTTAAATAATCTAAAGCATGCTCTTACCAATGCCGTAACCGGGAAGGTTGACGTTACAACAGACAAATGAACAAGTACTTGTGGACAGGGATGATACATCTCTGTCACAGCAGATTTTATCAACCTGGTGGAGGATGGGACAAAGTCTCAAACTGAACCATCACATATCCTACCCACATCACAAATAGCGGGCCCAACCTCAATCAAAGTTTCAACTTCATCATATATGTCCTGTCTCCCCTCTTCCTCCTCCTCCCCCTCCACCTCGTCATCCTATGTTGAATTACCCTCCATATCACTCCCAAGTTGGGAACTGTGCAGCAGCGCATCGGCAAAGCAGCAACACGCTCTGCTGCAGAGCTGTGACAAGGGGTAAAAAAACAGACCGATCACTGGCTCTCCCCACTGCAACACCAACCTGGTCTGGTTGTCTGTGATAATGGGTGTAACCTGGAGGCGGCTTTAAAGCTTGGAAAGGTGGCACATGTTGCATGCATGGCTCCCATGCTGAACCTAGTGGTGCAGAAATTTATAAAACATACCCTGACTTACCGTACCTACTTGAGAAGGTGCACCGTATTTGCACCCACTTCCGCCGTTCGTCAACCTTTGTTGCCAGTCTTGCAGCGCTTCAAAAGCAATTTAATTTGCCAAACCACCGACTCATTTGTGACCTGCCAACATAATGGAACTCAACATATCATATGTTGGCAAGATTAAGTGAGCAGCAGGTGGCACTTGCTTAAACATGCCCATTAGACTGAGACTCAGCCAAGGCACATAACAACTGTCAAGTGGGTATGGATCGCTGACATTTGTGAGGTGCTTGATAAATTTGAGTACTGCACCAAGCTTGTCAGCAGTGATCAAGCTATTATCAGTGTAACCATCCCTATGCTATGTCTGCAAAAAGAATAGCTGATTAATCTAAAAATGGAATCTTTGAGTGCCCAGCAGCTGGGTATGGAGCAAGATTTCACAATGGGTGATCCTACCCAGCCCATTTCATCAAGAAAGATTGGGGGAAAAGATGATGAGGAAGACGAGAAGGGAGAGGACTTCTTTTAAAGTGGTACTGAGGGGATATACAGCATACGGCTGACTACAGAGAATGCAGACAGGCTGACTCTGATAAAAATTAACAAGAACTGGATTTCGCAAGATTACTTAAGCCCTCTTGATGACAGCATCCCAACCTAAAGTCACACAAAATGTTATTTTATGCAACTGGTGATCATGTCAATCCCTTCCCATACAAACCCCTTTTCTTCTTCTTACACATGTTTTCAACTCCTGCTTCTGTCACATGTTCTTCATGGTCAATAAGCTAAAAACAATGTTCCGTTAATTAATATTTCCCTTTGGAGACACTTGTGATGAGACCCTCCTTCCTTCATCAACCATAATTCAGACCCTTGGGCTACTTTTCGGAGACACTATGTCTATGCCTGCGCATTGGGCACTGCAAGAACTATGCTAGTAGTCCTAGTAATCCCAGCTTCATAATTGTCTTAGAGACACTATGGTTATGCTTGCACATTGGGCTCTGCAACCACTGTGCTAGTAGTCCTAGGCTAGCTTCATAATTCTTTGGCCTTTGAGGCCTGATTACTTCATCAAACATGATACAGCCCCTTGGGCTAATATTTGGAGACACTATGTCTGCACATTGAGCCGTGGCAGTGGATCAACAATGATAGTAGTCCAAGCTTTTTAATTGTGAAGCCTTTGTGATGATGATGGCTGGCTTCTTGCTGCGTTAACCATCACACAGCCCCTAGGCAGATCGCTCTCTTTACACCACTTACACACTGAGCTGTCAGAAGATCGCCTCCATAATCCCTCACAATCATGCGCCCATTTAAGCCTTTTCCTCAGCCCCAGACCGTTTTTGGGGTCCAGCAGACAATTACTCGCATTTCCCATTGACTAACATTGGACTCGCTACTTGTTCTGAATACCTGAGTATTACGATCTACTCGGTACGAGTACAGCAAGTCTGAGTATTTGACTACTCTACTCGCTCATCCCTAAATAGAACACAATAAAACATTCCGAGTCATGTTGCTGTATTTGTGTCTCCTGAGTTACACTTGTGCTTTTACGTTTGATTCATTCTATTGAACATCACTGTTTTGATCTATTCCACGTATGGTAAGTTATAGGTCACCTGATAAATATGCAGGCTAACTGTCAAAAGAGTATCTATAACCTAAAACATACAAACAGTGAATAGGAATTTTTTTGGTGACTGACTGTAAAGTGTGGGGTTAAAATTTTAACTCAAAACATAACCTAGGACTGTGTGAGGCTGTGTGTGGCAGCCTCCTGTGGTATACTGGGTGTTGCGTGCATCCTTCTATGGTATATTTGGGGCTCTGTGCAGCCTCCTGCTGTATACCTGAGGCTCTGTGTGGCCTCCTACTGCATACTGGGGGCTGTGTGTGGATTTCTACAGTATGCTGTGGCTGTGTGTAGCCTCCTATGGTATACTAGGGACTTTGTGCAGCCTCTTGTGGTATACTGGGGACTGTGTGCGGCCTCTTGTGGTATACTGGGGGCTGAGAGCGGCCTCCTTCTCAGCAAAGCCATATGCATCTGGAGCATTATGAAGGGGCGTAGCTATGTGGAATGGGCATGGCTATGTGGAGTGTGTGGCTACTGGGAGTGAGCGTGTCTATGTGGAGTGAGTGGGGCTTGATACATATATATACTGCCCACCCACACTCTACTTTATACATTAGATATATTACCAAACTCTTGCTTCTCTCTGTCCAGCTGTACAGGCTTCCCTTTAGTATTTGAACTCTGCTGTCAATCACTAAACACATTAGTCACTACTGCCACCAGCAATCGGTTAAGGTGGTTACATCTCCAGAATGGCCAAAAACATTTTTGCAAGCCTCCTCTTCCAGCAACGACTGAAATCTTGCTTGCACTGTACATCCTGTTCTGGCTTTATGGACCTGTGCTGCATTTGTCACACGATTGTCTTTATTGGAAATGATGGAAACCATTAAGGACGCAAGCATTGTAATAAAAAAGGGGCAGGAGATTATTAGATACTAGATGGTGGCCCGATTCTAAAGAATCGGGTAGTCTAGAATCTATATAGAGTTTATTTAGTAATAGGGGAGTGCTGTGAAATTAATTGTGTGTATACAGGCGGCTCAGTGGTTAGCAGAGTATACGGTGGCTCAGTGGTCAGCAGTGAGTGCGGTGGCTCAGTGGTCAGCAGTGAGTGCGGTGGCTCAGTGGTCAGCAGTGAGTGCGGTGGCTCAGTGGTCAGCAGTGAGTGCGGTGGCTCAGTGGTCAGCAGAGAGTGCGGTGGCTCAGTGGTCAGCAGTGAGTGCAGCACAGGCTGGAGGGGGCAGAGGCTGGAGGGGGAAAGGAGGGAGGAGGCAGAGGAGGCAGAAACTGGAGGGGTTAGAGGAGGGAGGGGTCAGAGGAGGGAGGGGGCGGAGGCTGGGGGGCAGAGGAGAGCGGAGGCTGGGGGGGCAGAGGAGAGCAGAGGCTGGGGGGGCAGAGGAGAGCGGAGGCTGGGGGGGCAGAGGAGAGCGGAGGCTGGGGGGGCAGAGGAGAGCGGAGGCTGGGGGGGCAGAGGAGAGCGGAGGCTGAGGGGCAGAGGAGAGCGGAGGCTGGGGGGGCAGAGGAGAGCGGAGGCTGGGGGGGCAGAGGAGAGCGGAGGCTGGGGGGGCAGAGGAGAGCGGAGGCTGGGGGGGCAGAGGAGAGCGGAGGCTGGGGGGGCAGAGGAGGGGGGAAGGCTGGGGGGCAGAGGAGAGGCTGGGGGTCAGAGGAGAGCGGAGGCTGGGGGGTCAGAGGAGAGCGGAGGCTGGGGGGTCAGAGGAGAGCGGAGGCTGGGGGGTCAGAGGAGAGCGGAGGCTGGGGGGTCAGAGGAGAGCGGAGGCTGGGGGGTCAGAGGAGAGCGGAGGCTGGGGGGTCAGAGGAGAGCGGAGGCTGGGGGGTCAGAGGAGAGCGGAGGCTGGGGGGTCAGAGGAGAGCGGAGGCTGGGGGGGTCAGAGGAGAGCGGAGGCTGGGGGGGCAGAGGAGAGCGGAGGCTGGGGGGGGCAGAGGAGAGCGGAGGCTGGGGGGGCAGAGGAGAGCGGAGGCTGGGGGGGCAGAGGAGAGCGGAGGCTGGGGGGGCAGAGGAGAACGGAGGCTGGGGGGGCAGAGGAGAGCGGAGGCTGGGGGGGCAGAGGAGAGCGGAGGCTGGGGGGGCAGAGGAGAGCGGAGGCTGGGGGGGCAGAGGAGAGCGGAGGCTGGGGAGGCAGAGGAGAGCGGAGGCTGGGGGGGCAGAGGAGAGCGGAGGCTGGGGGGGCAGAGGAGAGCGGAGGCTGGGGGGGCAGAGGAGAGCGGAGGCTGGGGGGGCAGAGGAGAGCGGAGGCTGGGGGGGCAGAGGAGAGCGGAGGCTGGGGGGGCAGAGGAGAGCGGAGGCTGGGGGGGCAGAGGAGAGCGGAGGCTGGGGGGGCAGAGGAGAGCGGAGGCTGGGGGGGCAGAGGAGAGCGAGGCTGGGGGGCAGAGGAGAGCAGAGGCTGGGGGGGCAGAGGAGAGCAGAGGCTGGGGGTGCAGAGGAGAGCAGAGGCTGGGGGGGCAGAGGAGAGCAGAGGCTGGGGGGGCAGAGGAGAGCGGAGGCTGGGGGGGCAGAGGAGAGCGGAGGCTGGGGGGGTCAGAGGAGAGCGGAGGCTGGGGGGGTCAGAGGAGAGCGGAGGCTGGGGGGTCAGAGGAGAGCGGAAGCTGGGGGGTCAGAGGAGAGCGGAGGCTGGGGGGTCAGAGGAGAGCGGAGGCTGGGGGGTCAGAGGAGAGCGGAGGCTGGGGGGTCAGAGGAGAGCGGAGGCTGGGGGTCAGAGGAGAGCGGAGGCTGGGGGGTCAGAGGAGAGCGGAGGCTGGGGGGTCAGAGGAGATTCCGCTCCCGCGGCACCCGTCCCTCTGGGCCTCCAGTCTCTGCGGCCGCCCTCCCTCTGGGGCTGCACACCCCCCTCCCCTTCATGGTGATAATAAAAATAAAAAAACCTCAGTGAGGATACTTACCCTGCGGCGGCTCGCTCCACCCGTCTTGTAGGTGGCAGGACAGGAGCTGTGGTTGGCTGGGAAACCGATCTGCTGGGGGTGAGTGGGCAAAGCGGGGGTCAGTGGGCAGAGTGGGGGATGAGTGGGAAGAGCAGGGGTTAGTGGGCAGAGTCATTGGGCAGAGCAGGGGTCAGTGGGCATAATCAGTAGTCAGAGCAGGGTCAGTAGGCAGAGCTGGGGTCTGTGGGCAGAGCTGGGGTCAGTGGGCATGGTCAGTAGCCAGAGGGGGGGGGGGTAGGTAGGCAGAGCAGGGTCAGAGGGCAGAGCGGGGGTGAGTGGGCAGTGGGGGGTGAATGGGCAGAGCATGGTCAGTGAGCAGGATTGGGGCATCAGTGGTCAGAGCAGGGTCATAGCGGGGGTCAGTGGTCAGAGCAGGGGTTAATGGGCAGAGTGATTGGGCAGAGCAGGGGTCAGTGGGCACAGTCAGTAGGCACAGCAGGGGTTAGTGGGAAAAATCAGTGGGTAGAGCAGGGGTGAGTGGGCAGAGCAGGGGTGAGTGGGCACAGTCAGTGAGCAGAGCAGGGGTCAGCGGGCAGAGCGGGGGTGAGTGGGCAGAGCAGGGTTTAGTGGGCATAGCAAGGGTTATTGGGCACAGTCAGTGGGCAGAACAGGGGTTAGTGGGCAGAGCGGCGGTCAGTGGGCACAGTGAGGGGCAGAGAAGGGTGAGTGGGTAGAGCATGGGTGAGTGGGCACGGTCAGTTGGCAGAGCAGGGGTCAGTGGGCATGGTGAAAGGGCAGAGCGGGGGGTGAGTGAACAGAGGGTGGTCAGTGGGCAGGCCAGGGTGAGTGGTAAAAGCAGGGCGAGTGGGCAGAGCGGGGGTGAGTGGGCAGTGTGAGGGGTCAGTGGCCAGAGCATGGTCAGTGGGCAGTGTGAGGGGTAAGTGGGCATAGCATGTTCAGTGGGCAGTGTGAGGCGTGAGTGGGCAGTGTGAGGGGTCAGTGGGCAGTGTGAGGGGTCAGTGGGCAGAGCAGGGTCAGTGTGAGGGGTGAGTGGGCAGAGCAGGGTCAGTGGGGTGTGTGAGGGGTCAGTGGGCAGAGCAGGGTGAGTGGGCATTGAGGGGTCAGTGGGCAGAGCATGTTCAGTGGGCAGAGGAGGGTCAGTGGGCAGTGTGAGGGGTCAGTGGGCTGAGCAGGGTGAGTGGGCAGAGCAGGGTCAGTGAGGGGTCAGTGGGCAGAGCAGGGTCAGTGTGAGGGGTCAGTGGGGGGTGAGTAGGCAGAGCAGGATGAGTGGCCAGTGTGAGGGGTCAATGGGGCGAGCAGGGTGAGTGGGCAGAGCATGGTCAGTGGGCATAATGGTGGGTGAGTGGACAGAGAGGGGGTGAGTGAGCAGAGAGGGGGTGAGTGGGCAGAATGTGGGTGAGGGGGCAGAGAGGGGGTGAGTGGGCAGAGTTTGGGGGTGAGTGGTCAGAGTGGGGGTCAGTGGTCAGAGTGGGGGTCAGTGGGCAGAGCAGGGGCAGAGTGGGGGTGAGGGGGGCAGAGGGGGTGAGTGGGCAGAGTTGGGGGGTGAGTGGGCAGAGTTGGGGGGTGAGTGGGCAGAGTTGGGGTCAGTGGTCAGAGTGGGGGTGAGTGGGCAGGGTCAGAGTGGGGGTCAATGGTCAGAGTGGGGGTGGGTGGGCAGAGCAGGGTCAGGGGCAGAGTGGGGGTCAGTGTGCAGAGTGGGGGTGAGGGGGCAAAGAGGGGGTCAGGGGGAAGAGTAGGGGGGTGAGTGGGCAGAGTTTGGGGGTGAGTGGGCAGAGTGAGGGTCAGTGGTCAGAGTGGGGGTGAGTGGGCAGAGCAGGGTCAGGGGCAGAGAGAGGGTCAGTGTGCAGAGTGGGGGTGAGGGGGCAGAGAGGGGTTCAGGGGGAAGAGTAGGGGGGTGAGTGGGCAGAGTTTGGGGGTGAGTGGGCAGAGTGGGGGCCAGTGGTCAGAGTGGGGGTCAGTGGGCACAGCAGGGGCAGAGTGGGGGTCAGTGTGCAGAGTGGGGGTGAGGGGGGCAGAGAGGGGTTCAGGGGGAAGAGTAGGGGGGTGAGTGGGCAGAGTTTGGGGGTGAGTGGGCAGAGTGGGGGCCAGTGGTCAGAGTGGGGGTCAGTGGGCAGAGCAGTGGCAGAGTGGGGGTCAGTGTGCAGAGTGGGGGTGAGTGGGCAGGGTCAGGGGCAGAGTGGGGGTCAGTGGGCAGAGCAGGGGGTGAGGGGGGCAGAGGGGGTGAGTGGGCAGAGTTGGGGGGTGAGTGGGCAGAGTTGGGGTCAGTGGTCAGAGTGGGGGTCAGTGGTCAGAGTGGGGGTCAGTGGGCAGAGCAGGGTCAGGGGCAGAGTGGGGGTCAGTGGGCAGAGTGGGGGTGAGGGGGCAGAGTGGGGGTGAGGGGGCAGAGAGGGGGTCAGGGGGAAGAGTAGGGGGGTGAGTGGGCAGAGTTTGGGGGTGAGTGGGCAGAGTGGGGGCCAGTGGTCAGAGTGGGGGTCAGTGGGCAGAGCAGGGGCAGAGTGGGGGTGAGGGGGGCAGAGAGAGGGTGAGGGGGCAGAGTTGGGGGGTGAGTGGTCAGAGTGGGGGTCAGGGGCAGAGAGGGGTTCAGGGGGAAGAGTAGGGGGGTGAGTGGGCAGTGTTTGGGGGTGAGTGGGCAGAGTGGGGGCCAGTGGTCAGAGTGGGGGTCAGTGGGCAGAGCAGGGGCAGAGTGGGGGTCAGTGGGCAGAGTGGGGGTGAGGGGGCAGAGAGGGGGTCAGGGGGAAGAGTAGGGGGGTGAGTGGGCAGAGTTTGGGGGTGAGTGGGCAGAGTGGGGGCCAGTGGTCAGAGTGGGGGTCAGTGGGCAGAGCAGGGGCAGAGTGGGGGTGAGGGGGGCAGGAGGGGGTGAGTGGTCAGAGTGGGGGTCAGGGGCAGAGTGGGGGTCAGTGGTCAGTGTGGGGGTGGGTGGTCAGAGTGGGGGTCAGGGGCAGAGTGGGGGTCAGTGGTCAGTGTGGGGGTGGGTGGTCAGAGTGGGCGTCAGGGGCAGAGTGGGGGTCAGTGGTCAGTGTGGGGGTGGGTGGTCAGAGTGGGCGTCAGGGGCAGAGTGGGGGTCAGTGGTCAGTGTGGGGGTGGGTGGTCAGAGTGGGGGTCAGTGTGGGGGTCAGGGGCAGAGTGAGGGTCAGTGGTCAGTGTGGGGGTGGGTGGGCAGAGCGGGGGTGAGGAGATCGTGGGTCAGTGTGCAGCGCAGGGGGATGAATAGGCAGAGTAGGTGAGATCGGGACAGGACCTTTGATGACGTCACGGTCATGTGATATGTGACTCCACCCATCATCGTGACGTCATCAGAGGTCCTCAAGCCCCATGAATAGAGATCGTGGCTGGCTGGAGGGAGCTGTGGTAAGAGGCGGGGGGGGTGACCGGAGAGTGGGGGGGTGACAGGAGAGTGGGGGGTGACCGGAGAGTGGGGGGTGACCGGAGAGTGGGGGGGTGACAGGAGAGTGGGGGGTGACCGGAGAGTGGGGGGGGTGACAGGAGAGTGGGGGGGTGACAGGAGAGTGGGGGGTGACCGGAGAGTGGAGGGCGGCTATGGTGACAGGCAGGGGGGTGATGGGGCAGCGGGGGGAAGTGTTGTGACAGGCGGGGAGCGCGGGCAGTGGAGGATGGCTATGGTGACAGGCAGGGGGGTGATGGGGCAGCGGGGGGAAGTGTTGTGACAGGCGGGGAGGCGCGGGCAGTGGAGGATGGCTATGGTGACAGGCAGGGGGGTGATGGGGCAGCAGGGCTGTGGGCCGGATGTGGGTGGGCGCAGACGGGGCTCTGTGCAGGGCCGGTGGCTGGGGCTCTGTGGGTCTGGTGCTTCCGGTTCCGGTGTTTGACACAGGAGGGAGGCCATCACGGAAGCGGAAGCGGATTTTGGGCGGAAGTGGCCTTCGGGTTTTATATAATAGATTTGTGCATTATTTTAATTATGAGATTATGTTGGGCTTTTCTAAAAACAAAAATGAGGGATAGTAACCTATTTAAGGACTTTGCACTAGATTTGCTATGGAAAAAGTTGTACATTTTGGATTTGCCTAAGTTATGCAAACAAGTGCAACGTTTATCAATTTTGTAATAATTTGGTGCAAATTAAGAGAAGTGAGTTAAGAATTGCCAAAAGTTTGTCTTATGACTATATAAAAACAATGGTAAAGCGGTTTACCCCACCTGATGAAGACGGCTTAGTCCGTCGAAACGCGTTGTGGCAGTGGTATTGGAGGATGAATAAAGGTCGGTTCTTATCCACTAATTTGTCAAGTATTCCTTTGGCGCTCCCTGAGACTGCTTTACCATTGTTTTTATGTGAGTTCTCTCTACGGAGCCAAAGCGGCAGGAGCAGCCTGGCATATCTGGATGGTTGAGGACCTGAGATTACCTAATTACCGGGATAAACATATTGAGGACCTGCGGTGACGCGGTATCCGGTCCGGCAGGATTACGTGAAATTCGCAGAGCATGGAGTTGTGAACGCAAACATCGGCAGGACGGCAGCAATAATAGAGAGAGGCGACTCGGAGCCCCATTACCCACACGTTTAATCTTGGTTGTGTAGACGTACACAACCATTATAGGTGAGTGCACTGGCACTTTTTATTTATACAAATAGCCCTGTGTGTCTACACATGCGCCCTTTTCTTTTTCTTTCTGCATGTCTTATGACTATGGTAGATCTAACTTACTTATGCAATAACATCTAGAAATGCCAAAAAGTGTTGTAATGCCGGTGTGTTTGTACCTTGTTTTCCCAATGTTACTGTACATGTCAGTGCTCTTACCCAATGCTCCATCCCCTCAACCAGCTGGGATACTGTTGTCTGTTACCTTTTATGGATGCTGCTCAGTTCCATGTTCTTCTGTGTAGCCGTATGTGTGTTGTAGAGTCTTTGCCGAGGTGTATGACTATCCGCGTTTGCAACCCCTGGCTGCTGCTGTGGAAGCTATCCATGGGTTACGAGGCCATCTGCTTTGGTGAATGACTTTCCATGTGTGTCTAGGCTTTCCACCACTGCCAGGTGCCCTATTCCTTAGTTACTGTGCTGGATATGCTGTACTGGTTTCTGTCTGTGCCTAGGGTGTGTGCGGCCACACCTTCCCCGCTTTTATTAGGACAAGTGTGTGCACTTCAATTGCCGTTCCCAGCCTATTGCTGAAAGGAAGCTCCTATTTAAAGTTCCTTTTCCCTGTTCAATGGGGCCAGAACTTCTCATTAGGTTGCAAAACCTAGCCATATGTGTTTGGTCCAGCATGCAATTTCTGGTCTCCCTGTGTCTTCAGCTCTAGTCCTTCCTGCAACCAGTTCTTGGATATGTGATGTCTGCCTGTCTTTGTCCCTGGACCTGTTCTGTCTATGTGTTGGTATCAAAGTCTTTGCCCTTGAATGTTAATTCCTGCTTTGTCATATTCCTGAAGTCATTCTGTGCCTTGCACCATGTGCCAAGTGACTGTGAATTTCCTGTAACCAGTACCTTGTGAATAAACCTTTTGTTCGTTGAAGATGGAGCCCGGTGTTCTTGATGAGCATGTACTATCTTGTGCTCATGCTACTATGCTGTGCTAGCTCTGTCCAGCTCCAGTCTGCTCATGTGGTGCATGTGCATCTTAGCTCTGGTCCATGCTGGGTTTGCTTGCATTGTTCTGCTTCCTCTCACTGCTTGGCTACGGTCCGCTCCTGTGGTGCCCATGTTGTGCAGCTGCAGAGCTTGCGCTGTATTGGTCGGGTTTCTTTCCAGGTCATGTCCAATGTCCAGAGCCTGATGACTGATGAGTAGGGATGGGCGAATCTACTCGCTAGGACTCGTTACTCGGCGAGTAGTAAGGGACTCGCAGGACTCGGTACTCTGCGAGTTTCCCAGCGTTTACTCGCACGAGTCCAATGCAAATCAATGGCAAACGCTGACAAAACTAGGATTGCCATTGTTTGCATTAGACTCGGCTACTGTGCCAGTGATAGCAGGCAAACTCGCAAAGTAACTGCTGTTACATTGCGAGCCGAGTCCAGCTGTCTTCTCTGTGCAGCTCCAGGGTCCTAGAGCCCGCCTGCTCACAGAGATGATGTAGCAGTGCTGAGATTGTTCTCAGTCTGCTCATCCCTGTGCATAGACATCTATATCTATGCACAGGGGATGTAGCAGAGAGGACATCGCGTTTTGGACTACGTCGGATAGAAGAGGATTTTTTTAATTAAAGATGGAGTCCCTAATGGCTTTTTTTTTTATTTCAAATAAAAAATTTTCTCTGTGTTGTGTTTTTTTAACCCTTTATTGGAGATTCTTAGTGGCCGGGTCAAACGTGGCCTGACATTAAGAATCTCGGGCTTAATACCAGCTTGTATAACAAAGCTGGTATTAACCCCCTTATTACCCAGCGTGCCACCGCCACCAGGGCCGCTGGAAGAGCGGGGTTCAGCGCCAGAGGATGGCGCTTCAATGAACGCGGCATCTTCTGGGGCGGCTGCGGGCTACAATTTGCAGCGGGGGGTGCCCAGAAAGCTTGGGCATCCCTGCGCTGCGGATTCCAGCCCCCAGCTGCTTAGCTGTACCTGGCTAGACATAGAAATTGTGCGGAGCCCCACGCATTTTTTTTTAATTATTTCATGAATTTCAGAGTCAGAGTCTCAGAGTCAGAGTCTCAGAGTCAGAGTCTCAGAGTCAGAGTCTCAGAGTCAGAGTCTCAGAGTCTGACTCAGAGTCAGAGTCTCAGAGTCAGAGTCAGAGTCTCAGAGTCTCAGAGTCAGAGTCTCAGAGTCAGAGTCAGAGTCTCAGAGTCTCAGAGTCTCAGAGTCAGAGTCTCAGAGTCAGAGTCAGAGTCTCAGAGTCAGAGTCTCAGAGTCAGAGTCTCAGAGTCAGAGTCTCACCCTCAGAGCCAGAGTCAGAGTCTCAGAGTCAGAGTCAGAGTCTCAGAGTCAGAGTCTCAGAGTCAGAGTCAGAGTCTCAGAGTGTCAGAGTCAGAGTCAGAGTGTCAGAGTCAGAGTGTCAGAGTCAGAGTCTCAGAGTCAGAGTCTTAGAGTCAGAGGAGTCTCAGAGTCAGAGTTAGAGTCTCAGAATCAGAGTCTCAGAGTCTCAAAGTCAGAGTCTCAGAGTCAGAGTCAGAGTCTCAGAGTCAGAGTCAGAGTCAGAGTCTCAGAGTCAGAGTCTCAGAGTCAGAGTCTCAGAGTCTCAGAGTCAGAGTCTCAGAGTCTCAGAGTCAGAGTCTCAGAGTCAGAATCTCAGAATTTCATGAAATAATTTAAAAAAAATGTGTGGGGCTCCGCGCAATTTCTGTGTCTAGCCAGGTACAGCTAAGCAGCTGGGGACTGGAATCCGCAGCGCAGGGATGCCCAAGCTTTCTGGGCACCCCCCGCTGCAAATTGCAGCCCGCAGCCGCCCCAGAAGATGGCGCGTTCATTGAAGCGCCATCCTCTGGCGCTGAACCCCGCTCTTCCAGCGGCCCTGGTGGCGGTGGCACGCTTGGTAATAAAGAGGTTAGGGCCAGCTTTGTATTATCAGCTGGCCCTAAGCCCGAAATTTATGGCGGTCACGCCAATATTAGACATGACCGCCATGAATTTCTATTAAATTGTTTTAAAAAAAACACAACACAGAGAAAATTTTTTATTAGAAATAAGCCATTAGGGACTCCATCTTTAATTAAAAAAATCCTCTTCCGTCCGACGCAGTCCAAAACGCGATGTCCTCTCTGTTCATCCCTGTGCATAGATATAGATGTCTATGCACAGGGAATGAGCAGACTAAGAACAATCTCAGCTCTGCTACATCAGGCAGCAGGCGGGCTCTAGGACTCTGGAGCTGCAGCAGCCAGCACACAGAGCAGACAGGACTCTTATCTGTGCGAGTTTCCCAGCTTCCCAGCGATTACTTGCAAAGTAAACGAGTCCAATGCAAATAAATGGCAAAACTAGGATTGCTTCAGGCTGAAGCTTCCGAGACACATCTGCGATTTGTAGATCTCACACTACTCGCTATTACTCGCTTCCCCATTCATTAACATTGGACTCGCTAGACTCGCAACGAGTAGCGAGTCCTGTGCTCGGACTCGCTAGAGTCAAGCGATTCCGAGTAATTTAGGATTCGCTCATCACTACTGATGAGCAGTGACTGGAGTATTTTTCCGATATCCAGAGCCTGATGACTGGTGCCTGGTGCTTGTAGCTCGTGTCCGATGTCTGGAGCCTGAAGACCGTTGCCTGGTTTCTGGAGCTCGTGTCCAATGTCTGGAGCTGGATGACCACTGCCTGGTGCCTGGAGACTATGTCTGATATCTGGAGTTTGATGACCACTGCCTGATGCCTGGAGCCTGATGTCCAGTGTCCCTGATGACCGCTGCTGGGGTTTCTGATGACTGCTGCCGGTGTCTATGATGACTGCTGCTGGTGTTCTTGATGACCTCCGCTGGTGTTCCTGATGACGCCTGCCTACCTGAGATGCGCCTGAGATACGCCTGAGATACATCAAGTATGTGCGGAATCGGGAGCATGACTTAATGTCTTAGTATTGTTTACCTTGTACTGTGCCTATGTTTAAATAAACTTTGTTCTTAATACCTGAAGTAGTGCGATTTCATCTTGCCCTGCATGTTGCCACCTTGCTCACATGCCCAGCTGTCACAGATCCTGGACTGGGAAGGGCCAGGTCCCCTCTGTGGTCCAGTGGGTCCACATACTATACCACCTGGGACGCACTCCACACGTCGCCATGGCCTGGCGGCATGGATGTGTAAGCAAGCTAAGCAAGCATGCACCCCATGTACAAGTGTATTTGGAGGTGATATGTATCTCCTAATAAATTAGGCACATTTCATTCCATTATTGTCATATAAAAGCTGTATTTTTAGAGCACAACCATGATGAACCATGCCATGACTAGTTTTCATCTGAACGTAAAAATATGTTACTGTACTTGCATATGTATCAGTTTGAAATTGGACCAGGGTAAAATAGGAGATCATGGACATGTATGGTCATCGTGTCACACTTACCAAAATTAAGAAAATTATACAGCTGTATGAACGAATCTTTAGCATCAAAGAGTCCTACCCTATATTCAGGTGAGTCAAAAAATCTGCTGGTTACCTAGGTCCTCCATGGAAGTCTTCAGTTCTTAAAGTGAACCTGTCTCCAGGTTTTTCCCTTATGAACTGCATCCACCAGTAGTAAGCTCTTATATACAGCATTCTAGAATAATGTGTATAAGTCCCTAAACTGCTCTGTATAATGCAAAAAAGAACACTTATTATACTCACCTATGGGTCAATCCGGTCAGATGGGTTGAGCTGATCTTGATTCAGCACCTCCTCTTTCCTTACAACCAACTAAGGCTAGGGTCACATCTGCGTTCGGGATTGCAGAACCTGATCCGGTTTTGATGTTTCAAAATTCTCAAAACCGGATCCGGATCCGCCGCCCATAGGAAAACCATTCTATAGCAGGCTCGCACAACTTGATATCCGGTTACAGCATTCTGGTTGCCCTTGATGCGTTAGAAATCATGCTTGCAACGGTTTTCGCTCAGTTTTCTCAGCCGTATTCCGGTTTTGGAATGTCAACCGCAAATGTCATTGCAGCCGGGTTGCCGCACCCGGATTGTAAACCACAGCACAAAACATGGCCAATATCGGATTGTCCCAGATTGACTCGGATCCGCCGCAATCTGGCAAACAATAACATAGGAGTCAATGAGCGCCGGATTGAGCCGGACCAGGGTCAATCCGGGACAATCCGGGAAAATCCGATTTTAGCCGAATTCATTCCCCACTGCAAAACCCCTGCAGGAAAGCTTGGGAATATCCACATGCGGCCACCAGATTCAACATTAAGGTGCAATCCGGATACCGCATGCGGATTTAGATACACGTTTTGAAGGCAAAATGTGTCTGAAGGCAGTTGCAATTACCGCATCCGGATCTGGATGCGGTGAGCGCAAATGCACAACGCAGATGTAACCCTAGCCATACTCCTTCTGTATGTATGTAGTACTGTAATGTGCAGGTGCAGGGACAGGTCAAAGAACACTTGTGCATGCATACTACATTAGTTTGCTCTGCCCTTGCTATTGCAGAGAGAAATGCGTTTCTGCTGGAGCGCAATGGGAGACATTGTGTGGATGATGTAGGACGCATCCTCCACACAAAGCAGTGAAGGACAATGGCGACAAAGACTGCCCAGTGGGTG
The DNA here is from genome assembly GCA_033576535.1 of Allobates femoralis. Classification (NCBI taxonomy): domain Eukaryota; kingdom Metazoa; phylum Chordata; class Amphibia; order Anura; family Aromobatidae; genus Allobates; species Allobates femoralis. Next base: position 65,077,095 of record JARQOC010000002.1, on the reverse strand, counting down.
AGTATAATGAAAGTGCTTTTTGATGTTATACAGATCATCCTGGGGATTAATATACAGTACTAGCTGTGAGCCCGATGCAAATGCATCGGGTGTCTAGAATATTTTTAAATTTTTTTTTAGATTTTCAAATAATAATCCAATTATTCCAATGACATCTTTACACCAACTACATATATTATTATGGTTGATATCATTTAAGGAAAATTGAACTATTATGTTGTAAGGGTCTTAGAACACAAAGTAGCAATACTTCTTAATATGTCAATTGTTTGAATTGATGAATTAACAGTACTAATATATGTATCAGCCACTTTGTGTCAGCCCACCAATCGCGTCAAGATGCCCTTACGCCTGGTGGGACCTACTCTAACTAAATCCGAATTTATATAATTTAGATATTTTTAATAGCTGGATTTTTCTTAAATTTTTTGAGGATTGTGATGTAAATAATAAAATTTTGTAAATTGATACAGAAGGAGTTACCAGCTACAGACTTGCAGCAATATCCATACAATAACAAAAAAACTTGTAGTTAACCTACGGTAAATGGAGTTAACATAGCTTCAGCAGGTGCATAAGATGCATCCACTAACTAACCACAGGTGACTGCAGTTGATGTGGATGACACTGCCGCAACTATGTTGTCTGCACAAACCGCAAGTTAAGTACAAATTACATATATGCAATTATGAAAATTACAGCAAGTATGTAGTTGGTGAGTCCTTCATGAACAATTATTATCATTTAGTATATTCCTCAACAAAGTGAAAAAATCTAAGAAAAATGTCGTGGTAGAATCTAATTAATAATTTATGTTTGTCCCTATCTATCTAAACATGTGGAAACACACCTTGCTAATGAGATGTGTGTGAACAGCCGTCCCACCCGTCTCTTAGCTGTTCACAAAAACCTCTCCCTTTAAAAAATAACAATCAAATCTCTCAGCACGTAAAGCACTGGAGCTTTAAATAGTGGTTTCTATCACCCTGTGATAAAATCAGAATGATACACATCTCCAATGAAATCTGAAATGTGTTTTTCCACAAACATTGTATAAACTATGCACATAAAAAACTGAAATTGAAAAGACTAAACTAATTTTTTTTTTTTTTTTTTTTTTTTTTTTTTAAATAGAAAAGGTAAAAATATAAAATATGCAAAAGTTCATCCAAAAATATTCCGATAAACAATATTTTTGGTGAAGACTTTCTCACAGTTAGGCACCAATTTTCCTTGAATGCATGAATCCACCACTTTCACCTTCACATTACATCGTCTCTTCACACGTGAGAAAGCCACATATAATTGTCCATGACCAAAAACAGGTTCTGGCAAATAAATCCCCACTTTCTCCAAAGTTTGTCCTTGAGATTTATTTATGGTCATGGCAAAGGCAGGCTTCACGGGAAATTGCCGACGTCTTAGTTTGAAAGGCAATCCAGTCTCTGATGGACAGAGATCAATTCTTGGAATGAAGACTACATTTCCTTCATCCGAGCCAGAAATTACTTTTGCTTGTATCAAGTTGTCAAATAAAGCAATAATAATCATCCGAGTCCCGTTGCAAAGTCCTTTTCTGCTGTTAAAATTACGCAAAAGCATTATAATTGTACCAACTTTTAATTTGAGGAGATGAGAAGGCATTCCTGTTGGTGTTAGAGAATTTAGAAATTCCACGGGATATTGTTCGGGATTTTCCGTCTCATCTGGATCAATGGAATCATGGCTGATATATTCCATGTATTCTCCAGGAATACAATCCATCACTTTTGAATTAATCAAATCCACAGCGTCATTTGTGGGACAAAGAATGGCATGTGATGCAGCATTCTGAATACTTTCGTCATTATTCACATCAATGACAATGTTTTCACCAAATATGTCCAAGATTAAAGAGCCAGTGCAGATCATGTCTTGTGGAATCTCAATGACATCATCACCAAGGTTGTAATCATTGGACAATTCTCCATTTCCCAATTGAATTAACCAATTGCTATATTCAGAATCAATGGAGCGCATGTTGTTAATGAGCGGCAATTGATTGAAAAGCTGCCATTGTCGTGAATATTTAATGCAGCTCTCTACGATGTCTGTCCTTGTTCCATGAGAGATGATAGGAAGACACTGCCGAAAGTCTCCTCCCAGAACAATGACTTTCCCTCCAAAGGGTAATTTATTTTTCTTTGAGACATCAGTTGTCATGACATCCCGTAATAATTGATCAATTACATGCAAAGCGTATTTTGACAACATAGTAGACTCATCGATGATGAAGAGTTTGGTAGTCTTCAAATGTTGGGCCGCATCAGTATCATTTTTGATTCTTGAAACGGATGTCTCATTAATTGGTATTGGTATGCCATACAGTGAATGGATAGTTCTTCCTCCTTGCAATAGATTAGCAGCAATCCCTGTACTGGCTGCAGGTGAGACAACTTCTCCTTCTCCTCTCAGTTCATGAATCAATAGATGATAGAGATATGTTTTCCCACTTCCACCGGGACCGTCAAGGAAAAAGCACTTTGGCTTATCACTTGTATCCTCTAAAGCTTTATGGATTGCATTATAGGCCAAACGTTGTTGATCATTTAAGGTAACTTTCATTTCATGTGCTCTTACTAACTCTTCTTCTTTGTTGTATTGAGGACGAATGTGTGGTTTTCTTTTTGGGCGTGGCAGATTAAAATCAATAAAATGTTTAGCATGAAATTGTAAAACATGTTCAACATCAGTCATGGCGTATCCTTCACAATGCTCACAATCATCAGTGTCAGGGTGGTAGGCATGGCAGTAATCTTGAACGAAGTGTTGTTTAAATTCTTGCCACAACTCCAGGGGATGATTAGGAGGACCAAAGACACATATATATGCAAACATATCACGGAGTTGTGCAGGCATATTGAGAACACAGGCATCCAATAAAGTTTTTCTCCAAACACTGTCATCGAACAGCAATCCAAGGGCTAATGCCGCCTCTTTAAACGTTGGGTATGTGACTTCCTTAACAGTCTTAAGGTTGTCAAAACTTGTAGCTCCTTTAACATGGAGTAACAACAGCCTTAAAAAATAACGTTCTTGTTCTTGAATACTAACAGTGTAGAGTCTACCAATGACTGAAGCACCTCCTCTCCTTCTAAGTTCCCATGCACCTTCTCTCCAAACATAATGCTCAGGAATTTGACGATATAAGTACTCCCGAGCATTGGGATCATTCTCATTGAGGGTAAAGTAGGCCATAAGTGTTGATTGTCTGTCCATTGAATAACTGATGTTGTCCGCAGAATCACCCTCGTGAAAAAAAAGTGATTGTGAATGAGGCAGATGTACTGCAAGACAAATAATGCTGTGAGATTGTCTATGCATTTGAAAAGCAAAGATTCGCCAAGCTGCCTCTGGTGCACTGACATATCTGGAATCCATGAATTTATGAGTTTCATCGTGTCTGATGTTGGTTTCACAAATTTCCACATTGGCTTTGTCATGACCTTTGTACACATATTTAAAGAGGTATTTTACGCTCTGAATGGATGCACATATTTCCACATTGATATGGCACTTATATTTTAATAGAAGGAAAGGATTATATGGAACCACCCAAGAATTATCAATCATCTTGGAATGGTGTGGAAAAGAAGGTCCTTCGTTTCTTTGATAACTTGGATATGCATCCTCAGGTATAACAGTTTTTGTTTGAAACTTTTTGGGAAAATCTTTTTTACACTTTCCATTCTCCATACATGGAGAATTGGGATTGTGTTGTCCACAGGGGCCATGGATCATGTGTTGCATGACAATTTCATGGAGCACAGGGTAATGTGATGGATCAGGAATTTCAGCCCAAACAGTATTGTCCACTTCCACCTCAGTTCTTAATTTTGAGTTGGCATCCAGAATAATTAGAATGTGAGCATGTGGTAGGCCTCGCTTTTGAAATTCTATCACATGAACCATAGCACAAACCTTGCCAAATAATCCAGAATTAATATCTTTCAAAAGGGCTTCAAGTTTAATCCTGAATACACGGGCCACTAAATCGGGGCGATGTTCAGCACGCTGCCATGGCTGTAAATTGGTTGCAATTTCACTCCATTTCAGATTGCAGGTCATCGTTATAAAAAGATCTGGTCTTCCAAATTTAGTTACAATCGCCATGGCATCTTGATACCTCTGCTGCATGCTCTGTTTCGGGGACTTCCCTCAAAGGAAGATGGTAAAATTACGGTTTTGCCAATGGGGATTCCTTTTTCTACGGATTTTCTTAGCAAATGTTCTTGAAGGAGACAATAATCTTCCACCTTCAAATCCTTCTGGTGTTGTCGTATAAAATTTAAACGATTGGCCTCGATCTTAACATAGGCATCCACCAAGTACTGCTGGGTCAGTTTCCCTCCATTAAGGACAGGATTGAATTCTGTCCGTACTGACAGCAAATAACAGTAATACTGCAGCTGTGTCACCCTGCGAGGATTTTGGCCTTGCTGCATGAGTGATTCATGCCACCCTTGCTCTCCATGAGGGAAAAACAATGGATACAGTAATGCATCCAAATTACTGTGTAAAATACTAATTTGCTGTGTTTTGGGGGCCAACGGATTATTTGGGTCTGGTTTTAGATGTATTAAAATGTCTCTATTAAATGGTGGCTCTCCATCAGCATTTTCAAAGATGACTGCGACTTCATGGACAGTAGGGTTGTTATACCGTCTTGGGTCTTGCTCTCTGTCTTGTTTAATTGCCATGATGATATTAGGCATTTTTGTGCCATGTTCCAATGCTTTCTGTTCTTCCTCTTCCTCCACTTGCCGTAACATTTTGTAAGCTGAAACAAAGGGATTAATACCTTCCAATTGCTCAGCAATAATTCTCATCAAGGCTGGATTACACTTAAGATTTTCTGTAGACTGTAGGCGTTGTTCAGTAGCAGTAGCACTATCCAAAATATAGAGCTGTGCATATGCTGGAACTTGACCTTCAGCGGGGTGTAGAGTTCCAGTTCTATGGTAAATTTGACCGTGAATCCGGAAACAATAAGGACCGTGTCCAGGTGGTTGAGAAACACTTGCACCCATCGAAGCAAATGCAAAGGAACTATTAATGCTCCTGATATTGTCCATGAGATTTTTACTATATGGGCTGTCTCCTTTCAGTAAAGTAGTGAAGAGCTCAGGGTACTCAGGTAATGGTACCTTAACTTTGCCCTTGTGACAACAAAGGGAGAACTGTCCATCAGATGGCCTTTCAGCCTCAAAATGTTGTGCTTCACAATATTCACATAACACATTCATGGGCCCACAGGTATGTTCTAAAATACCGTTATCATCATCAGTAAAGCCAATAGGGATTGATGACGTCGGTGAAGTGAGCAACCGATGACCTTTTTTGTAGATGCCTACATAAATAAGGCGTGGCTGTGTAGAAGTTTCAACACATTCAAGAAAAGAAGTAGTGACTGAAGACTTCTTCCTGAGATTTTTTTTTTGGCGTAGTTGACGCTGTAAGGCAGCCAAATGGGCCAAACGGCGTTGTTTTGAGGTGGGTGACATAATTTGTAAACGTTTGACTTTAGCCAATTGATGTCTTGTCATGGCAGAAGCAATCTTGTCTGTTCTTGTTTTAGAAGAACATTTGCCCTTCACTTTACCCGTGCCAGATGTTGTAGGCAGTTGAGTTTCAGAAAGTGTTGGAGACACAGATATAGGCGCCATGTCAGACGTAGATGGTTCTCCTTGCACCTTCACCTGTTGTTTTTTGCGTCTTTTGCATTCCGCATCAGCTTTTTTTGCCAACCGACTGCTTCTTTCTTCAGCAGACTCCTTTGCAATTCTTTTATTGAAATCCTCCTGGAGCTTAAGCAAACGGAGACGTGTTCTTTCCGGATCTTCCTGCGCACGCTTCTTGCGCTGGCATGCAGCATTCTTAGCTCTAACAGAGCTTTTTTGTTTGTCAGAGCTCATATTGAGCACAGTACTGAAAAATGTATGCAATAATAGCTACAGTATATTATTTAAGGAAGCAATCAATATACATTCTGCATAGCAATATAGTCAAAGTAGTAATATTTATATTGATAATTGTAATTATATACAATATATTTTTATATATAAATTATATCATAAAAATATATCAAAAAAATATATTATATATTATTAACTTAAATAAATTATGTATTTTATATATTACAAATTAATTACAATGTGTATATATATATATATATATAAATGATATATATAGATTAATATACAATATATATATATACTAATCATATACATATAGATTAATATATATATATAGATATATATGTCATATTATATATAAGTATATATCTATATATCTATATATATCTATATCTATATCTATATATATATATAATTATGAATATATCAATAAATAATCGATTATATTGACCCAAAAAGATATCTTTAGCTGATATTGTAGGGATGATGTTCCAGCACTGATTTTCTGACGTCCTTCCACAGTATCACCAAGGCAGAAATGATTTGTAAGGAAAAGTTAAAGGAAACACTATAAAATGGCGGATTAAACATATTAATCACTAAAATGTCGGCGGGGGGGGGGGGGGTATAGTGATTGGGAGTGAAAAAGCTACGTTTTGTTTTGCGGCCGCACTTGCCGCAAGTGCAAAACCGCACTTGCTGCACCTGCCGCAAGTCCCCCTATAGTTACTATGGCGACTAACGCAACCGGGCCGCAACGACGCCGCAAGTGTAACAGTTATATTACTAACTTAAATAAATTATGTATATTATATATTACAATTTATTACAATGTGTTTATATATATATATATATATATAGTTATATATATTATATATATATATATATAGATTAATATACAATATATATATATATATATATACTAATCATATACATATATATATAATATGACATGTATATATCTACAATATAATTGCCGTAGGCAAAATCTTGTCGGACCCGAAATCGCCGTGGCTATGTGACACTGTAACGTCACCACGGCAATGCGAATCGTTAGCTGCGCGAGCAATGGCTTGCGAGTCGCTGGCCGAAAATAGAACCAGAGGCTCGGCCACAAAGGTAGCGATTTCCCGCTCAGGTAGCGAGTCGCTAGCCTCAGCGGGAAATCGCTAGCTTTGTGGCCAAGCCTCTGATTCTATTTTCGGCCAGCGACTCGCAATGCACGCTTCCATAAGGAATTGCGTTGCGACTCGCTGGCTGAGTGCGAGCACTTGCGGCGCGGTTGCGATAATCCCCATAAGGATTACCGCAACCACGCCACATTGCGAGTCGCTAGCTGAGTGCGAGCACTTGCGGCGCGGTTGCGGTAATCCCCATAAGGATTACCGCAATCGCGCCGCAAGTGCAAGATGCGGCGCGGTTGCGGTAATCCGCATAGAAAGTATAGGGAGACTTGCGGCAAGTACGGTTTTGCCGCACCTGACGCAAGTCCCCCTATACTTTGTATGGGGATTACCGCAATCGCGCCGCAGATGCGGTTTTTTAATAAAATAAAATAATTTAAATACAAATAAATTCACTTAAAATAAAAAATAATAAATAAATTTAATAATAATAAATAATAAAATAAAAAATAATAATAATATATATATATATATATATAGAAATTAATATACAATATATATATATACTAATGATATACATATATATAATCTGACATGTATATATATATATATATATATAGATATATATAAATCTATATCTATATATCTATATCTATATATCTATATATATATATATATATATCTATAGCAATTATATAGTAGATTATGAATATATCAATAAATAATCGATGAAATTGCCCAAAAAGATATTTTAGCTGATGTATATAGATTAATATACAATATATATATATAGTAATCATATACATATATCTAATATGACATCTATATATATCTATATATCTATATATATTAATCTATATAATGTATATATATATATTATACATATATCTATATAAATATATATATATATATATAATAATAAATATATCAATATAACAATAATATTAATAATGGATTAATAATACTAATTAATATTAACACTAATAATAATAATTTAAATAAATAATCATAATGAATAATCAATTATATTGGGGCAAAAAGATATATAATTATGAATATATCAATATATAATAAAAATATTAATACTATATTAATAATAATAATTAATATTAAGACTAATAATAATAATATTAATAAATAATCATAATGAATATTAAATTATATTAAGTAAAAAAGATATCTTAGCTGATCTTGTAGAGATGAGGTTCCAGCACTGGTTTTCCGACGTCCGTCCCACAGGATCACCAAGGCATAATCGATTAATAATAATAATTAATATTAACATTAATAATGATATTAATAATTAATCATCATTAATAATCGATTATATTGGCCCAAAAGGATGTCTTGTAGGGATGAGGTTCCAGCACTGGATTGCCGACGTCCGTCCCACAGGATCACCAAGGCAGGAATAATTTGTGAGGAAAACTTAAAGTACACACTATAAAATTGCTTCAGGGGGGAGTATAGTGATTGGTAGACAAAGGGGAGTATGGTGATTGGTAGGCAAAATTGGTTGCTACCCAGCAACAGCAGAGTCTGCCACGGAATTTTCGCGGGCAAACCTGTGGCAAGTGCAAAATCGCACTTGCCGCACCTGCCGCAAGTCGCCCTATACTTTCTATGGGGATTAGCGCAACCGCGCCGCAAGTGTAGCGAGTCGCAATGGCCTCGCGGCCATTGCTCGCGCTACACAGCGAGTCGCAATAGATCCCCATTGAAAATGTAGGAGGAATTGCGGCAGGTGCGGCGGCAGAGGTAGCGACTCGCAGGAAATCGGTAGCTTTGTAGTGAGCCTCTGGCGAGTCGCAATAGATCCCCATTGAAAGTATAGGGGGAATTGCGGCAAGTGCGGCGACTGAGGTAGCGACTCGCAATGGCCTCGCGGCCATTGCTCGCGCTACCTGAGCGGGAAATCGCTAGCTTTGTGGCCGAGCCTCTGGTTCTATTTTCGGCCAGCGGCTCGCAATGGCCGCTACGCGGCCAATGCTTCGCCGTGATGACGTCACAATAGTGACATAGCCACGGCGATTTCGGGGGCCGACACGATTTTGCCTACGGCAATTATATAGTAGATTCCTGAATTCCGTATACACAGGCTTATTGGTGGTGGCTGCATTTCATAGGGAAAAAATCTAGCGACAAGTGCACTTTCATACTTTTCTTTTTCCCATTAGCACAAAGCTTGATCTTTTCACTGAAGTTGGCAATTCATAATAATCCAAATGATTTTATGATTATAATTACTACATTTATCATACTACGGAAGGTTACAGTATATTCAGCACACAGACTATGGACAGATAAAGCTTCTAATTTTTATTGGAAAGGAAGTTCAATAAATCCATCCACACCACACGTACTTACTTTCAGCGAAAGCCTTTAATCATAGCATAGTGGTTCCAACCAATAGAAAACTGCGCTGCTGGATAAAACACTCATATTTCTGCTTCAAAATCTTTTCCTTACAATTATGCATTTCATTAACTACAGTATAGTCTGTACAAAATAAATAATAGCAAATAGAAATACATAATTTTCTCCAATGATTCAAACAGTAGATGGAAAATTTATATTTGCACAGACTCCCTTCCTGACAAGTCTTCAATACATAAAAGCAAAGAAATAAAAACAGGAAGCTTTACTAACCATGGCCAAGTATTTAGGTCTTTTGAGAGCTTTAGTCAGAAATATAGTGAATCTGGTTTTGTCACCTTCGTTTTACAGTGTCCAGTTGGGGCTGGTTGTCAGGTCAGGAACACTTGAAATATCTAATGAATTATTAGCTGAGAATACGTGAGTTTGCTTCTACAATATATTTATGGTTTAACGTTTTACACTTTTTCTTCTGAAACAGTCATATAAAGCTATAAAAAGATAAAATATAAATAAACAGAAATTTTGTCGTGTCATTTTTTAGAAGTTGCAATAAAAAAAGTTAAAGGAAACCAACCACCAGGATGTAACCACCTGTAAATATAGTGCAGCAGGTGACTGACGTGTGCAGCATGACATCACTTTTGTGTTTTTTTTATTTTTCTCCCATATGAGTTTGTCTTTCCTCTGTAAGCCTAACCCCATCTCCGCTTCTTGTCATCCAGACTCATCCTTTGGGGGGTTTGGCTTACAGCAGAAAGACAAGCCCACAGGGGAGGAAAGTAGAACATCACCCAAATAGTAATGTCATGCTTCACACGTCAATCGCCTACTGCACTGATTAATCGGTGATTAAATCCTTATGGTTGGTTCTCTTTAAAATGGGTTTCCCAAGTTCGGAAGTTATCTCCTGTTGTTGAAATAGGGGCTAACTTCCTTATAATTGGGGTTTCACAGGCTAGGCTCCCCACCGATCCTGAGAACCCCATGCTGATAAAGTTATAGTTCAACATGCACACTGACACTCCATCCATTCTTAATGGGATCGCTGGAGATAGCCGAGCACTTTCTTTTTCAGTGCCCCATTTATCAGGGTCAATGGAAGTCCCAAAGTTTACATGTCCAGCAATCAAAAATGTATCTCTATCATAGAGTTTGGGGATAACTTCCAAATTTGAATATATCCCTTGAACACAATTTGTATTATAAAACCCATATAAATGTCATATTCTAATTCTATTTCAGCCATTGCAAATTTAATATTTCCATAATTCACAGGTAGTCTTTCTTAAAATGAAAATGATATAATACAGCAATTTGTCCCAATATAGAAAAGTGTAACATTGACACCTAACACTGAAAACTGCCGAGCGCAGGGCTGATCAGTGAATAACTCGGAAGTTAATTAACTTCCGAGTTATTCACTGCTCTGTCGGCGCTCGGCAGTTCCCGACGACACTCGGCAGTGTTATGGCTTTGAGGTCCAAATGGGAATGAATCTCAGCTCTGCATCCCTCTGCATAGACACACGTCTATGCAGAGGGAGAGCAGGTTGAGAACTGACTGACAGTCAGAGTTCACCCCAGGTCATAGCTGGAGCTATGACCGCGAGTGAACTCTGCCTTCACAGCCACAACCCTACCAAGCATCGGCGGGAACTGCCGAGCGCTGGCAGAGCAGTGAATAACTTGGAAGTCACTTAACTTCCGAGTTATTCACTGCTCTGCAGTGCTATCGGCAGTTTCCGCTGACAGAGCAGTGAATAACTCGGAAGTTAATTAACTTCTGAGTTATTCACTGCTCAGCCCTGCGCTCGTCAGTTTCCGCCAATGCTCGGCAGTGTTATGGCTGTGAAGGCAGAGTTCACTAGCGGTCATAGCCCCAGCTATGACATGGGGTGAGCTCTAACTGTCACAGTCAGTTCTTAGCCTGCTCTCCCTCTGCCTAGACGTGTGTCTATGCAGAGGGATGCAGAGCTGAGATTCATTTCCATTTGGACTACGTTGGACGGAAGATTATTTTCTTAATAAAGAAGGAGTCTCTAAGTGTTGTTTTCCTTTTTTCCAATAAAATTTTTTTCTCTGTGTTGTGTTTTTTTTAACATTTTAATAGAAATTCATGGCGTCATGTCTAATATTGACATGACACCATGAATTTGGTCTTAGAACCAGCTGATAATACAAAGCTGGACCTAACCCCTTTATTACCCAGTGAGCCACCACACCAGGGCCCTGGATGAGCTGGATACAGCACCAGTACATGGCACTTCTATGTACTCTCCATCTTCTGGGGCGGCTGCAGACAGCAACTTGCAGCTGGCAGGGGGTGGGCCCAGAAAAAGCTTGGGCCTCCCTGCATTGCGGATCCAGCTCCCAGCTACCTAGTTGTAACTGGCTGGAAATACAAATAGCGTGAAGCCCCACATATTTTTTTCTTATTATTTCATGAATGAAAAAAAAGGGCTTCCCTATATTTCTGTTTCCAGGCAGGTACAATTAGGCAGCTGGGGGTTGGGGGCAGCCCATTCCTGCCTGCTGTACCTGGCTGGCATACAAAAATATGGCGAAGCCCACATCAAAATTTTTAGGAAAATTTCATAAACGTTTTTTAGAAAAACACATTTAGGGACTGCATCTTTGTTAACCCCTTCACTTGAGGGGTTAATAAAGATGCAGTCCCTAATATATATTTTTTAATGAATTTTTCCTAAAAATTTTGACGTGTGCTTCGCTGTATTTTTGTACGCTAGTCTACTGCCTATTTGTACCTGACCAGACACAACAATATAGGGAAGCCCTTTTTTTTCTATTATTTCCTGAATTACATGCAATAATAAAGAAAAAAATAAGTGGGGTTTTGCGCTATTTCTGCATCCAACCAGGTACAACTAGGCAGCTCAGGGCTAAGCTTTCTGGGCCCCCCACTGCGAATTGCATTCCGCAGCCGCCCCAGAAGATGGCGCGTTCATAGAAGTGCCATCTTCTGGCGCAGTACCCAACTCATACAGGGCCCTGGTGCGTTGGCTCACTGGGTAATAAAAGGGTTAGGGCCAGCTTTGTATTACCAGCCTGCCCTAACCCGAAATTCATGGGGTCATGCCAATATTAGACATGACCGCCATGAATTTCTATTAAAGTGTTAAAAAAAAGCACAACACAGAAAAAAATACTTTTATTAGAAAAAATAACAAAACAACACTTAGAGACTCCATCTTTATTAAGAAAATAATCTTCCATCCGACGTAGTCCAATCCAGTTTTGTTCTTTAGCTCAGACATATCTCTTGCAGCGAACCTCTACCAGAGATGTAGCTGAGCTGTGCACTGGGTGGCAGTGGGAAAGTTCATGTGAGTTCATGCAGTCAACCATGAACTCACATGAACCCTGACAGCACCGCGGCTATTTCAAATGAACAGCTGATCAGCATCAGCTGATACCTCAGCTGTTCATTTGAAATAACTGGTGGGAAAGCCGGCAGTGAGAAGACTTTACTGCTGGCTTTCCTGTGTGGTGCTGCGCTCCCCGTTCCCTGATGCCCGCATCTCCGCCCAATCCTAAGTTAGGACCGGGCAGGGAGTGCAGAACAATAGAGCAGGGAGGGTGCATCAGGGAGCGAGGAGTGCAGGACAAAACGGGAAAGCCGGTGGCGAAGTCTTCTCAGCGCCAGCTTCTCTGCCCGGGTCCTGCGCTCCCCACTCCCTTGTGCTGTGCTCCCGCCCGGTCCTAACTCAGGATCGGGGTGGGACTCGGTGGGGGAGTGGAGGATCGGTATGGGAGGCGGAGGATCGGGCTGAATGATTGTTTAAAAGCCAGCGGCTTTTTACCGCCGGCTTTTAAACAATCATGCACCCATTTCAGCCTTTTCCTCAGCCCCTGGACCTGTATAGGGTCCAGCTGAGGAATTACTCGCATTTCCCATTGACTTACATTGTACTCGTTACTCCTAGTATTCACAAGGAAACTCGTTGAGTAACGGGTAGCCCGAGTATCGTACTATTCGACGAGTACTGAATGGTAACGAGTATACTCGTTCATCCCTAGAACTCATGTATACCAAGATGATGGGGGCTCATATATACCAGGAGGATGGGGGCTCATATATACCAGATGGATGGGGGAGCATATACCAGGAGGACTTGGCCTCTTATATACCAAGTGGATCGGGGCTCATGTATACCTTAAGGATGTGGGATCATGTATACTAGAAGGATGAGAGATATATACATCAGGATGAGGGACCTATACACCTGGAAGGGGTCCAAAATGGAGACATTACCCTCATAACCACGTTTATTACTTAAACTTTCTTTTTCCCTGGGTGCATGTTATGGTTCGAAAAATACAGTAATAAGTGACATTCAATTCCCAGCAAATCAACTTTAACAGAAAAGTCCACGCAGCAGGCAAATACAAATGTGACTTAGTCTGCTCATTTCTATTACACACTAATAAAAGTCATGGAAAATTATTCCTTCATGCTGTATATCGTATCCTTAGGAAACATACAATTTTTGAAGGAAACTTCTGCTCAGGCATCGGAATGCATGCAAACTATGCCACAAAATAATATAGATAGAGCGTTACAGAAAAGATTAAAAGGTAAAAAGAGCACAAAGCAACTAACATATATAAACTGAAAAGATTCAAAGAATGTAAAGGAGGTTTTCTGTATTATATTTATATAAAATATGGCTTTCGAATGAGACTTTGTTAAAAAAAGAACAGTAAAAACATTGAGGGTAGAAAGCTATTATTTCATAATATGAATGAGCATTGGACCATATGGTTAAACATGATACAGTAGAGCTGCAAATGTCATCACCATAAAAGTGCTCTATAAAAGATTGCCATAGTTATTCAAGACAGAAAGCAGATTTACAAATTATCCTGCAGTTAACGATCAAAAGCTCCATGCGAATGGGAAGTATGATTTACCTGTTCCTTGCCTCCTTGATCGAAGTACTTAAGATACATAATTTTAACATCAAAAATTATTATTTCCAGATCCTGAAGGTTCACTGATCAGCTAACAATGTAGTAGAGATTCTTATTCTTTAAGGACCTGAGCAGCAATTGTGATGAGCCACTCAATCAATATTACAAATGTGCAAGAGTCTGAGTGGCTCCTGATTATTGGTCCTTGGATCCTAAGTACACAGCTACAGTAGTGATTGGATCGATATGTGGAGGATTGAGTTGTAGTTGAATTTTTTGAATGTTGAGGTTCGCAAGAAAAATATCTGGTCTCTGCTTTGGTGAATCTTAAAGGGTTGGGAGATGATAAAAATAGGTGCCATTTTATTCTTCACTATAGGCTGCGAGCAGGCTTTGGATGTAATTCGTTATGATGTTGCCTGTATTAAGACATCCATGAATCTTATGAAGAACAAGGAGCAAGTGAGTATAAATTTTAGAATGAAATGAGTGCTTTCAGATAAAATTTATAATTTCTGCTATAATTTCACCAATTTAATTCTAAGGGCCGCTTTACACGTCACAACATTGCATGCAATTTCACTTGCAACTTACTGGTTGCAGTGAAATCATGGACACATTGTTCCATTTTGTTGCTGTTTACAAATGGAACAATGTGTCCATGATTTCACTGCAACCAGTGTGAAATTGCATGCAATGTTGCAACGTGTAAAGGTACCCTTAGGCTGCGTTCACACTTTGCGTATTTTGCTGCGCTTTTTTACGCGGCTTTTTGCCGCGTTTTTCGGCCGCGCAAAAAAGCGCAGCAAAATACGCAGGACCATTCACACACTGCGCTTTCTTTCCCCCAGAAAGCGCAGTGATGTCACAGAGAGGAGGAAGAATCCTGCTTCCTCCTCCCCTCTGTGAGATGTGTGGCCGCCCCATTAGACTTCACAGTGTATTAATACACACTGTGAAGTTAATTAAACTAAAGCAAGTGTCTGAAAAATAAAAAACAATGAATACTCACCTTCCGGTGCCTTCTCCCGGTCTGCGATCCCCGGTTGTAAGTCAGATCTCGTGTGACAAGACCTGTGGTGATGTCAGAGGGGGGCGTTCCCGGGGCGGTCCCATCGCTGATTGGCTGCTCGCGGTCATGTGGTATCACATGACCGCGAGTGCCCGGGAACGCCCCCCTCTGACATCACCACAGGTCTTGTCACACGAGATCTGACTTACAACCGGGGATCGCACAGCGGGAGAAGGCACCGGAAGGTGAGTATTCGTTGTTTTTTATTTTTCAGACACTTGCTTTAGTTTAATTTAGACTTCACAGTGTGTATTAACACACTGTGGAATCTAATGGGCGGCCACAGCTGTCACAGAGGGGAGGAGGAAGCAGGATTCTTCCTCCCCTCTGGGAAAATACACAGAAGTAGCTGCGTAAAGAATTGACATATCAATTCTTTACGGAGCTGCGTTTTCTCCCGGAAAACGCACTGCGTATTTTTACGCAATGTCTGCACTGCAAAGTGAATTTCCCATTCACTTTGCAGGCAGACAAAAAGCACATTGCGTATTTTGAAAAGCGCGCGTAAAAAAACGCGGCAAAATACGCAATGTGTGAACGCAGCCTTAGAGCCCATGATTGCCCTGCATATTGTCACAGCTCCAGATGTTCAAATTTTGCTGATCTGTGTTCAACACTAATTCACAATGAAAAGGTTTGCTATAGCGTAATTGCATGCCCTTGATCATGTTCCTCCCTCTGATGTGAGCTCATGTGCTGAGTACACATCATCTCCCACATGTCAGCTAATCTGATCAGTGACATGAGTAGCTAACCTTGGGAAAACAAAATAATGTAGAGAAGCAGAGAGGTGGTAGAACAGCTGAGGAGAGGCCATTAAACACCAAGGTCAAGTTTGAGGAAAGCTAGAGAACATATCCCGAGAAGTGTCAAAAGGACTGGAGCAAGTGGGAACTCGTCCTAAGGCCGAACCCTAGAGCAGAACATCACCCAACTGGCTTGAGGAGGAAGAGGGGGTCTCAGAGACACATCTAAAGGACCAGAAACACAGCTACCAACTTACTCAGGTACCTTTGACCACCTTAGGGGTCAGCCCTACTCGTATAGGGCTTAAGAACATTGCTGCCTCTCAACCATCGGCCCCTAGGAGGACTGTTAAGAAGCGGAGACCATCTATAGCCGCAAATTGTGGGTGGCGTCACATATAAATTAACAAGTATCACCAGGTCCAGTCATCCCTGCCCAGAATGAACCCTCCACACCAGATCCCTATCCCTAAGAGAGAGAGACACCCACACCGAACTTTTAATAACACCGTCAGGGTCACGGAGCCGGGTCTCGGTCCCTGTGATCCACGTGATGAAACCTCAAGAAAGCCCGGTTCCGAGTATCCTAAGGCCCTGGAGGGGCGTGTCACAAACATGGGAAGATAATTCAAACTCCTTCCATAGGTTGTCCTTGGTGGGATATGAATCCAGGACGCGAGTGCTATTAAGCAACAGTGCTAACCACTGAGCCATCATTCTGCCCAATCAGAATACTGAAAAATATTGATCTATGAACATAAACATTTAAAAGATCAATCCAGCTTGCAACTATCCCTGTATTTCTTCTACCTTTTCTTTTTATTTTCTAACTAAAAATTTAAAATCAATGAGTAAAACAATTACACAGAATATTTGCAAACAAAAAAAAAAAATATAAAAAAAACACACAAAATAATTTTCAATCTAAAATTAAAGTTTAAAGAACAAATTGATTCTCCAGAATCAGAAAATTGATCTATTTTTCAGAAGTATTATTATTTTTATATTTAGAACAAGAATTAATTCTGAGGGCACCACAAATTAGTAAGTTGGGATCAGCTCCAACATGTCATTAACTGGAAATTAAATACAAAGGAAAACAAACATGTCAGAAAGGAGCGATCACCAGAGTTATAGACAATATACTTTATTTGACATACACCGTACACAAAAAACATAAAAACAATTCAAAAGGCTAAAGCTTACAATCATAGGAGGGGGGAACCCCTGTTGTCTCCTTTTCAAGGTTTAACCCAAATGAGCTCCAGAATCACACTAATCCCGTCAGGTCGTCCAATCAAACTTCAATAATAAGTGCAAACAAAGAAATACCACTGTGCTGTGAAAAAGCCCAAGTCACTTGTAAGTATCTTGGCTCTGGTTAAGAAATCATATGGTTGCTGAAAAAGGAAAAAGGCGGTACTCTAACACAACAAATGCCAGTTTGCAAACCTGCAATACTGAATGGACCTCAATTTGCCCAGCATACCATTCTTATTCATAAACCATAAAAAACAGCAGGTATTTGTTAGTGATTGTTCCTAGTAAACAGATATATTTGCCATGGCAGGCATTAGTGAAAACCAGGTAGGCAATATCTTGTATTGCCTTATATTACCTGTTTGAGGAGTGGGTAGCCCCTCAATGCCTCACGTGTTCTGTTACACTAAAGTGACTTCATTGGTGGAGAAAGCACTATGGTTTATGACCACATATGAGGTATCGGTGTACTCAGGAGAAATTGCCCAACAATTTTTAGGATCCATTTTATCCTGTTGCCCATGTGAAAATGAAAAAAATGAGGCTAAAAGAACATTTTTGTTGGAAAAATTAAAATGTCCATTTTTTGTTTCCACTTTGCTTTAGTTCCTGTGAAGCACCTGAAGGGTTAATAATCTTCTTGAATGTAGTTTTGAGTAGCTTGAGGGGTGCAGTTTTTGGAATGGTGTCACTTTTGGGTGTTTTCTGTCATGTACACCCCTCAAAGGGACTTCAAATGTGATGTGTCACTAAAAAAATGGTTTTGTTAATTTTGCTGGAAAAATGAGAAATTGATGAACTTTGAACCCTTCCTAACCCAAAAATTTTTTTTCCAAAATTGTGCTGATGTAAAGTAGACATGTGGGAAATGTTATGTATTAACTATTTTGTGTCACATAACTCTCTAGTTTAACAGAATAAAAATAAAAAATTTGAAAATTGCAAGATTTTCAAAATTTTTGCCAAATTTTTATTTTTTCACAAATAAATGCAAAAATTATCAACCTAAATTTACTACCAACATGAAGCCCAATATATCACAAAAAACAGTCTGGTCATTAAGGTGTAAATTGGCTCCGTCACTAAGGGCTTAATAAGAATTGTATGCTGTGCAAATTGAGGTGATAACAGTCCATTCAGTATTGCAGGTTTGCAAACTGGTATTTGTTGTGTTAGAGTACCGCCTTTTTCCGTTGTCAGCAACCATATGATTTCTTAACCAGAGCCAAGATACTTAGGCTGGTTTCACACTACGATTTTGTGCCTGTCCGTGGGATCCGACTTTGAAGGGGGACCCCACGGACAGGCACGGATCCATACGGATCCCTGCAATCGGATGGCAAATAGCCATCCGATCTGCAGGATCCTTGTGGATCCTGCGGTCCCCTGTCTCTCCCTACTCCTGCCTCCTCCATCTTCTTCCCTCTCCTATGCTACTCTGTCCCCCCGCTATTCCTTGCTGTGCCCCCTCTTCTCTATCCTCCTCTATCCCTATCCTGTCCCCTGTCCTCTCCCTGTGTGCAAAAAAATTAAAAAACCTCCTCCCGGAGGATACATCACCTGTCACCGGCTCCAACGCTGCACACAATCAGGACTAAAGGACCTGTGATGATGTCAGAGTCACATGACCCGGTCAGCTGACCGGGTCTCTTACATCATCACAGGCTCTTCAGTCCTGATCGTGTGCAGCGTTGGAGCCGGTGACATTAGATGTATCCTCCGGGAGGAGTTTTTTTTATCTTTTTACACACAGGGAGAGGACAGGGGACAGGATAGGGATAGAGGAGGATAGAATAGCGGGGGACACAAAATAGAATAGCGGGGGCACAGCATATAGAATAGGAGAGGGAAGAAGATGGAGGAGGCAGCAGCAGGGAAAGACAGGGGATACGGAGCCGACATCGGATCCGAGGTGAGCTCGGATCCGATGTCCATAGGCTCCCATGTTGTGGGCACTAGGATCAGCCTCGGATCAGCAGTGATCCGAGGCTGTCCGATGTGAGTCACGGACACAAAATCGTAGCAGGCTACGATTTTGTGCCCGTGATTACATCGGATGGGATCGGATGGTGCCAAAATCGGATGCTAATAGTGGCACATCCGATCCCATCCGATTCCCATAGGGGAACATGGGGTCCGATTTCGGATCCGATTGTATCCGTTTTGGAACGGATACAATCGGATGACCGAAAATTGTTAGGCTGCTTTCACATAACGATTTTCGGTCATCCGATTGTATCCGTTCCAAAACGGATACAATCGGATCCGAAATCGGACCCCATGTTCCCCTATGGGAATCGGATGGGATCGGATGTGCCACTATTGGCATCCGATTTTGGCACCATCCGATCCCATCCGATGTAATCACGGGCACAAAATCATAGCCTGCTACGATTTTGTGTCCGTGACTCACATCGGACAGCCTCGGATCACTGCTGATCCGAGGCTGATCCTAGTGCCCACAACATGGGAGCCTATGGACATCGGATCCGAGCTCACCTCGGATCCGATGTCGGCTCCGTATTCCCCTGTCTTTCCCTGCTTCTGCTCCTCCATCTTCTGCCCTCTCCTATTCTATATGCTGTGCCCCCGCTATTCTTTGCTGTGCCCCCGCTTCTCTATCCTCCTCTATCCCTATCCTGTCCCCCGTCCTCTCCCTGTGTGTAAAAAAATAAAAAAACCTCCTCCGGGAGTATACATCACCTGTCACCGGCTCCAACGCTGCACACGGTCAGGACTGAAGAGCCTGTGATGATGTAAGAGACCCGGTCACATGACTCGTCAGCTGACCGGGTCATGTGACTCTGACATCATCACAGGTCCTTTAGTCCTGATCGTGTGCAGCGTTGGAGCCGGTTACAGGTGATGTATGCTCCTGGAGGAGGTTTTTTTATTTTTTTACACACAGGGAGAGGACAGGGGACAGGATAGGGATAGAGGAGGATAGAAGAGCGGGGGCACAGCAAAGAATAGCGGGGGCACAGCATATAGAATAGGAGAGGGAAGAAGATGGAGGAGGCAGGAGTAGGGAGAGACAGGGGACCGCAGGATCCACACGGATCCTGCAGATCGGATGGCTATTTGCCATCCGATTGCAGGGATCTGTATGGATCCGTGCCTGTCCATGGGATCCCCCTTCAAAGTCGGATCCCACGGACAGGCACAAAATCGTTATGTGAAACCAGCCTTATGTGAAAGCAGTCTTACAAGTGACTTGGGCTTTTTCACAGCACAGAGGTATATCTTTGTTTGCACTTATTATTGAAGTTTGATTGGGCGACCTGACAGGATTAGTGTGATTCTGGAGCTCATTTGGGTTAAGCCTTGAAAAGGAGACAACAGGGGTTCCCCCCTCCTATGATTGTAGGCTTTAGCCTTTTAAATTGTTTTTATGTTTTTTGTGTACGGTGTATGTCAAATAAAGTATATTGCTGTCTATAACTCTGATGATCGCTCCTTACTGACATGTTTCTTTTCTGTTGTATTTTATTTGTATATTTATTTATTTATTTACTAGCTGGGAGCCCGATGCACATGCATCGGGATTCTAGAAGGGCGAGTCTCTGACTCGCAATGGCCGCTTCGCGGCCAATGCTTCGCACTGCTAAGTCGACTCGCCATGCCCGCTGCGCGGGCATAGCGAGTTGCCTTAGAACTGCTCGCAATGGCCGCTGCGCGGCCAATGCTTCGCGCGTATCCACATGACCACGCCGGGGCAAAAAGCCGATTCGCGATTATATAATAGATATAGCCCCATTAATTCTATGGTGCTGTTCATGTGAAGACGTTTGATACAAAATACAGTTGTAGGTTACAGTAAGCAACAGTAAATTAACAGTGACAGACTAGTACAGAGGGGAGAAGACCCTGCCCTCATGGGGTTATATTCTATAGGATGATGGGGAGGAGCCAGTGGTTGTGGGTTGCAGCAGCTTTGGTAGTGGTTGTGAGGCGGTAGCTCCGGTGGTGGTGAGGTGGCCACTCCGGGGGTGATGAGGTAGCATCTCCAGGGGTGTTGAGGGGGCTACTCGTGTGGTGGTGAGATGGCCTCTGGTCATTGCGGGCTTTAAGCTTTCCTGAAAAGATAGGTTTTCCATCTGAATGATTCAAGCGTGGTGGATAATTGGCCGTGTTGGTGCGCAAAATTCCAGAGGATGGGGGATATTCGGGAGAAATCTTGGAGACGATTGGGTGAGAAATGAACAATTGTGTAGGAGAGGAGGAGTTCTTGGGAGGACCAGAGATTACATGAGGGAACATATTGAGATATTAGTTCGAAGATATAGGGAGTCGACAGGTTATAAACAGCTTTGTAGGAAGCAGAAATAGCATTACATTAGTCATTGGGCTGTATCCTCATTCAAGTCAATGCTGAAATTATAGACCAACTGATTCCAAAGTGCATACACTTTTTATAATCCTGAACCAACCCTTCAATGTGATCTGTTACCAGCAGCTAAAATAGCAGTCTGAAGGCCAAATCAATTTTAATCTAAATTCCAATCTATTTAGTTCTGTAATCTAAGATATATTTAAGATTTTTGCCTAATAAATTCCCTATCTTCCCCAAACAACTTAATTTTATTGTCATTATATTTTTCCCCTACTTCCTCTGTGATGATGATTTGATTGAGAATTGCCGTGTATGCTGGGATACTCAAACAAAGCATTATCTGGGGGCAGAGGTGGCGGACACTGTCACAGCCTCTGCCTCCTCCCTGACATGAAGCTTCATCAATGATGCTCATTTTAGGAGGTAGGCTCATCCCGGCTCTGTCTCTGCACACTGTCATTTTGCGAAGTGCACAATGACAGTACAGTCTACTCCGGCATGTTAGAAAATATTTTAGATTATGGCACTAAAAACACAAGTGATTTAAATTAACATTTTTATGGCCTCCGGACCAGCTCTTTAACCCCTTACCGACATAGGACGTTGTACAACGTCCTGTGTTTCTGCCCATTCCTGACACAGGACGTTGTACAACGTCCTGGCAGATTTGAGCTGCTGCAGCTCCTGTGAGTGGGGTCACTCAGGTGTCACAGATGCTGCTGCTCTGTGACAGCCTGTAGTTGACCCCACAGGGGGTGGATTAACCCCTCAATGCCCAGGACCCCTCCGATCGGCAGTGTAAAAGTGAAACTGCCGATCAGAGGGAATCATAGGGATTCACCCCTTCAGATCTGATTGGAGCTCTCCAATCAGATCTGGAGGGGCGGATCAGCAAGTGCCCACCCCTCCTCAGCCCCCTCCAGCTCCATGACTGTACAGGGCCCCCTTCCCCGTCCCCCCCAGCCCGCCCGCCCCCCTCTATTATAATGTATCTGCCGGCGGTCTGCACCCGCCGGTCAGACGCCACAGTTCCCTCCTGTGCCGCTCATCTGCCGCTCATCTGCCCCCTGGAAGCCCCCGCTGGCAGCCCCCACCTCCGGGCCCTGTGTCCTCCTGGCCCCCCTCACTTCGTGCAGCGGGCTGCACACTTTGGTGCACCCGCCGCTGCGCCCGCCCTGCCTCCGCCGCTGTGTCTCCTCTGCCTGCCGGTCCTTGGCCCCGCCTCCTCTCCCGGACTCCTGCTCATCGGTGGATCGAGGGAGGTAAGTATGTATGTATGTATCTATGTATGTATGTATCTATGTTTGTATGTATCTATGTATGTATGTATGTATGTATGTATGTATGAATGAATGAATTGATGGATGATGGATGGGTGAATGGATAGATGGATGGGGGGTGCATGTGTGGACGTGTGCGTGCGTGGACGTGAGCGTACATGAGCGTGCGTGGACGTGAGTGTGCATAGACGTGTGCGTTCATAGACGTGTGCGTGTGTGGACGCGTACATAGATGTGTGCGTGCATAGATGTGTGTGTGCATAGACATGTGCGTGGGTGGATGTGTGCATAGATGGATGTGTGCGTGGACGTGTGCGTGGATGTGGATGTGCGTGCGTGGATGTGCATGCGTGGATGTCAGCGTGCATGAATGTCAGCGTGCGTGCGTGGATGTGTGCATGTGTGGATGTCAGCGTGCGTGCGTGGATGTCAGCGTGCATAAATGTCAGCGTGCGTGCGTGGATGTGTGCATGTGTGGATGTCAGCGTGCGTGCGTGGATGTGTGCGTACGTGGATGTCAGCATGCTTGAACGTCAGCGTGCGTGCGTGGATGTCAGCGTGCGTGGATGTCAGTGTGCGTGCGTGGATGTCAGCGTGCGTGAATGTCAGCATGCATGAATGTCAGTGTGCGTGTGTGGATGAGTGCGTGGATGTGTGCGTGCGTGGATGTCAGCGTGCTTGAATGTCAGCGTGTGTGCGTGGATGTCAGCGTGCGTGGATGTCAGCATGCGTGGATGTCAGTGTGCGTGGATGTCAGCGTGCGTGGATGTGTGAGTGGATGTGGATGTGCGTGCGTGGATGTGCGTGCGTGGTTGTGTGCGTGCGTGGATGATGGGTGCATAGGTGGATGGATGGGTGCAACAAGGGATCAAGTGTCCTCTTGTTGTAGTCTCTGGGATCATAGTCATGGTGCACTGTATGACAGATCATTGTCATACAGTGCACCATAACTCTGACCCCAGAGACTGTAGGAAGAGGACACTTCATCCTTTGCTGCAGTCTCTAGATTGAGCAGAGGCGAGCGAGCGTCATGGGACCTTCGATGTGGACTACGTTGGAGGCGATCGAGCGTCCGTGGGACCTTCGTTGTGGACTACGTCGGATCTTTATAATAATGATGGAGTCCGAATTTTGTTTGTGTTTTTTTTTCAAATAAAAAGATTTTTCTCTGTATTTTCTGACTATTTACCAGAGATTCCTAATGGCGGGTCTAACATTGGCCCTATATTATGAATCTCGGGCTTAGTGCCAGCTGCCAATAAAAAGCTGGCATTAACCCCTTTATTACCCAGTTTGCCACCGGCACCAGGGCAACTGGAAGAGTCTGGGTACAGCGCCAGAAAATGGCGCTTCAATGAATGCGCTATTTTCTGGAGCGGCTGCGGGCTGCAATTCACAGCATGGGGGGCCCAGAACGCTTGGGCCTCTCCATGCTGCGGATTCCAGACCCCAGCTGCCTAGTTGTACCTGGCTGGACCAAAAATATGGCGGAGCCCCACGTAATTTTTTTTTTCTAGAATTAGTCCTAGAAAAAAAAGAAAAATGGGCTTCGCTGTATATTTGGTTGCCAGCCAGGTACAACGAGGCAGCTGGGGGTTGGTGGCAATCCGTAGCTGCCAAGTTGTACCTGGCTGGACCAAAAATATGGCGGAGCCTCACGCCATTTTTTTTCTAGAATTAGTCTTAGAAAAAAAAGAAAAATGGGCTTCGCTGTGTTTAGATGCATAGTGAACACTTTGAACCCCCAGGTGCTTCACAAATTGATCCGTAAAAATGAAAAAAGAAAATTTGTGTGAAAAAAAAAGTACTTTTTCCTTATTACGGATCAATTTGTGAAGCACCTGGGGGTTCAAAGTGCTCACTATGCATCTAGATGCATTCCTTGGGGGGTCTAGTTTCCAAAATGAGGTAACTTATGGGGGAGCTCCAATGTTTAGGCACACATGGGCTTTCCATATGCGACATGGTGTCCGCTAATAATTCCAATTGTTAGCGGACACCATGTCGCGTTTGGAGAGCCCCTGTGCGCCTAAATATTGGAGCTCCCCCACAAGTGACCCCATTTTGGAAACTAGAGCCCCCAGGGAACTTATCTAGATGAGTTGTGAACATTTTGAACCCCCAGGTGCTTCACAAATTCATCTGTAAAATTGAATAAGTACTTTTCTTTTCACAAAAAGTTTCTTTTTTCATTTTTACAGATTATTTTGTGAAGCACCGGGGTGTTCACAATGCTCACCACCCATCTAGATAAGTTCCCTGGGGGGGTCTAGTTTCCAAAATGGGGTCACTTGTGCGGGAGCTCCAATGTTTAGGCACACAGGGGCTCTCCATACCCAACATGGTGTCCGCTAACAATTGGAGCAAATTTTTCAGTCAAATTGTTAGCGGACACCATGTCGCGTTTGGAGAGCCCCTGTGTGCCTACACATTGGAGCTCCCCCAAAAGTGACCCCATTTTGGAAACTAGAGCCCCCAGGGAACATATCTAGATGGGGGGTGAGCATTTTGAATCCCCAGGTACTTCACAAATTAATCCGTAAAATGAAAAAGTATTTTTTTTCCATAAACATTTTCTTTTTTCATTTTTACAGATTAATTTGTGAAGCACTGGGGCGTTCAAAATGCTCACCACCCATCTAGATAAGTTCCCTGGGGGGTCTGGTTTCAAAATGGGGTCACTTGTGGGGGAGCTCCAATGTTTAGGCATACAGGGGCTTTCACAATGCAACATGGTGTCCGCTAATAATTTGACTGAAAAATCAGCTCAAATTGTTAGCGGACACCATGTCGCATTTGGAGAGCCCCTGTGTGCCTACACATTGGAGCTCCCCCACAAGTGACCCCATTTTGGAAACTAAAGCTCCCAGGGAACTTATCTAGATGGTTGGTGAGCATTTTGAACACCCAGGTGCTTCACAAATTCATCAGTAAAAATGAAAAAGTACTTCTTTTTCCATAAAATGTTTCTTTTTTCATTTTTACAGATTAATTTGTGAAGCACTGGGGCGTTCAAAATGCTTACAACCCATCTAGATAAGTTCCCTGGGGGGTCTGGTTTCAAAATGGGGTCACTTGTGAGGGAGCTCCAATGTTTAGGCACACAGGAGCTCTCCAAACGCAACATGGTGTCCGCTAACAATTTGACTGAAAAATCAGCTGAAATTGTTAGCTGACACCATGTCGCTTTTGGAGAGCCCCTGTGTGCCTAAACATTGGAGCTCCCCCACAAGTGACCCCATTTTGGAAACCAGAGCCCCCAGGGAACCTATCTAGATGGTTGGTGAGCATTTTGACCCCCCACGTGCTTCACAAATTCATCCGTAAAAATGAAAAAGTACTTTTTTTTCCACACAAATTTTCTTTTAGCCTAAATTTTTTCATTTTCACATGGGGAACAGGATAAAATGGATCCTAAAAATTGTTGGGCAATTTCTCCTGAGTACACCAATACCTCATATGTGGTCATAAACCACTGTTTGGGCACACAGCAGGGCTCAGAAGGGAAGGAGTGCCATTTGACTTTTTGAATGGAAAATTAGCTCCAAAAGTCAAATTGCGCTCCTTCCCTTCTGAGCCCTGCCGTGCGCCCAAACAGTGGTTTATGACCACATATGAGATATCGATGTACTCAGGATAAATTGCCCAACAATTTTTAGGATCCATTTTATCCTGTTGCCCATGTGAAAATGAAAGAAATGAGGTAAAAGAACATTTTTGTTGGAAAAATTAAAATGACCATTTTTTCCTTCCACTTTGCTTTAGTTCCCGTGAAGCACCTGAAGGGTTAATAATCTTCTTGAATGTAGTTTTGAGTAGCTTGAGGGGTGCAGTTTTTGGAATGGTGTCACTTTTGGGTGTTTTCTGTCATGTAAACCCCTCAAAGGGACTTCAAATGTGATGTGGTTACTAAAAAAAAATGGTTTTGTAAATTTTGCTGGAAAAATGAAAAATTGCTGATGAACTTTGAACCCTTATAAATTCCGAACGAAAATTTTTTTTTTTTTTTTTTTTTTTAAATTGTGCTGATGTAATATAGACATGTGGGAAATGTAATTTATTAACTAGTTTGTGTCACATACCTCTCTGGATTAGCAGAATAAAAATTCATATTTTGAAAATTGCTAAATTTTCTAAAGTTTTGCCATATTTTTGATTTTTTCACAAATAATCGCAAAAATTATCGACCTAAATTTAATACTAACATGAAGCCCAATATGTCACGAAAAAACAATCTCAGAATCGCTAGGATCCGTTGAAGCGTTCCAGAGATATTACCTCATAAAGGGACACTGGTCAGAATTGACAAAAATGGCCTGGTCATTAGGGTCAAAATAGGCCCGGGGGTGAAGGGGTTAATCTAATTGTTCACAGTCTCTAGTTAGAAGCAAAACAGAAAACTAATCAATCTGGTTATAGACAAAGTGAAATCTTAGAAAAGGTAATATGGATATTCTATTAAGAATGAAAATGAATGTAACATTTCTAATTACATTTTTAAGTCATTTTAGTCTACATACCGACAACGGTTCACTAACCATAACTGATCATTCTCATGAACCATTTTTAGCAATATTCAACATGAATCTGTATGAGCACATGTCCATGACATTAGTGTCTAGACAATTTAATACTGCTCAACTTCTACTTTGTGCCTAAGGGAAATGGCTTGTCCTCCTGTTGTTTATCTTCTGGTAAGCATGACCTCTACCTCTGTCATTTAATTATAATCCCTTTCCACAAGCAATGACCTTTTCCTATGTCTTGACCTTGTGTTGCCTGGTCTTTTTCTTTACTATTCTTTTATCTATTTAGTCATCAATAAGACAAGCCCGCAGCAATAACCTGGGATCCCTGTAGCAAACACGTGCAGGTGTCTCCGGGGAAGCTCTTGTCTGCAGTAGACGTTTAGCCTTAGGTTAGCCGACGTCTGTCCCAGAGGCGCTCTCAAGGTGAGATAATCTTATATCAGTATTTCATAGAAGTGCAAACACTAGAAGAGCCTCAATGAAATAATACATTTGAGTGCAGATTTTATTGCTAGATATATGAAGCGCATTGGTATTCAACACATACTCAGACAATCTAACGTAATATAATGATTTAGTCTTGAATGAACGGCTGATAAATTGGGTAGAAACGTGAAATATCTTTTCATCAGTGCCAGGGAAGCTTTCAGCTTCTCAAAAACAAACTAGTTATGAAGATAATCCGCAGAGCGGCACTGTTTATATGAGTTATTATGTGATTATTAGCACAAAGGAAATATATGCAAAAAATGGTACCGAAATGTACATATTTTTTACACTTTGTTTACTTGTACAAAATTAAAGGTTAGCGAATTGGTTCGATATGATTAAAATTAGCTTTGGACGCTAAAAAAAAGAGTCTGAATTTTGCACAAATCTGAATTTTTATTTGATTCACTTTTTGTGACTCTAGCAACACAGTTAGATCGTAGAGGGTCAGGAACCAGAAAAAAGTTAAAAAAATGTATATATATTGTAAGCTCTTGCGAGCAGGGTCGTCATTATTTTTTGCTTTTCAATTATTGTCTTTTCCAAAACTGTTTTTTATGACTGTTTGCTTGTATAGGATTTTGATTTCTTAGGCACTGCGGAATATGTTGGCACTCTATAAATAAAGAATATTATTATTAATATATATATATATATATCATATTTTTCAGACTATAATACAAATTTTGGAGGATAGTCTGGGGTGCGCCTTATGGTCCAAATGAGCAATTTGTATGTGTCCTGTACTGACTTACTATGGGGAGGTGCCAGCGGTGGAGTGGAATAACGGGGCAGGAAAGGGTCGCCGCTGGAAGAATTCGGTGGCTAGGCAACCATGTGTGCCCACTGTTTAAAGTACTTGAATATTCACTGCTTAAGGAGAGGCTCCCCACGCCCACCTCTCAGTGCTGGCTTCAGTGTCAAGAAGTGGGCGTGGGTAGCAGCAATTGAATATTCCTTTATTTAAACAGTGGGCAGGATTCCTGCAGCAGCTGGGGAGATTGTGTGTCTGCTGGGTTTGGGAGATCATTAGTAAGAAGGAGGCAGGAGCAGGGAATTGCCGCACTCATGCCGGGCCCAGCGGAAGTGCCATTGCAGTGACAGGGCCAAAGTACAGCATACCTTGACAACACAAGAAAAAAGGTAGTCTCTCATCTACCTCAGGACCTGCTGCAACATAATGAAGAGGCAGGGCTGTGCTGTTCAATGCTGATCCAGCCCTTCCCCTTCATTGTGCCACTGCAGGTCCTAAAGTAGATGAGAGTTGTTCTTGTTTTTAGCATGACGGCAAGACCAGACTGAAAGCATTTAACATGAACACACTTTGTAAAAGCTAACAAAACTGTTAATAAAGTACTGCTGTGGTGAAATATAACTCCCAGCATGCCAAAGGATATGCAGAACATGATAGGAGTTATAGTTCTCCTTAACTTGACATGACTAGCACCTATCAGATCTTAAAGCAGCACTGGAGGGGCGCTTTAAATGTAAGACCCCCCTCCCCAGTTCTTATACTCACCTTCTGATGTTTTCATATGTTGGTTTAACAATACCGTTCAGGTGCCGCTGCACCATCTTCATCTCGTAGCTTTTACCACATTTTTTGCTTCAAATCTTTTTTTCCCTATTTTTCACCTCTAAAACCTACTGTAGGTGTTTCTTATAGGCTGAAAAATACAGTGTATATAATTATTTACTTTCCTTTCATCTGTCAAACCGTTCAACTTGTCTCTGGCTTGCTAGCCTTTTTTAGTCCAGTGCAGCATTTTATCCTGTCTGATGTGGTGTGTTCAACTGGCTCACATATCATGATGAACATCAGGATATAATAATAATAAATAAAATTAAAGTGCCAATATACAGTATTACGCAGCACATTGCAATTCAGCAATGAAGAAATAGGAGAAGGATGCTAAAAAGGAGGTCACCAAAGAAAATCACTGTAGCAAAGTGGTGGATGCAGAACAAGGACAGATGAGGGCTGGACGGATATATATTACAGATGAGCGAACATAGAAAAAAATGAATTTTTTGGAACAGTTTTTCCTAGAATATTCGATTTGCAAATTATTTTTTTGCAACTAGAATATCCCATGTTAAATTATGGGATCTCTTTAAATTTCAAATCATAATGAATGTAATATGTTGAATAAAAGACACAATAGTATTTTTTGGTCTATAGGATGCACTGACCTTAAGATGCATCTAGGTTTTAGAGCGGGAAAGAAGGGGGAAAATGTTTTAAGCAAAAAGTGAGGTCAGGACACACTGTTAGAGGGTGATCTCTTGCTGACACTGTAACGGGGTAGGGGAAGGTAATGTCCCACAAATCTGTATTAATGTCCCCCATCCGGGGTCCCTTCCACGTATATATGTTCCCCATCCTTGTCCCATACTGATATATGTGATCTCCATCCTTGGCCTATCCTGGTATATATGGCCTAATTCCCGGTATGTGTGGTCCTCATCCTTGTCCCTACCTGGTATATTTGATCTCCATCCCCATATAGATGTTCCCCATGCTGGGCCCATCCTAGTATATATGGGCCTCATTCTGGTTTAAATCTTCCAGACACTAGAGCACTTCTGGTATATATGTCCCTTATCCTAATATATGATCCCCTTCCTGCTATATATGTTCCTCATCCTGGTATATATGATCCTTATCATAGACACATCCTGGTGTATAGGCTCCCAATCACGCAGAACAGATTGTTATGTGTAAACAGTGCTTGACATTATCACCATGAGTATCCAGTTATACCGACATTAGCTAATGAAATGTTCTCTTCCTCTCATTCCTGGGATTAGAAACAGGGGGAGCAGTGAGTTTTCATTCTCTTTATTAGCGGACATTCTTGATTGCACAGCTGCTGTAGTAAGTCGAAGGCTGGGTGATCAGGTGTACCCGCTATTAAAAAGAATGAATATTCACTGCTCTACATGCCCATAATCCTGCCAACCTCTTAGCACCAGCTTCAGTCCTGAGAAGTGGGTTGGGTTATGGACATAGGTAGCAGTGAACACTTATTTTCATTAATAGTTGGCACACGGTTTGCCCCCAGCACCAGCTCCTGCCTCCTGTGACCCGGTCGTTGTGGTGCCACAACCTTTTATGTGCTTATACAGAAACCTGCCAGGTTCTCATAAAAGCTGAAAGTCTCTAATAAGAGAGGCCTGAAGATTTCAGAATGAGATGAGGCAATCTGAAGATGAAAAGACTACTGGCTGGGTAGCAAGAAGGGGATGAAGAGATGAAGAGATGAATGTTAGTATTTTTGGCCCTTTCCGCTTTACAAAACAGCTTCAACTCTTTGTTAGTGGTACTACATCTCTCCCATAAACTACTTACTTGAAATCCTCTAACATTTTTTCTAAAATATTAAGTTCAGGACATTCACTTGACTATTGCAAAGCTTCGGTTATAGAATAATAAAGTTAAAGCGTAACTGCCATTTGAAGGAAAACTGTCAGGTGAAAAATCCATAAGTAATTGCTATCATTTATTAATTCCTCGTTCTAAACTCTCTCTATTGATGTATTTCTTTCATTTATATTTCCCTCCTATCTTCTGTAAACTTCAAATAAAGAGAGATTCATTCTATCTGTCACTCACATTGAATGATCCACTTAGTTCTCTGCTGTCCACTCCCCATAGCATAAATATGCATGTCACACCACAACACAGGAGATCAGTGGGGGGGCTGTATTCTCCTCTCTGCTCTCTGTGTTTGCAGCATCACAAGAGGTCAAATACAACACAGAAACTGTCACAGCAGGGATAACTGCTTAGAGAAACAAATGGAGTTTAGATACGGCACACCTGTAATAGCTCTCTCCCTCCGTGTCTTCAAAATAACAGAAGCTACTAAAATCTGACACTAAATGTTAGCAAATGGAGAAGGGAGGAGAGAACTGCTGAGAGGGAGGAGAGAGGTGCTGAGAGGGAGTGCATAATTGAATGACAGTCTATACAGCAGCTAGACTTTTCCTGTTTGATTATAACGGAGAGGACTAATCTAGGAGCTCCCTGCAGGTCCTGACAATGCTGATAACATGGAAACTACAAACGGTAAAGTAATGATTTTACATGTTTTCAAAAGGTCTGCCCTGGCACTATTCATATTAGTAACATACCAAAAAATTACCTGACAGAGTCCCTTTAAATTTTTATTCAATAATAATGTAGATAAGTGAGTTTAATAAGCTTTCAAATATACTTTATAAATGAAATCAGGAAGAAAACATTTCAACTATCTTCTAGAAGATGTTCCCCTATGCTGTTTCTAAACTAGACATTAGCTTGTTATCAGGGAAATTCGTATTCTGCTCCACACTGAATATGGCCTTGAAAGGGTGGGGGCGGAGCCTGTATAGCGTGCCTGGCAATAGATGATCAGCTTATCAGCTGTTTACCTCAGGCTAAGGGAACGTACTGAGCTCGGTAAGGTTGTCAATACACAGCTCCTCTCATCTTATCTGACCCCTCAGCAGTCACATTTGCATTGCTCCATGTTATCACAATTTCCAAGAAAACAAATGACAAATCAGAGATCGGGAGCTGTGCTCGCATCATCACCCACACATATGTACTTAGCAGCACCGATTGGATCACTGATCTGATTGCCACTGTTAACCTTGAGAACCACTGACAGCGCGATCCAAAGCACTTTGCACTAAGACCTATTGGTCTCTTATATGTTTTAATAGGTAGTTAGTATAGGCGTATTACTTCAGTGAGGTAAATAGCATAGGCTGTGCATAAGTCTATTTATACAAGTACAGCATATATACCGTGTTTCCCCAAAAATAAGACACTGTCTTATATTTTTTGGGGGGCCAAAAGTGGCCCCATGTCTTATTTTCGGGGTATGGCTTATATTGGCAGCCACCAGCCTACTTACATACACATACACATACATACACACATATATACACATATATACACACACACACACACACATATATACACATACACACAGCTTCCTACCTTGTCCCCCGTGCCGACCGCTGTGCTGCCTCCTCGATCCTCTTCTTCTGTGCTGGGATGTCCTCTGTGCCTTCCGGTGGGGTCCTCGCTCCGTTCCTGGTCTGCTGTGCCTTGTGGTTTCCCCTGCTTCAGTTCCATCATCATCGGTGCTGGGGGCTGACATCTTGCTTCTTCTCTCTGCCCCCGGCCAGTGATGTCAGAGCAGGCCGCGCTGTGATTGGCTAGCACCCGTGACACGTGATCACGGGTGCTAGCCAATCACAGCGCGGCCTGCTCTGACATCACTGGCCGGGGGCGGAGAGAAGAAGCAAGATGGCAGCCCCCAGCACCGATGATGATGATGGAACTGAAGCAGAGGGAACCACAAGGCACAGCAGACCGGGGGACAAGGTAGGAAATACTGCGCAGCGCCCTCCACCCCTCGCGTTCCCCCCTGTCTTATACCGTATTGCCCGAAAATAAGTCACCCTGTCTTATAATCGGGGTATGACTTATATTGGAAAATTCTGCGCCAGCCCTGCCCTGACTTATATTCGGGGGTGACTTATTTTCGGGGAAACACAGTATATGAATTCAAAATCTCCCAACTATATCAATTAATAACAGAAATTATTATTATTATTTATTTATAGAGCACCATTGATTCCATGGTGCTGTACATGAGAAAGGGTTACATACAAACAAGTTAAAAATAGAATGTACAAACTAACAGTGACAGACTGGTACAGAGAAAAACAAAAGAAATACAGGGGGCGCACAAGTGCATTATCAATGTTACCAGCGGGGGATAATAATATGCGTGTTCACTAGCCTATTATTGTTGTGCAATCACCGCACAACAATGGTGTAGATTTTGGAAGCGGTCGGGGTCTCCTTTCTCCTATTAAAAGTTTTTTGCGGTGGTGTGGAGACAAGTTGAATCAGCTCCGTCCCGGGAGTCTCGGCGTCCCCGCTCGCTTCCTTCTGTAACCCCGCCTGCTGCCGCCCCACGTGACCGGGCGCACTGACGCAGGCAGGTCCTGTGTTTCTCTCCTGGTAAAGGATTTAGCTCGTTCTGCAGGTCCTCAAGTATCAACGAGCTGCTCCAGCCGTGTTCTCTATGCGAGATGATAAATGTGAATTCAAAAGCACGGTCTCCTGTGGGGCGCTCAAATTAAGGCCAGGGACCCTGCTTGTGGAAAGTCCTTTTATTAGAAATCCTCCATCCGCCACGACATGTTTCGACGGTGTAGTACCGTCTTTCTCAAGTGGAATGCATTCCAAGGACTTTCCACAAGCAGGGTCCCTGGCCTTAATTTGAGCGCCCCACAGGAGACCGTGCTTTTGAATTCACAGACTGGTACAGAGGGAAGAGAGGACCCTGCCCTCAGTGGTTTACATTTTACATGGCAATGGGGAAGGAGATAGTAGGTTGGGTCTGCTGTGGTGGTGGTGGAGCACCAGGTCCACTGTTGGTGAAGCGCCGGGTCCAGTGTTTGTGAGGTGGCACCGTGATCATTGCAGGCTGTAGGCTGTTCTGAAGAGATGGGTTTTCAGGTTCCACTTGAAGGTTCTGAGTGTAGGGGATAGTAGGTCATTTTGGAGTGCAAAATTCCAGAGGATGGGGTAAGCTCGGGCGTAGTCTTGCAGGCTATTAGATGAGGAATGTACAAGTGTGGAGGAAAGAAGGAGGTCTTGGGAGGATCGAAGAATATGAGTTGGATGATATTGGGAGATTAGTTCAGAGATATTTGGGGGGAACAGATTGTGGACGGCTTTGTAAGTCAATGTTAGTAGTTTAAATTGGATACGCTGGGGAATTGGGAGCCAGTGGAGAGATTTGCAAAGTTAAGTGGGGGAGCAGCGAAGAGAGAGGTGGATTAGTCTGGCAGCAGAGTTAAATACAGATTGGAGAGGTGCAAGAGTGTTAGCAAGGAGGTCACAGAGAGGGAGGTTGCTGTAGTTGAGACAGGAGATGATGAGGGCATGTGCTAGTAGTTTAGTAGATTGAGGGTTGAGGAAGAGACGGCTTCTGGAAATATTTTTGAGTTGAAGGCGGCAGGAGGTGACGAGAGCTTTGATGTGTTTTTTGAAGGATAAGGCAGAGTCAAGGGTTACTCCTAGGCAGCGGATTTCAGATACAGGGCAAAGTGTGATGTCATTTATTGTAAGAGACAGATCAGGTGAGGGAGATGTGCGAGATGGGGGAAAGATGATGAGTTCAGTTTTGTCTAGTTTAGTTTAAGGAAGCAAGAAGAGAAGGAGGATATGGCTGATAGACACTCTGGGATTCTGGACAGGAGAGAGGTGACATCTGGTCCAGAGAGATAGATATGAGTGTCATCAGCATACAGCTGGTACTGGAATCCATGGGACTTTATGAGTTGTCCTAGGCCAGGGGTATAGATGGAAAAATTAAGGGTTCCAGGACAGAGCCTCGCGTGACCCCAATAAAGAGGGGATGGGGCGAGGAGGTCGTGTGGGAGTGGGAGACACTAAATGTGCGGTTGGAAAGGTAGAAGGAGATCCAGGAGAGGGCAAGGTCAGTGATACCAATGGAAGAGGGGATCTCTAAAAGGAGGCAGTGGTCGACTGTGTTGAATGCAGAGGACAGATGAAGAAGAAGGAGGATGGAGAAGTGTCTGTTAGATTTGGCAGTAAGTAGATCATTAGTAATTTTGGTTAAGGCGGTTTCGGTGGAGTGGTGGGGGTGGAAGCCTGATTAAAGGTTGTCAAAAAGATAGTTAGATGAGAGATGGGAGAAAAGTACAGTGTGAACATGCTTTTCAAGACATTTGGAGGTGAACGGGAGCAGCGATATGGGGTGGTAGCTGGATGTGAAGGTTGGGTGGAGGGATGGCTTCTTTAAGATAGGTGTAATTGTTGCATGTTTGAAAGTGGAAGGAAAGGTATGGGAGGTTAGTGATAGCTTGAAGAGGTGGGTAAGGGCTGGGATAAGCATGGTGGTGAGGTTGGGGAGGAAGTGGGAAGTGAAGGAGTCCGATGCACAAGTGGTGAGGTGCAATTTGGACCCGAGGTGTGCAAGTTCTCCTTCAGTGATGGAGGGGAGGATGGTTAGTGGGGGAGGGGAGTGGTCTGCTAAACATAGAGATTGTGATGGTTAGGTAGCAAAGACTTGTCTAATTTGATCAATCTTGTTGGTGAAGTGTGTTGCAAAGTCTTTTGCAGAGATATGAGAAGTAGAAGGGGGCAGTGGGGGTTGGAGAAGGGAGAAATGTTAGAAATAACATTTAAATTTGAAATAAGTCCTTATATTAGGTTTTATTAAAACTTTTTTATTGCGAAATACAATGAGGAGAACTAAAACATGGCACTATAATTTAATTTTCAGGACAGGATATTCATCTTATAAACCTTACAATTTAAATTGCTGAAATACAGAATATAAATCATTTTTATACCTAGCTCTCTATTTTTCACATTATAAATATTCTTTACGTTAAATTCCAAGCTCTATCTTTGTAATAATCAGTAACCCATGTATGTTAAGGAATTCAGAGATTATAATTTAATATTTATGAATATTGAAACATAATATATTCACTGAAATTATTGTGCATGGAAACTATGAAATGGTTGCTAAATAGAAACTCTATACAATAAAGTTGCAACCTTTATGTGAGTCCTCAGCTAATCAGTTTATGAATATACAGTGGTGTGAAAAAGTGTTTGCCGCCTTCCTAATTTCTTATTCTTTTGCATGTTTATCACACTCAAATATTTCAGATCACCTACAAAATTTAAATATTAGATAAATATAACACTAGTTAACACAAGATGCAATTAATAAATGGAGGTCTTTATTATTAAGAGGAAAGGAAATTCAAACCTACAGGGCCCTGTGCAAAAAAGTGATTCCCCCCTCTTAAAACCTAAATTATCTGTAGTGTATCACATCTTTGGGAAGCTGAGCTCCACTTCCCCAGCTACACCCAGGTCTGATTAATGCCACACCTGTTATTATTTAACAGATCACTTAAAAGGGACCTGCCTGACAAAGTGAAATAGACCAAAAGATCCCAAAAATCAAGACATCATGCTGGAATCCAAAGTAATTCTGGAACTAATGAAAAACAAAGTAATTGAGATCTGTTAAGACCCCATTACACACTGCGACGTGGCAGTGATCTGACCAACAATGTGGATCGCTGCCACATCGTGAACTGATCGCTTGTGAGCTGTCACACAGGCAGACTGACCAGCGACCAGTAGACCAGCAACATCGTGGAAAAGAATAAAATATTCTTTCCACGATGTCTAGCTCCCACTGCCAGGCTGGTAAGCGGGAGCAGGCTGGTAACCATGGTAAACAGCAGGTATCTAGGCAGCTTCCAGCACCTAGTTACCTGATGTATACCCTGGTTACCAGCCTTCTCCGCTTACAGGCTGGTATCCATGGTACACAGCGGGTAACTAGGGACAGCGCTGTCCCTAGTTACCCGCTGTGAACCTTGGATACCAGCCTGTAAGCGAAGAAGGCTGGTAACCAGGGTATACATCGGGTAGCTAGGCGCTGCCTAGAAACCCACTGTTTACCATGGTTACCAGCTCCCAGCGCTTGTTGTGCAGCGATGGGAGCTCGTCCATCGTTGGTCTCCCGCTGTCACACACGCTGGTGCTGGGAGCCCAGCTGGAGACCAACTATAGATTTATGGACAGGACCATAAATCTATGATCAACGATGTAATTTCGACATTGCTGCAACATCACCAAACCAGTGACTTTGCAACAATATTGTTCACGATTTCGTTGTGTAACGGGCCCTTTAGTCTTTATAAGGTTATAAAACAATTTCTAAAGCTTTAGGCCTCCAGTGAACTACAGTGATAGCCATTATCTACAAATGGCAAAAACATGAAAGAGTGGTATACCTACCCAGGAGTGGCCGGTTAACAAAAATTACCCCAAAAGTGCAGCAACAACTCGTCCAAGAGGTCACAAAAGACCCCACAACAACATCCAAAGATGTACAGGCTTCACTTACCACAGTTAAGGTCAGTATTTATGATACAACAACAATAAAGAGACTGGGCAAAAATGGCCTCATGGCAAAGGATGAAAACCACTGTTGAGCAAAAAAAGAACATAAAGGTTCATCTCAGTTTTGCCAGAAATTATCTTGATGATCCCCAAGACTTTTGAGAGTACACTCTGTGGACTGACGAGACAAAAGTAGAACATTTTGGAAGGTGTATGTCCCATTACATTTGGTGTAGAAGTAACACAGTATTTCAGAAAAGGAGCATCAAACCAGCAGTAAAATATGGTGGTAGTGTGAAGGTCCTTGGTTGTTTTTCTTCTTCAGGACATGGAAGATACTGTTGCAAATAGAGCCATGATTTTTGCTGAGTACCAAAAAATCCTGAAGGAGATTGTCCAGCCATATGTTCATGAGTTAAAGATGAAGCGCACATGGGTTATACCACAGGAAAATAATCCAAAACCCACCTTCAACTCCGCTTCCAAATAGCATAAGAAAAATAAAATGAAGACTTTGCAGTGGTCTAGTCAAAGTCCCGACCTTAATCTGATTGAGATGCTGTGGCATGACCTTAAAAAGGCTGTGCATGCTAGGAAACCTTCCAATATGGCTAAATTACATAAATTCTCAAAAGATGAGAGGAACAAAATTCCTCCAGAGCGTTGTAAAAGACTCATTTACAGTTATTATTATTATTTATTTATATAGCACCATTATATTCTATGGCGCTTTACATGCTAAAAGGGGCAGACTAGGACAAGTAACATAGTAACAATACAAGTAACAATAAATGTGGACAATTCGGTCGTACAGATACAAGAGGGGAGAAATCCTGTCCACGAGGACTCACAGTCTACGAGGGGCGGGTGGGGATACAGTAGGAGGGGGAAGTTCCAGTCATGAGGCGGTGTGGTGGACCGGGTCTTATTGCAGGTGGTAGGCTTGGCAGAAGAGGTGGGTCTTCAGGCTTCTTTTGAAGGTTCCCAGGGTAGGAGAATGTCTGATGTGTTGGGGCAGTGAGTTCGAGAATATGGGTGAAGCACGGGAGAAATCCTGTATGCGATTGTGTGAAAAGGAGATGAGGGGGGAGTAGAGGAGGAGCTCTTGGGAGGATCGCAGGTTGCATGAAAGTAGGTATCGGGAGACCATGTCAGAGATGTATGGAGGGGACAGGTTGTGAATGGCTTTGTATGTCATGGTAAATGCTTTAAACTGGGATCTCTGGGAAGTAGGGAGCCAGTGAAGGGCTTGGCAGAGGGAGGAGACAGGGGAGTAGTGGGGAGACAGATGGATTAGGTGGGCAGCAGAGTTCAGGATAGATTGGAGAAGTACAAGGGAGGTATTGGCAAGGCCTGTGAGCAGGAGGTTGCAGTAGTCGAGGCGGGAGATGATGAGAGAGTGAATAAGGGTTTTAGCAGTGTCGTGGTCAAGGAAAGTGCGTACCCTATAGATGTTTTTGAGCTGGAGTCAGCAGAAGGTGGCGAGGGTCTGGATATGGGGCCTGAAGGAGAGAGAAGAGTCAAGGATAACCCCGAGGTACTTGACGTGGGGGACCGGGGAGAGAGAGCAGTCGTTGACAACAATGGATAGGTCAGGTAGTGAAGGGGAGCATCTTGGGGGAAGACTATGAACTCGGTTTTGTCCATGTTCAGCTTAAGGAAGCGAGCAGAGAAGTAGGGTGAGATGGTGGACAGGCAGTGTGGAATTTTGGATAGAAGGGAGGCGATGTCACTACCTGACAGGTAGATTTGGGTGTCGTCAGGGTAGAGATGGTACTGGGGGCCATGGGACTCAATGAGTTGCCCAAGGCCGAGAGAGATTGAGAACAGTAAAGGTCCAAGAACCGAGCCCTGGGGGACCCCGACAGATAGGGGGTAGGGCGGGGAGGATGTGTGGGAGTTGGTGACGTTAAGTATGAGGAGATCCAAGAGAGGGCAAGGTCTGTAATGCCAAGAGATTCCAGGATCTGAAGTAGAAGGGAGTGGTGAACAGTGTCAGTAGGTCATTGGTGACTTTGGTCAGGGCTGTTTTAGTGGAGTGGAGGGGTCGGAAGCCAGATTGCAGGTGGTCAAAGAGGGAGCAGGAGGAGAGGTGAGAGGACAGCTCAGAGTGGACATGCTGTTCAAGTAGTTTACAGGCGAAAGGGAGGAGAGATATAGGGCGGTAGTTGGAGACAGTTGTGGGGTCGAGGGAGGATTTTTTGAGCATGAGTGTGATCAAGGCATGTTTGAAGGCTGAGGGGAAGGTGCCAGTGGTGATAGGTTGAAAAGATGAGTTAGGGCTGGGATGATAATGGAGGTGAGGTTGGGAATGAGGTGGGATGGGAGCGAGTCGTGGGTGCTGGTGGTGAGGTGTGATTTTGACAGGAGGGAAGAGAGCTGGTCTTCAGTTATGGGGGGGAAGCAGTTGATGGAAGGAGAGGGCAGTATAGGTGAAACGGGAAGCTGTGGGGACAGTGGATCAAAGCTGTCTCTGACTTTGTCAATCTTTTCTTTGAAGAAGGAAGCAAAGTCGTCTGCAGAGATAAGGGGAGAGGGAGGGGACCAGGTGGGCAGAGTAAGTAATTGAAGGTTTTGAAAAGTTGTTTGGGATTGTGGGACAGGGAGGTTATTAGGGATGAGAAGAAGGTTTGTTTGGTGGTAGCAAGTGCAGTCTTGAAGGCGATGAGGGACTGAACAGCGCAAATTGCTCAGTGGAACGTGATTTTTTCCATCGCCTCTCGGCGACCCTGGATGCCCGTCTCAGGTCTTTAGTGAGGGTGGTGTGCTAGGGTTGCCTGTTAGTTCATGGAGCGTGGTATGTGAGGGGGGCGGCTAGGTCGAGTACCTTGGTTAATGTGGTGTTGTAGAGGGTGGTGGCAATGTCAGTTAGCATCAACGCTTGATTGCAGTTGTTGCTGCTAGGGTTGGACAAACAAATTATTAGGTTTAGAAAAAGAAAAAGAATTAGCCTAGCTTCACACCATGGCTTTTGGCAGCAGGTTCTGGCCGGTTTGAACCGGACAGAACCTAATCCGGTTTTGCCTCCCATGTATCCCTATGGTGCCGGATTGGTTATATTTGGCCATCAAGTTAAGTGTATTCTGTGCCTGATCCGGTATTGTCAGGCTTTTCACCGTCCCCAAAATCGGAGCCTGCAGCATTATTTGCCTCCAGTGCAAAAATCGGACAAAACCGGAGAGAACCGGATCGGGCGCAATCCAGTTCCCATATAATGGGAGTCTATGGTGCCAGATCCAGTAAAAAAAGGATAATTTCCAGGATCCGATTTTAAGCACAGAGCATACTCAGAAATCCTGCTGTCCAAACTTGAGCACCAAGGAAGGCAGTATTTCCAGCACAGGCTGTGAATTCAGCACCAAGGACAGTGGCAAAGCACAGGCATACTTCAGCACTATGGATAGGGGCAGAAAATGAATCCTGTTAAAAACCTGATCAGTTACCATATATGGCCACACTTTCTACACATCCTGTCCTGTAAGGTTCTGTTCAGGTGAAACAGCAAAAAACAGGATCCACCCTGA
Organism: Allobates femoralis; assembly: GCA_033576535.1. Lineage (NCBI taxonomy): Eukaryota > Metazoa > Chordata > Amphibia > Anura > Aromobatidae > Allobates > Allobates femoralis. The sequence continues at coordinate 65,035,504 of JARQOC010000002.1, read as the reverse complement.
CAGACAAAAACAGTGGTGTGAAGCTAGCCTTAGACTCTTGGTGCTATTTTCCGCAACCTATAGTGTTGTTATTTTTCAGGATGTGAAGCTGTGTGATGGCTTATTTTTTGCAGCTTGAGCTGTTGTTTCTAATTATAACATTTTTGGGTAGATCTGATGTTCTTAGATATATGTTAGCAGATAAAAAAAGGGGGGAGATACATGGCACCTCCCAGGCTTTTAGCAGCAACACACCTTGCTAAGCTCCAGTGCACAATTATCATTATATAGATCTGATGTTCTGATCACCTGGTATTGCATTTTATTGAAATGTTGTGGCGATAAAAAATGTAATTTTTGAGTTTGGTAAACAGCTTAATGGAAAAAAACAGTCCAATCAGGTTAATTGACTTTATATTTGATAGATGAGACATTTCTGAATGCAGTGATTCAAAATATGTCATTTTTTATTTTTTTGATAGTTTTATTTTCTATGGGGCAATTTGAACTCATGTTTTTTTTCATATTTTTAAAAATGTTTTTCTTATTTTGTGTTCATTTTACACTGCCTTCAATGGCTCCTCAGCTCAACAGTCAACAATTGCTTCTCCTGTTCACAGACGTGCTGCTGCACGTCTGTGCAGAGGAGAAATGATCAATCACTTTCTGTAGATGCAGGCACTGACCGGACATCCACAGGAAGTGGTTCACGGCAGCATCTGGGGTCCTCACAGGACCCCGGGCTTTCATTGAAATGCATTGAGGCCCCATGATTGCTTCACTTGATCAATGATGCTGGCATGGAATGAGTGCTTTGGATCACACTGTCAATGATTAACAGCATATATAAAAGAATAATAAATGCACAATAACATAACTATGCAGTTACAAAAACTCTCTCTCACTTGAATCTTTGTATTATTATTCATAGACTGAATAACACTTCCATTTTCAATGTACTTCAACATAGTCTGATTTTGGCCTTTTTTGATCCTGTGTGAAAGGATCTCTGCACCACTACCTTCTACAATGTAAAACCATAAAATATCTCTGCTCACCTGGCCCCCATCTTTTATCTTGGCTGTAATGGTCCCTCCTAATTGGGTGCACTAGACCCTGTGATCTGATAGCTGCAGGACATTATGTCCTCCTGGCTGGGCCTTATCTTATTAGACCACAGTTTGTCTCTTTAGCAGTGTGTGATAAAGTGTCATGCACTTTTTCTTCCAATCCATATGAATAAAACTGCAAACTGTTTACATTTGTGAAGATGTATGAAGATTAGACATGGACAAACTTGCCAATGTTCAAGTTCGGCAGATCTGACAAGACGTTTTTTCCAGTCAGTTTCAGGATGGGATGCTAAGGGGACAAAAATGATACTGAGTCCAAGGGCCCAATGTTCATGTACATTTACATATTACATTAATATTCTTCACTCATTTACTTATGATTCTTTATAATAATTAACTATGTAGATTGGTAAATGCATAGTAGTAAGATACTGCCTTTGTCTCTACACAGGGAATAAAGTGTATTGTTCAAATTGCTGCTCATTTAAAGGGATAAGAAGCCCATTCCTGTGCAGGGGCGCACCTGTTCCCCACCAATTCAACTGTTCCCCTGTGAATCAGTCCAATAATTACTCTAATATCTGTTCATTCATACACTAGTTCAAAAAGAATTTCAATTTTCTCAAGGAAATTTTAAGTCAACTAGATATAAATTATACTGAAGCTTTCATGGGATCTGAGGTACAAAAAAAAAAGTTAGAAGTAGCCCACCAAATGTAAGTGTTTCTTTAGTCACCTTAAATAAATACTTTGACAAACTAAAAAAAAGCTCACTCATGACTGAATAGGCTTCCATTATGGTGGTAAATCATACTAACTTTAATAGATCCACTGTATCATGAGAAAACACAAAGATAATACCGTGTTTCCCCGATAGTAAGGCCCCCCCGATTGTAAGGCCGCCTAGGGGTAAAGGGGGGGCCTGCTAATGTAAGGCCTCCCCCGATTATAAGGCCTTACAACCGGGGGGCCAATGTAAGGCCCCTAGCGGAGGGGGGGGGGAGCGGGAGCGGGTCGTACGTCACGTGCGCCCGCTCATTACATATGCACTGCATCCCCCTGTCAATCAGCGACAGGGGGAGCAGTGCATTATACTGTATATATGGGCCCCCTATTGCTGGCACACTACCCCCCTGTTCTGAGGCCCCCACCGCTGCTGCTGCTGCAGAGATCTTACCCTCCAGGGTCTTCTTGCAGCAGCCAGCGCGTCCATCCTCTGTCCTCGGCTGTCTTCCGGATCATGTGACCCGTCGCAGCGCATGACGTCATCGCGACTGCGACCGGCCGGTCACATGATCCGGAAGACAGCCGAGGACAGAGGACGGACGCGCTGGCTGATGCAAGAAGACCCTGGAGGGTAAGATCTCTGCAGCAGCAGCAGCGGTGGGGGCCTCAGAACAGGGGGGTAGTGTGCCAGCAATAGGGGGCCCATATGTACAGTATAATGCACTGCTCCCCCTGTCGCTGATTGACAGGGGGATGCAGTGCATATCTAATGAGCGGGCGCACGTGACGTGCGACCCGCTCCCTCAGCGTCCCAGCAGTAGGGGGCCTGTAGGCCACACTGCTGGGGCACCCAATGTAAGGCCCCCCCCGAAAGTAAGACCGGGGGCCACTTTTGGCCCCCAAAAAAATGTAAGACAGGGTCTTACTTTCGGGGAAACACGGTACATGGGAGTAGAGCAAAGCAATATTTACGTCATAACTAGCGCTGCAAATGGCCAAAAAGAATCCAGAGAACCATGTTATAAACCCCCTAACCTTTAATCTAGCATGTTTTCAATTCTCTTACAGTAGATATGGTGACTTCTTCTAAACTGCCCAGCATGTGAGATATTCTACTCAAGTTTTGACGAAGGCAATGGCCTTCAAAAATTACCAACCCAATTGTCTGTGATCACACCGGCTCCTTTTTGTTTAGATGCTCCTGATGTGGCGTGGTGTGTATGTAGTGTCCCATTTCTATTGTTTCTGATATGCATTGAATACTTTACACATAATGTTGTATACTCCTTACTCTCTCTCTTCCAAGATATTTGCTCCGTTTTGTTCCTTAACAATTCAGAAATTAATGTAGGACTGCAAAACTTGTTGGGTTAACATTTTGTAGCTCACAGGCAATCTTGTTTCTATTACATGTTAACAGCAGGTGCCAAATACAGTAAAATTCGACCAGAAAGGCACATGATGTGTTTAACCCACTTAAGGTGCTTTCAGACGTCCATATAAATTGTTGAAGTCCTAGTAGGAAATATTGTTGGGAACATTGTCCACATAAATTAGTCCGAGATCGGACCATAATGCATGGACTAGCAGGCCGGTCTCTCTTCTAGAACACAATAGATGGGTAGAAATATGTGAAGCCGTCACACTTGGTTGGGAGACCTGACCACCAGTTCATTCATTGTGGTTTGATTTCGGACCAATTTATACAGCTGTCTGAATGCACTCTTAAACAGCGCAATAAATCTCCACGTACGTTAAAGACATCATCATCACTGTCAACTTTTTTGATCACAATCTAGTTTTCCTATCAGTATCGTGGGAGAAAAATTGAGTATTTGGAAGAAACCCACACTAAGGCTAGGGCCACACTTGCGTTGTGGCCTCCGTCCTAGGGGGTCCATAAAAAAACAGGATTCCGGCAGCATTAACGCAGCCTTACCACAGTGTAATAATGCCTTAACACTACCAATATAATCCTACCAATAGACTTTTCGCCTTTTCCTATGCTCTACAAAATAGTGCAAGATTCTAAACTTCGGCACTTATGTGCCGGCATTTGCGTGCACTCGGGAGTCCATCACTCATAGGATTCAATTGGTAGCATTAAGGCAGCATTACACTACGGTAACGCTACGTTAATGTTGCCAGAATCCTGTTTTTTGACGGACCCCCACAACTTTAGTGTGGCTCTAGCCTAATTTCTTGCATTTGTACAGATGTTGTCTTTTCCCTGATTTGAACTGAGGAACCCAGAGCTGCCGGGCTACAGTGCTATCCAATGAGTTATCTTCCTGACATTGCTTTAAGTGATGTTTCGTATACTATAGAGTGATTCTCAGGACCGGATGACAGCAGTGGTCAAATTAGTGGTGAAATTATAAAAACTTTGGCTACAATGACTAAATTATAAAGTTGCTGTTCGGCAGAATTTGGTCAAATTTTATGCAAAAGTTTAGTCTTGGCGTCTTGGCAAACTCCTTTAAGATATGATGATGAATTAAAAAGGAATCTGAGAATAGCTGTGGCTCTGGCAGCTCATACTAATATATCTGATGACAAAGAGCAGCTCACGTAGCATTTTTTTCCTCAATACATTACATCTATATCACTGATTTATTTCCTAATCACAAATCTGCAAAAGAGCAAAATATAAAATAAAACGTGCTGAAATATATGGGAAACAATGGCAGACGGCCAAAGTGATATTAAGTAATACATAATTAGTTACCGCTATTTTATCTGTTTGACATTGGCAAATTAATCAAAGTGCTTGAAAATCAATATTTTACTAAGTCAAAGAAAGAAAATGGACAAATCTACATGTAGTGAAGGTCTTTATGCTGTAATGCAAAATGTAGGGCACATACCCCGGACACATGAAAAGTGAAGGTTGAGGTCTTATTAGGGGGGATTTGTCTACACAGACCCTCTACAGCTGCTTCTTATGGGGTCTGTGTGCAATTTGCACAGTGATATATGGTGTCTCTGTGAGGCATTGAGGCAAGGATGACCTTCATGATGTAACATGCTAAATTTGCAGCAGTGTATTTATGAAGAACTTTGTAAATCAAACTTTCTTATCTCTGTGCATTCATCCTTAAAGGGGTTGTCTGCTTTCAGATGATGTTGGATCCCAGCTATAGTTTGTTAAATCATAACACACTGCCCTGTGCTCACCTAAGTCACCTTCTCTATGTTCAACTACTTCTAGGGTCTGATATTGACTATAGTGCTGATGTCACTTCAACAGTGCAGCAGCCAATCACTGAGCTCAGCGGCCCTCAAAGGGGTATTCTGTCAATACGGGCAGAGCCACTGAGCCCTCTGGTTGCCATGCTGTTAATGGGAGGTCATTGCTGCAGCCAATGCTAGACACCCTCAAAAGTGGAGGAGACTGACCAGTGAATTCAGGCAGGGTGAGTATAGTGCAGCTTATTTTTATCAAACTGCAGCTGGGATTGACCATACCCTGAAAGGGAACAACCCCTTCCATAATGCATCCACACGGAGTTGTTCAGTGGGATATTGCAAAAGACAATAATCTAAAATAGAAATTAACCTTTTTCCAAGGTTTTATTTTTTACTGGAGCATGGTTTATGTACCTTTCTACCATGACACCTTTATGTACCATTCTGCCATGACACCCTTTAAGTGGTGTGTCCACTACTTTGACAATACATTCTAATTCCTCATATATGCACACATAAAGAAAAAAGCCTATACTCACCTTTATGACAGTACTGTGCCAGCGATGTTTGAACTCACATTCCCGGGGCCCACATGACATTGTTAGGGCAAGTGAGTCCAACAACCAATTATGGATGGCCTCCTTCTCCCCACCTTTTGGACACAGGAGTTATTAACAGTAATAGAGTGGGAGCCGCAGCGCTCACTTACTGTTACTTACGTAACAGTGTGATGGCAGTGAGAAGGAAGCCAGCGATAATTTGTAGCAGGGCTTGCGTGTCATAATACTATTGTGTAAAAACAAAAGGAAGATGGAATGCGCCAATGGTGAAGGATCCTTTTTAAATGGAATTTATTAGGTGTTGACGACGGGGCCACTAACCTTGGCCAGTTGGAGTGTGAGCTCACGGTGTATAAGAAGAGGATCCTCCAGCACCGCAGGTTGTATGCGGGCGGTATGCGATGAATCTCCGACGGCGAGCACGTGACCCGAACCCCGTGATCAGCTGGGCGTCTCCACGGCAGTTCCTGTAGTTAGTTTCTTAACTCTGAGCAGCTCCTCACCGCTCTCCCCGAAGGGAGATATCAAGCAGGCAAACAGAGAATATTTCATGCGGTGTGAAGGAGCGCTAGAGAAGGAGAGGGACCAGGGGCTTAAAGGTGCAATCAAACTTACTTTTATTAGAGACTAGTAAAAAGGCCCGATGCAATTGCATCGGTAGCGCGGTGAAATGAATTGTGTGTATACAGGTGGGTCAGTGGGTAGCAGAGTATAGAGGCGGCTGTGTGGGTAGCAGAGTATAGAGGCGGCGCTGTGGGTAGCAGAGTATAGAGGCGGCTCTGTGGGCAGCAGAGTCCAGAGGCGGCGCTGTGGGCAGCAGAGTCCAGAGGCGGCGCTGTGGGCAGAAGAGTCCAGAGGCGGCGCTGTGGGCAGAAGAGTCCAGAGGCGGCGCTGTGGGCAGCAGAGTCCAGAGGCGGCGCTGTGGGCAGCAGAGTCCAGAGGCGGCGCTGTGGGCAGCAGAGTCCAGAGGCGGCGCTGTGGGCAGCAGAGTCCAGAGGCGGCGCTGTGGGCAGCAGAGTCCAGAGGCGGCGCTGTGGGCAGAAGAGTCCAGAGGCGGCGCTGTGGGCAGCAGAGTCCAGAGGCGGCGCTGTGGGCAGCAGAGTCCAGAGGCGGCGCTGTGGTCAGCAGAGTCCAGAGGCGGCGCTGTGGTCAGCAGAGTCCAGAGGCGGCGCTGTGGTCAGCAGAGTCCAGAGGCGGCGCTGTGGTCAGCAGAGTCCAGAGGCGGCGCTGTGGGCAGCAGAGTCCAGAGGCGGCGCTGTGGGCAGCAGAGTCCAGAGGCGGCGCTGTGGGCAGCAGAGTCCAGAGGCGGCGCTGTGGGCAGCAGGCTCCAGAGGCGGCGCTGTGGGCAGCAGAGTCCAGAGGCGGCGCTGTGGGCAGCAGAGTCCAGAGGCGGCGCTGTGGGCAGCAGAGTCCAGAGGCGGCGCTGTGGGCAGCAGAGTCCAGAGGCGGCGCTGTGGGCAGCAGAGTCCAGAGGCGGCGCTGTGGGCAGCAGAGTCCAGAGGCGGCGCTGTGGGCAGCAGAGTCCAGAGGCGGCGCTGTGGGCAGCAGAGTCCAGAGGCGGCGCTGTGGGCAGCAGAGTCCAGAGGCGGCGCTGTGGGCAGCAGAGTCCAGAGGCGGCGCTGTGGGCAGCAGAGTCCAGAGGCTGCGCTGTGGGCAGCAGAGTCCAGAGGCGGCGCTGTGGGCAGCAGAGTCCAGAGGCGGCGCTGTGGGCAGCAGAGTCCAGAGGCGGCGCTGTGGGCAGCAGAGTCCAGAGGCGGCGCTGTGGGCAGCAGAGTCCAGAGGCGGCGCTGTGGGCAGCAGAGTCCAGAGGCGGCGCTGTGGGCAGCAGAGTCCAGAGGCGGCGCTGTGGGCAGCAGAGTCCAGAGGCGGCGCTGTGGGCAGCAGAGTCCAGAGGCGGCGCTGTGGGCAGCAGAGTCCAGAGGCGGCGCTGTGGGCAGCAGAGTCCAGAGGCGGCGCTGTGGGCAGCAGAGTCCAGAGGCGGCGCTGTGGGCAGCAGAGTCCAGAGGCGGCGCTGTGGGCAGCAGAGTCCAGAGGCGGCGCTGTGGGCAGCAGAGTCCAGAGGCGGCGCTGTGGGCAGCAGAGTCCAGAGGCGGCGCTGTGGGTAGCAGAGTCCAGAGGCGGCGCTGTGGGTAGCAGAGTGAGTGAGGTGTGGGTGAGTGGGGGCATGTGGGGGAGGTAAGAGGGGTAAGCAGGTACAGAGTGGGGGCATGAGCAGGGGCAGTGTGGGTGATTGGGGGGGGGAAGCAGGGGCAGTGTGGGGAGTGAGGAGATAGGGGGGGTAAGAGGAGTGAGCAGGGGCAGTGTGGGGAGTGAGGAGATAGGGGGGGTAAGAGGAGTGAGCAGGGGCAGTGTGGGGACTGAGGGCATAGTGTGGGGAGTGAGGAGATAGGGGGGGTAAGAGGAGTGAACAGGGGCAGTGTGGGGAGTGAGGGCATGGGGGGGGGGTAAGAGGAGTGAGCAGGGGCAGTGTGGGGACTGAGGGCATAGTGTGGGGAGTGAGGAGATAGTGGGGGGGTAAGAGGAGTGAGGAGGGGCAGTGTGGGTGAGTGAGGAGATAGGGGGTTAAGAGGAGTGAGGAGTGTGGTTGAGTGTGGGTAAAGCAGGGGCAGATGTGGGGGCAGAGGTGCGGGCCGGCGCACCTGTAACCTTACTTGAGGAGCGGAGGGTGGAGGAGCGGGTTGTTATGAGTCTGCAGGGCATGGGGGGGCGTGCAGGATACAATGCTAGTGCGGCGGCGGCGCCATCCTACCGTGATCCGCTGCGGCGGGCTGCGTCATTGAGGAAGGCGTCGGGTGATGGTGGCGGCGGCCGCGGCGGCCGCGGCGGGCCGAGTCATTGAGGAAGGCATCGGGTGATGGTGGCGGCGGCCAGTTTTCTCCTGGCGCTCCCCCTGGCTGTTGTCACTTGTGCCTGAGGGATCGCACTGTCCTAGTGGAGTTCAGGACCTGTGGTGATGTCACAGTCACGTGACACCAGGTTACCATGGAGTAAGCTGGTGTCACGTGACTGTGACATCACCACAGGTCCTGGAGTGCAGTAGAAGAGGTCTGCAGACACTCGGAGCCTGCGGCAGCCACCGGCAGCGACCGGAATCCTGGAGGAAGCCTGGAGGGAGACGGCGGGGGCTCGGGGAGAGGTGAGCATATTTTTTTTTTTTTTCAAGTGTAGTGCGGGTCTGCGGCTCGTGATGACGCTGCGCGTCATCACTCGCAGTCCCGCAAAGCATGTTGGGATTCGGCGACAACGCCCGAAATCCAACTGCGGATTATATAAGTAGATTATAATTGCTCTCTAACGCCACTACGGATTTTGATAGCCCATGCTAGTTTCCACCTGAGGAAGATAGCATTGGCTAACGAAATGCGTAGTGGCGTTAGAGAGCAATTATAATCTCTAATAAAAGTAAGTTTGATTGCACCTTTAAGCCCCTGGTCCCTCTCCTCCTCTAGCGCTCCTTCTCACCGCATGAAATAATAATATTGTGGGCTGTGGGGATGCAAGATCCAACACTGTTAGAACTATGTCAGCACGAGAGGGGAGTATAGGCTTTTTATTTTTCTGGGGGTGCATGTGGGGAATGAGAACATGTTGCCCACTACTTGGACAACCCCTTTAATATATGAGAATGTTTTTACTTATTCAATTCTATGTAACTAATTGTTATGAAAGAGTAGTCAGCTTTGGTTTACGTTCATTGACATCTGTCATATTGTATTATGGTGCTCAGACCGCACCAACGGAGAGGATTAACCATCTGCACTAGAAGCTACAGCATATCAGGTCTGAGTTAGGACAAATTTGTACTTTAAAAGACAGAAATTGTAACTGGTTAAATGGAACCATCATGTATATATATATTTAATAGTTGTATTTAATAAGTTCGTTTGACATAACAGAGCATGAAGTGAGTAATGAATTTACTTTTACCATTGCCAATCTCACAAATAAGTGTCTTGTCGACTATAAAGATCAATGTCACAAGAAAACTCATGGTTTTACTGTATTGACTTTGCCTCCAGCACACTGTAAGCTTTATTTTCCCACTATGATAAAATATATTCTCAAGAACAATAATTCTCATACTGAAAACTCTATGAATTTGGCTCTGTTTACATATGGCTCATTATATCTCATTTCAAAAATTATTTTTATTGATTTCATAGGAACAATGACAAACAGGTTAAAAGAAGACAAAATTATTGTGTGATACAGATGCCCTGCGCATAGGGTCAGTAGAAAGAAAGACGTTCAAGTATTCTTAATGGTATAGCTCCGAATAGTTCCTGTAAGAGTATTGGAAAATGTAACACGTTGGATAAAAGTTTGGTAGTAAATATAGTTGCAATCAAAACTCAATTATAAGCATATGAATTAAAGTTGAGGCATCCAATAGGGTGACATATGGCTCGTTATAAACCTTGACAGATACCATACAGTTGCATTCATTACCTATAGATTGAAATTGTGAAAAGACATGCACATTGCTGTATTCTCTACCAGTTACCATTGTATGTAGTTGAGGAAAAGGTCAGTGAGGACTGGGCATCAGCACCAATGAAACAACCATGAATAAGGGTTGTTAACCTCAAATGTGTTAGATTATGAATCATTAAACATTTTTAATGCTTTAATTTGAACATTAAAAGTTAGGTTTTACCATTTATTCATTAGTGCTGGAGCCCAGTCCTCACAGACATTCTGTTCTATTTCTGACCTGGATACCAGCCTGGTGTGTTTCTTCCCCCTTATACCCCACCCTAACCAAACAGGGTCAACCAAACTTCGTATGTAAATTCAATTAGTTTTCACACTGAATTGCCTCTACTGGAAGATTAGCCGGTTACCATTTTTGCTCCTTACTGCAGAGAGTTGCATGTTCTGCAACTGCATTCAATAGTTTTTTTTATTTTATATGTGACCCTAATAATTTAATAGTGATCACAAAATAATGCATTTTCATGTATTCTTTAATAAGATGTGTAGTAGAGGGGCTACAAGGACACTAAACTTCAGGAAGGCAAATTTCCAACGGATGAGAGATGATCATAGTGCAATAAACTGGGATGATGTTCTGAGACATAAAGGTACACAAAGCAAATGGGAGACGTTTATTAGCATCCTAAATAGGACCTGTGCACAATATTTACCCTATGGGAATAAACATGCTAGAAATAGGAGGACACCACTATGGCTAAATAAAGCTGTAAGGGCACAATAAGTGACAAAAAGACAGCATTTAGAAAATTAAAGCAAGTAGGTAGTGATGAGGCATTAAATAAATACAGAAAATTAAATAACATCTCTAAAAAGCAAATCAAGGCAGCAAAGATTGAGACAGAGAGACTCATTGTAGGAGAAAGTAAAATCCCCAAATATTCTTTAACTACATAAATAGTAAGAAACTAAAAAAAATGATTGTGTTGGCCTCCTTAAAAATAGTCTGGGTGAAATGGTGGATGAGGATGAAGAAAAAGACAATATGCTAAATGATGTATTTTCAACAGTATTTGCACAAGAAAATCCCATGACAGACAACATGATCAGTGATAACAAAAATTCTCCATTAAATGTCACCTGCTTAACCCAGCAGGTAGTACGGCACCATCTAAAAATCCCTAAAGTTGACAAATCCCCGGGAACATATAGGATACACCCCAGAGTACTGCAGGAATTCAGTACTGTCATAGATAGACCATTATTTTTTATATTTAAAGATTCCATAATAACAGGGTCTGAACCACAGGACTGGCATATAGCAAATGTGGTGCTAATATTCAAAAAGGAGACAAAAACTGAACTTGGTAATTATAGGCCAGTAAGCTTAACCTCTACTGTGGGTAAAATCCTAGAGGGTTTTCTAAGAGATGCTATACTGGAGTATCTGAAGAAAAATAACCTCATGACCCAATATCAACATGGGTTTAAAAGGGACAGTTCCTGTCAAACTAATCTGATAAGCTTCTATGAAGAAGTAAGTTCTGGACTGGACCAAAAAAATGCAGTGGACATGATGTATATGGACTTTTCAAAAGCTTTTGATACGGTGCCACACAAAAGGTTGATAGATAGAATGAGAGCAATGGGAATAGGGAAAAATATGTGTAAGTGGGTTAAGAACTGGCTTAGTGATAGGAAACAAAGGGTGGTCATTAATGGAACACACTCAGAATGGGTCAAAGTTAACAATGGGGTACCACAGGGGTCAGTGTTGGGCCCGCTTCTTTTTAACATATTTAGTAATGACCTTGTAGGGGGCATACAGAGTAGAATCTCAATATTTGCAGATGACACTAAACTCTGCAGGGTGATCAATTCAGAGGAGGACAATTTTATATTACAGGAGGATTTATGTAACCTATAAGCTTGGGCTGATAAATGGCAAATGAGCTTTAATGGGGATAAATGTAAGGTCATGCACTTGGGCAAAGGAAATAAAATGTATAATTATGTGCTTAATTGTAAAACACTGGGCAAAACTATCACTGAAACATACCTGGGTGTATGGGTAGATGATAAACTCACATTTAGTGGCCAGTAGGGATGAGCGAGTATGCTCTGTGCTACTCGTTACTCGCACGAGTATCCCGGTACTCGGGATGCTCGGCGAGCACCGAGTACCGCCGAAATGCTCGGACTTCTCGCTAATAATTAGCAATCTGACACACATACACAGCTCCCTTCAGTGCACACAGTGAGCAGGCACCACACAGGGAGCAGATTCATTGTTAGGATCCCTCTGGGGGCCACAGCAAGGTGTTATATGTTGCGGTGATTTAAAAAAGCCCCCTCCCGCCCTTTCCCAGAAATACTCGTTTTATAACTGGAAATCTGTGGACGGAGTCTGTCACTCATTGACTTACATTGGGCTCGGTGCTCTGGCCGAGTACACGAGTATCTTGAGATGGTTGGCCAGAGCACCGAGCACCCGAGCATTTTAGTGCTCGCTCATCACTAGTGGCCAGTGTCAGGCAGCTGCTGCAAAGGCAAATAAAATAATGGGATGCATTAAAAGAGGCATAGATGCTCATGAGGAGAACATAATTTTACCTCTATACAAGTCACTAGTGCGACCACACTTAGAATACTGTGTACAATTCTGGTCTCCGGTGTATAAGAAAGACATAGCTGAACTAGAGCAAGTGTAAAGAAGAGCGACCAAGGTTATTAGAGGACTGAAGGGTTTGCAATACCAAGACAGGTTATTAAACTTGGGGTTATTTAGTTTGGAAAAATGAAGGCTTAGAGGTGATCTTATAATAATGTATAAATATATGAGGGGACAGTACAGAGACCTTTCTAATGATCTCTTTACTCTTAGGCCTGAGACGGGGACAAGGGGGCATCCTCTACGTCTGGAGGAAAGAAGGTTTAATCATAATCACAGACGCGGATTCTTTACTGTAAGAGCTGTGAGACTATGGAACTCTCTGCCACATGATGTTGTAATGAGTGAGTCACTACTAACATTTAAGAAGGGCCTGTGTGGCACCCTGGCACCTGTTGGGCACCACAGAAATCCTTAGGTACAAATGGAGTAAGTAACAGCACAGCAAAACCCACAACACAAACAACACTTAGAACACCTGGTTTCACCCGAGCCTCTAGGGGGAGCTACCACTGGTGACTTTGAGCCAGTTCCCCCTATAAAAAGAGTCTTGGAGGGAGAAACTTCAGAGTGTGGTAGACGCTAGCTGCCAGCCTGTGGGAAACCTCCACCCTATGAGGAACACACTAGGCCCAACCAGCCTGTTAGCAAGTGGAGGTCCCTGCAATTGGGACAAGAGGAAGAAGGAGATCACCTCTCAGGAACACAGAGTTATTCCGACTCTTTCCTTAAACACCGGTTACTGGAACCGAAGCTGTGGAAGCTACAAAGCCATCACAGAAGAACCAGCATACTACACAGGGAGTCTAGCCCCCTGTTCACCTGTCGCACCTACCAGCGAGAGCCCAGGGAAGAAGGTAGAATTATCATCACCCTTTTACAGTGCCCTCAGTGCTGACAACCAGGTGAAAACCGTTCTATTGAACAAACTGCCCGGTCCGGAAGGATTCCACATCCACCCGACCTTAGCACCAGAAGTAGAGAAAGGAAGCCTAACACTGCTTGCTGTGAAACTCCATAAGTGCCAACTTCACTATCCCGGTCCGAGTGTACCTGACTACCATCCAGTAAAGGTACCGAAAAGAGACTTTGTGTGGTTGTGCATTATTCCTGGATTCAGTGCGCAGCATCCCGCAGCTGCCTCACAACATCTTGCGCAGCTCCCGGCTCCGGGGACTCCCGCTCATCCTGTGGGGAGCGTTCCATCTCGCTGTATACCATCCCCGGAGACCCGAACAGCGCTGGAAAAGTTACCAGAACACCCGCAGGTGGCGTCACGAAGACAAATCACCCCTACTGTTCCGCCATTCCCCTATTGATCTGGACCACCGGGCCTACACTACCGCAGGTGCGGTTCCGTGACAGAGGAGAAGCAACGCCCGCTACGTGTACCCCCGGCTACGGTGAGTCAGAATTTGGCGTCACGAACAGGATGCGAGCAGGCCCGTTATCACGGGTATTGTGTGCTATTTATTGACTGTAAATATCGAACTGTACATTTGGTCCGCCATTGCTGCGCGAAAAGGCGGGAAAAGAAGGGGCGTGACTGTGCAGAGGGCGTGAAGATTGGCCCCGCCCCCACGCTCTGACGACTTCCTCCGTACGCAGCAGGAACCGGAAACTCCCGTGGTGCCTCACTGATCACCGCAAGGCCGACACTTCCGTTTGCAACCGAGGGAAAGGCTACGCTTAACTAAGGGGGAGCGACCATGAGTAACCCGGCTCCCGATCACGCGGTGCCCCCGCTAGACCAAGCGGCACCTCAAAATATACATCTTGATGGACAGCAACCAGTCGGCGGTATGCTACCGCAACCCGCTCCGATTATGCCGATGTCTCTACCCTACGTTCCTAGTGCGACCTGGTTACCCAAGTACAGCGGTGTACCCAGCACCTTGGAGAACTTCCAGAGGAAGATATGCCAAGCCCTGGACATGTACCCGATGACCGGTAAGCAAAGAGCTTCAGTTATTATGGGACAGTTAACCGGTGCAGCCGAACTGCAGAGCCGCAGCTGGCCTGTAGAAGTTCAGGAATCTGTGGAGCAGATATTCGCTAGATTAACCCGGGTCTTTGAGTGCCATACAGAAGCTGGATTAAGACTGTCATTCTATCGTTGTAACCAAGGGGCACAAGAAACTGTCCTTGATTATTCACTGAGCTTGCAAGAAGCATACAGACTGTTAAAACAAGTCGATCCTGATAGTGCTCGAGATGAGAACAAAGCGTTAATTGGACAATTTATTGTGGGCCTTAAACTGTCTGAGGATAGAAAGCAAGCAAGCTGGTGGTCCATACAAAATCCAGGCGCAGAGTTTGATACCTTGAGAGATTTAACAGTTTGGGGACAGCGACTCGCTGAAGTACCTGATCCCGCTTCACCGCAGCAGCAGCAGTACGCTGACACCCCTTCCGTGCCGGCAGCATCATCTCCAATCCCTGCGATTCAGTCCAGTGCACAGACGGTAACACCTGACCGGTTTGATCAACTGTGTGCCAACGTCGAGCAGCTGATGAAAGACGTGGCCAAGCTACAAGCTGGGAGAAGACCCAAGACAGATGCAAGGCCATCGGACAAGATTCAACTCGCCGACAGTCCAGACGACGTCCCCTGGATGAGGAGAAAGACACAGCCGTCGCGAGGAAAACCTGCAGACCGCCGCAGTCCTGACAGACGACGCAACAGTCAGCAGAACGACTTAGGAGGACGCAATCTGCAATCCCGTCCTTTAAACGAGCGACCCCTGGGCGAGAAGGGCCAACCCCAGGAGTAGACTGTCCAGGCCCTACGTCCAGCAGGGAACACAAGTATGTGGGAGACTGTCCATACTTACCAATCGTCATGGATGGCATCGCTATCTCCGCTTTGATAGACACTGGATCCCAGGTGACATCCATCCCCAGTACCCTTTACAAGCAGTTCTGGCCAGATGTTAAGCTAGAACCCCCTAATCCCGAGATGAACCTTGAAGCCACTAATGGTATTCCGGTTACCATAGAGGGACAGTGGGAAGCTACAGTAAAGGTGGGGAGGGTGCAGTTGAAAAACCAGGGTATCTTAGTGGTCCAGGATAAGCCTAACCACAAGGATCCATATGTCATATTGGGTACCAATGTCATGATCAAATGTCTCGATGAAGTGTTGTTTTTACTCCAACAGAGTGCTGAAGCCGGTAAACCCAGAGAAAAGAGGGCTATCCAAAAGCAGATCAGAGCTCTGGTGTATCAACAACAGGTAACCTTGTCAAATGGTGAGATTGGCAGAGTAAGGGTCACAGATCCCATTCCAATTGTGGTACCACCCAGAAGTGAAATGATGATCTGGTGTCGAGCAGCCACAGGCCTCAGAGGGCAGGACTACCAAGCTGTAGTGGAACCTGTAATATCCGACAGTAGTCCTACGCTCTTGACAGCCAGAGGGTTAGTCGATGTAAGAAAGGGGAGAGTCCCCGTACGCATATTGAATTATGGTGATGACGAAGTCAGACTGCCAAGATATGCAACTGTCGCAAAATTGTACCAAGTAAAAGATGATGCTGTGATTGATGTAAAATCCTCAAACCAAATAGTCACTGATGAACCCCCTCACTCCAAAGATCAGTTAGAGAAATGGTGTCAAGACCTCAGTGTAGGAACTGACAATACACCCTCTCACCAGAAAAATGGAGTATACCGGGTAGTTCGGGAGTATGAGCAAGTGTTCAGCAAACACCCACTTGACTTCGGGAGGATTAAAGGGGTACAACATCATATCCCCACAAACAACCATGCACCCATCAAAGAAAGGTACAGGCCTATACCACCCACTCACTACCAGAAAGCAAAAGAGATGCTTCAGGACATGAAGAATGCAGGAGTCATTATGGATAGCTGTAGTCCCTGGGCCGCACCACTGGTCCTGGTTAAAAAGAAAGATGGTAGTATGAGGATGTGCGTAGACTATAGGCAAATCAACAAAGTCACACACAAGGATGCATACCCGTTACCACGCATAGAAGAGTCACTAGCTGCACTCAAATCTGCCAACTACTTCTCCACATTAGATCTTACTAGTGGGTACTGGCAGGTTGCCGTTGCAGAGGAGGATCGTGAGAAGACAGCCTTCACTACTCCTATGGGCTTATGCGAGTTCAACAGTATGCCCTTCGGGTTGTGCAATGCCCCAGGAACATTTCAGAGACTTATGGAGTGTTGTTTGGGCCACAAGAACTTTGAGACTGTCTTGATATACCTTGATGATGTCATTGTCTACTCTCAGACCTATGAAGATCACCTCCAACACCTGAGTGAAGTGTTCGAGTCACTGTCCAAGTACGGGATGAAACTGAAACCGTCCAAGTGCCACCTGCTGAAACCCAAGGTCCAATACCTAGGACACGTGGTAAGCACTGAAGGCGTAGCACCGGATCCGGATAAGGTCACCGTCATCAAGGACTGGCCAGCACCCATCAATCACAAAGAGGTACGTCAATTTCTAGTACTGGTCGGGTACTACCGACGCTTCATCAAAGGCTATACCAAGATAGCTGCCCCCATGCAAGATCTCCTAGAAGGTCAATCCAAAAACGGCAAGATCAGGGGACCCCCGTTCCACTGGGGCCCAGAGCAGGACAAATCCTTCCAAACGCTGAAAGATGCTTTAACCGGAGAAGAGATCCTGGCCAACCCTGACTACAATCTACCGTTTTTACTGTACACTGACGCAAGTAATGAAGGTTTAGGAGCAGTCCTATCTCAACGTCAGCAGGGCAAGGAGAAGGTGATAGCCTACGCCAGCAGAAAGCTCCGTCCCACCGAGAGGAACCCGGAAAACTACAGCTCCTTCAAGCTGGAGTTCCTGGCCCTGGTCTGGGCGATCACAGAGCGTTTCAAACATTACCTGGCCTCCGCCCCGTTCACAGCTTTCACAGACAACAATCCTCTAACACACTTAGAGACAGCAAAGCTGGGAGCCCTAGAACAGCGTTAGGTAGCAAGACTCGCTAACTACGACTTCACTGTAAAGTACCGGGCAGGTCACAAGAACGGCAATGCTGATGCCCTGTCCCGAATGCCTCATCTTCCCGAAGAGGGAGAAGACATAGATGACCTAGAAGAAATTGAACTACCTGCTTTCCCCGTTCCGGTACAGCAACATGTCATCAGAGAAACCAGACCCATGTAGAGAGGACCGTGAACCCGTTACCTCACCATGACTGGAAGGAGGCTCAAGCCAACGACCCAGATGTCAGCCTGGTAAGGGATCTAATCACTCAAGAACACGCCAACATGGACTCTGATGCCTCACCAACTGCTAAACGCCTGTGGAAGGAGAAAGGAAGGTTGTTCGTCTACCAAGGTAAACTATGCAGAAGATACCTCAATCCACGAACCCATGAACTAATCTGGCAGATCGTAGTTCCCAAGACTGAAGTCCAAATGATCCTTGAAGCATACCATGATGATGCAGGACACTTTGGATGGAAGAAGCTGGAGAGACTCCTGAAGGATCGGTTCTACTGGGTCGGTATGCGAGGTTCCATTGACAAATGGTGTAAAAACTGTGGACCATGTCACCTTCGAAGAAAGGACCACCTAACTCAGAAAGCTCCGCTGCAGCCAATTGTTACCACCAAACCTCTTGAAATAGTTGCTCTCGACCACGTGAAGCTTACCCCAAGTCGAACCGGGTACACCTACGCTCTCACCATCGTCGATCACTACTCAAGATTCCTGGTAGTCGTTCCAGTTAAGGATTTAACTGCTGAGGTAGCAGCCAAAGCGTTCCAGAGTTACTTCTGTCGCCCCCATGGGTATCCAGACCAGGTCTTAACTGACCAAGGGCCAGCCTTCGAATCAGCTCTGTTCCAAGAATTCTTAGGGCTGTATGGGTGTACGAAAATCCGCACAGCACCTTATCATCCTCAGACGAACTGTTTATGTGAGAAGATGAACCACATAGTCATTGACATGCTCAAGACCTTACCGGTTGAAGAGAGAAATCAATGGCCAGAGAAACTTCCAGATCTTGTGGACATCTACAACCACATACCTGTCAGTTCGACAAATTACACACCTGCTTACTTGATGAGAGCAAGACCAGGTAAACTGCCTATTGATTTGCAGATGGGAACCATCGAACCCACAGAAGATTCTTCTGACGAAGACTGGGTCAGCCAACGCCAAGAAAGGTACAGAAAAGTACAAGAGAGTGTTGAGAGGAACCTAGAAATCAGTAGAACCAAACAAGAAAAAGACTTCAACAAGCACGCCTCAGCTGAACCGCTAGCTATAGGTGATGTAGTGCTGAAAAGAAAGCGAAAAACTAACAAATTGGATAACAGTTGGGAATCCACACCCTACACCGTTATGCCGTCACACTATGATAACTCAAAAACTTGTGTTATTAGTAAAGACAATGGGAATACTATTGCAACTGTTTCAAGGGATCATTTGAAGAAATGTCCGCCACAGTTAATCCCACAAGCAACCAGTTACCCTACTGTAACTACAGATGAAGAAACCAAAGAAAATCTCGTCCTTACAGAAATTGGATACTTACCAGCTGATTGGCCACAAATAGGTGAAGCATTCCTTATACCAGTTATGCATTTCTACCAACCTGCTGAAGATCAGCCAAAACCAAATCCAATTCCACAAGTCCCACAAGAAGAAGTTCAAGTGCAAGAATTGCAGCCTGTTATCATGGAACCTGAGATTCCTGTAATCGGTCAGCCTGCTAGTCCCACAGTAAGAGAAGCCATTCCTAATCAACTACCTACAGAGGTCAGTCCAGTTGATAGACTCCGCACTTACTATGGTCTTACACAAAGCAGACATAGAGAATTACCAACCTCTTCGTACACTACACCAACAGCTTTGGAAACACCCACACTACGCAGATCCACACGTAGTACATTAGGTCAACCCCCACACAAACTTGGAGAATGGGTTTAAAATGTAGTGGAAAATGTAACCTGTAAGTGTTGTAAATATTAACCAGTTTTCAAAAATCTGTAAAAAGTAGTGTACAGAAGGGTGGAGGAACTGGGCTATGTCCCAAGTATACTAAGTTGGGGACAGAAAGCGCCTGGTAAGGTATAGAAGGTTAGTACCGGCCTCCCAAGCAGAGACACCCGTAGGGAATGTATAAAGTTTACCGTGTATCCCTGGACTTTACCTTTTTCAAAAAAACTTTGAACAATTGTCACAGGACTTGTGTGACCACTAACTTTACCTTTTTCCAGCCTGCGGCAGATGGACTAGTGCCGTACGGACTGCTTTTCACCTTTTTCACATTTTTCACTCCTTTTCAGTGATTTTTGTGTTTTCTTTAAGACTTTGTAAATTGAATGTTATAAAATGCTTAGTGGTAAGTTGTAAAAATAACCTTTTTGCTCAGCCGGGAGAACTGAGGTTAACTAAGGGGGAATGTGGCACCCTGGCACCTGTTGGGCACCACAGAAATCCTTAGGTACAAATGGAGTAAGTAACAGCACAGCAAAACCCACAACACAAACAACACTTAGAACACCTGGTTTCACCCCGAGCCTCTAGGGGGAGCTACCACTGGTGACTTTGAGCCAGTTCCCCCTATAAAAAGAGTCTTGGAGGGAGAAACTTCAGAGTGTGGTAGACGCTAGCTGCCAGCCTGTGGGAAACCTCCACCCTATGAGGAACACACTAGGCCCAACCAGCCTGTTAGCAAGTGGAGGTCCCTGCAATTGGGACAAGAGGAAGAAGGAGATCACCTCTCAGGAACACAGAGTTATTCCGACTCTTTCCTTAAACACCGGTTACTGGAACCGAAGCTGTGGAAGCTACAAAGCCATCACAGAAGAACCAGCATACTACACAGGGAGTCTAGCCCCCTGTTCACCTGTCGCACCTACCAGCGAGAGCCCAGGGAAGAAGGTAGAATTATCATCACCCTTTTACAGTGCCCTCAGTGCTGACAACCAGGTGAAAACCGTTCTATTGAACAAACTGCCCGGTCCGGAAGGATTCCACATCCACCCGACCTTAGCACCAGAAGTAGAGAAAGGAAGCCTAACACTGCTTGCTGTGAAACTCCATAAGTGCCAACTTCACTATCCCGGTCCGAGTGTACCTGACTACCATCCAGTAAAGGTACCGAAAAGAGACTTTGTGTGGTTGTGCATTATTCCTGGATTCAGCGCGCAGCATCCCGCAGCTGCCTCACAACATCTTGCGCAGCTCCCGGCTCCGGGGACTCCCGCTCATCCTGTGGGGAGCGTTCCATCTCGCTGTATACCATCCCCCGGAGACCCGAACAGCGCTGGTAAAGTTACCAGAACACCCGCAGGTGGCGTCACGAAGACAAATCACCCCTACTGTTCCGCCATTCCCCTATTGATCTGGACCACCGGGCCTACACTACCGCAGGCGCGGTTCTGTGACAGAGGAGAAGCAACGCCCGCTACGTGTACCCCCAGCTACGGTGAGTCACCTGAATGCCTTTCTTGAAAAATATAATATTAACAGTTATATATACTAGATTCTTGATAGGGCGTTGATCCAGGGAATTAGTCTGATTGCCATATCTGGAGTCAGGAAGGAATTTTTTCCCCCAATGTGGAGCTTAGTGTTGCCACATGTTTTTTTTTTTCCTTCCTCTGGATCAACATGTTAGGCTATGGGTTGAACTAGATGGACAAAGTCTTCCTTCAACCTTAAAAACTATGTTACTATGTTACTATGTAACCTGCAAAAGACCATTACTTTTACTTCAATCTACTAATGTAGCCCTATAGGCAGAGAGCATTCCTCCATACAGACTAAATGTATATCCCACACATGATGTGAACCTAAATCAAATCTAACACTCTGTTCAAACCAAAGTTTAAAGGGAATCTGTCAACAGCAGGTTTTTACTGTGCAATCTGAAAACAGAATCATGTTGGGGTTAAAACAGATTTCAGCTAAGGCTGGGTTCACACTGCGGCAGCGTCCGGTCCGGGGCTGTCAGGATTGACAGCCTGGACCGGAGTTTTGCTGCATAGGATAGTATCGGGCTGCACGGAGCTGGATCGCGGCAGGTGGTAATTATCTGCTATCCGGCTGCTGTGTCGCCGGATGAATCCTGCAGAAGTGGGGATTTGTCTGCCGACTCCAAAAACGGTGCATGCAACGTTTTTGGAGTCGGCAGACAAATCCCCACTTCTGCAGGATTCATCCGGCGACACAGCAGCCGGATAGCAGATAATTACCACCCGCCGCGATCCAGCTCCGTGCAGCCCGATACTATCCTATGCAGCAAAACTCCGGTCCAGGCTGTCAATCCTGACAGCCCCGGACCGGACGCTGCCGCAGTGTGAAGGCACCCTAAGTGTTTGTTATCAAGCTGCAAGCTGTTGCTTAATTGCAATGACTGTTTTCACACCAGGAGCTTATCATTGCTTATCATTGCTTGCTATATATATCTCAATTAAATAAAGGCCCAGCGCTAACAGGGACCCCTATCAGTGGCTTAAAGATAGGGCGGATACAACGATGTATGCTTAACCCTTTTTTTTTTAAATGTTGATTAGTTAACTAAAAAATTAAAATACAATAAAAGCTTTTATAAATTTTTAAACATATGGCACATTAAAGTTAAAAACATTTCTGTGCAACTTATGTCTGTTGCCGAGGTATGATTGCTATCGAATAAAGGAGACTACGGTTTGGTTTTGGCCTAAAATTTAATGCAGTAGGTTGATTTAGTAATTTCCTCTCAAAGGAAAGGCTGCACTATTTAGTTCTCTATTGATGCATAATAGTACTTTACCTGTAAAGGAGATGTTTTTGGAATGCTAGTGTTGTTAATACTGGTATGGGTATTTCTTGTTACACTTGAAAAACTGTGAAAAAAATTGCCAGAGTGTCAAAGTGTCAGGGAGTCAGTGTGTCAGGGTGTCAGAGTGTCAGGGTGTCAGGGTTTCAGAGTGTCAGGGTGTCAGGGTGTCAGGGTGTCAGAGTGTTAGGGTGTCAGGGTGTCAGGGTGTCAGAGTGTCAGGGTGTCAGGGTGTCAGAGTGTCAGGGTGTCAGGGTGTCAGAGTGTCAGAGTGTCAGGGTGTCAGGGTGTCAGAGTGTCAGAGTGTCAGGGTTTCAGAGTGTCAGGGTGTCAGGGTGTCAGAGTGTCAAGGTGTCAGAGTGTCAGGGTGTCAGGGTGTCAGGGTGTCAGGGTGTCAGAGTGTCAAGGTGTCAGAGTGTCAGGGTGTCAGGGTGTCAGGGTGTCAGGGTGTCAGAGTGTCAGGGTGTCAGGGTGTCAGAGTGTCAGGGTGTCAGGGTGTCAGAGTGTCAGGGTGTCAGGGTGTCAGAGTGTCAGGGTGTCAGAGTGTCAGGGTGTCAGGGTGTCAGGGTGTCAGGGTGTCAGAGTGTCAGGGTGTCAGAGTGTCAGGGTGTCAGGGTGTCAGAGTGTCAGGGTGTCAGGGTGTCAGAGTGTCAGGGTGTCAGAGTGTCAGGGTGTCAGGGTGTCAGGGTGTCAGGGTGTCAGAGTGTCAGGGTGTCAGGGTGTCAGGGTGTCACGGTGTCAGAGTGTCAGGGTGTCAGGGTGTCAGAGTGTCAGAGTGTAAGGGCGTCAGACTTTTGAGTACAAAAAGATCAAGGCAACAATTGTATTCCCTACCTTAGATGAAATTGTCTTTTATTGACCAAAGAAAATATTTGTGGGATGAGTTCTTATGTTTATGTGATGGGTACTGGAACGATATAGGTGGCTAGTTAGAGTACAATTACATTAGCTTATTAGGGTTTATACCATATATATAACACACAACATATGTATCTTACTGGATTATCTCATGCTGGTTCACTGTTCAGTCATGAAAATTATTTGACTCTTTAACTCCAGCTTAAATACAAATTTAAATTGAATCAAATATAACTTTGTATGTGTTTTACTCAGAAATACAATGGAGAGAATTTGAGATTTCACAATACCTGATTAGTATTTGCTGCAGGTGCGGATTATTGGACTTCCTGGTTGTCTGCGCCCACGCAGTCACATGATGCTGATGTAAGCAGTAACGCGGACATCAGCTGACCAGCAGAGAACCAGGGAGTGCACGAACGCCAGCCACAGCATGCACTGCAAGTAGTTTCTCCTGCGCAACAACAATGCGGCAGACAAAACATAGTGGAGGAGCACCCGGAGCATTGTATCTTCACCAGCAAAGCCCATAAAAGAAGGTACAGTACAACTTATTCTTCAGTACTAGGACCAGATGACATATTATTATTAATTTATAGAGCACTGTTGATTCCATGATGCTGTACATGAGAAAGGATTACATACAAAAACGTTAAAAATACAATGAACAAACATACAGTGACAGACTGATACAGAGGGGAGACAGGATCCTGCCCTTGCAGGCTTACATTCTACAGCAGGGGTGGGCAACTCTAGGCCTCGAGGGCTGCACACAGTCCAGGTTTTCAAGATTTCCTTAGAATTTGACAGTTGGTAATTTACAATTATCAACTGTTAAATTGTAAGAAAATCTTGAAAACCTGGACTGTGTGCAGTCCTCGAGGTCTGCAGTTGCCCACCCCTGTTCTACAGTGTAGTGCAGAGAGAGACAGTAGGTTGGGTCTTCTCTGGTGGTGGTGGAGCGCCGGGTCCAATGGTGGTGAAGCACCAGGTCCAGTGGTGGTGGACCATCGAGTCCCATGGTTATGAGGTGGCACTGTGGTCATTGCAGGCTATAGGCTGTTCTGAAGAGATGGGTTTCCAGGTTCCGCTTCAAGGTTCCAAGTGTTGGGACCAGTCGGACGTTTTGAGGTGCAGAATTCCAGAGCATGGGGGAGTCTTAGGCGAAGTCTTGCAGGTTAGTTGAGGAACGTACAAGTGTGGAGAAAAGAAGGAGGTCTTGGGAGGATCAAATAGAATGAGCTGGATGATATTGGGAGATTAGTTCAGAGATATATGAGGGGGACAGATTGTGGATGACTTTCTAAATTAGTGTTAGTAGTTTGAATTGGATATGTTTGTGAATTGGGAGCCAGTGAAGGGATTTACAGGGGAAAGAAGTGGAGGAATAGTGAGGAGAGAGGTGGATTAGTCATGCAGCAGAGTTAATGACAGATTGGAGAGATGCAAGAGTGTTAGTAGGGAGGCCACAGTGGAGGAGGTTGCAGTAGTTGAGGCGGGAGATTATGAGGGCATGCACTAGTAGTTTAGTAGATTGAAGGTTGAGGAAGGGACAGATTCTGGAAATATTTTTGAGTTGGAGGTGGCAGGAGGTGGCAATATATATAGATTGTAGATATATATATATATATATATATTTGTATATACATATAGATTGTCTAAGTGGGGGTTACAATATGTGTCTTAGCCACCAATGTTTCATTGCTTGTCAGTTACAGATACCTCCTTATCTAGCTGGAGAAAAATTGGTAAATAGATAAGGACTAGTCCTCACCTAGTGAATAGTGTCAAAAATGCATATGCCATATAGTGTTGTGAGAACAATATCATATAATTTTGGTATCCTGATTTAAGAAATAAGGCATGAAATTTGATATAATGGATTTAACAAGTGTAAAACGTTTTGTTTATTATTCTAGTCAAGATATCTCCATTGAATTAATCACAAGAACACCAAGCGGGAAATCAACTTCCCCCAGAACGCGCATATCTAAACTTCCACAACTAGAGGTAAAACTGTTTGCTATATACTTTTTAGAATTAGCATTAAATATTACAGGATTATCCTGATGTTACCACAGTTAGGAATCACATTTACTGAACCTTTGCAGAAGACAAATCCACGGATAACTGCAAGATGTATATGTATAGCATCTTGTTGAATATGGATATTACACCCTGGCGTATATAAGAGATGTATGATTCACCGAGGATACTGATTTTTTGTTTACAGCCAGGAATCACACTCACTAATACCATTGCAGAGAATCAATCCACAAATAAATGCAAGATTTAAATGTATAACATCAAGTGTAACATTGATAGCACATCCCTACACATATGAGAGACACCTAATTAATTAGATGTATTTATTTTTTTTAGCACCACTATTATACGTCATGTCCAGCTATGAAATATTAAGAAAGAACCTTTGTGATTAATAATCTGCACCTGCAGCAAATACTAATCAGATATTGTGAAATCTCAAATTCTCTCCATTGTATTTCTGAGTAAAACACATACAAAGTTATATTTGATTCAATTTAAATTTGTATTTTAAGCTGGAGTTAACAAGAGTCAAATAATTTTCATGACTGTACAGTGAACCACCATGAGATAATCCAGCAAAATACATGTATTGCGTGTTAACTATATGGTATTTACCCTAATAAGCGAATGTAATTGACACTCTGACACCCTGAGACTCTGACACACTTACACTCTGACACCCTGACACTCTGACACCCTGACACCCTTACACGCTGACACTCTGACACTCTGACACTCTGACACCCTGACATTCTGACACACTGACACTCTGACACCCTGACACTCTGACACCCTTACATGCTGACACTCTGACACCCTTACAAGCTGACACACTGACACTCTGACACCCTGACACTCTGACACTCTAACACCCTTACATGCTGACACTCTGACACTCTGACACTCTGACACCCTTACAAGCTGACACTCTGAAACCCTGACACTCTGACACTCTGACACTCTGACACCCTTACAAGCTGACACTCTGATACCCTGACACTCTGAAACCCTGACACTCTGACACTCTGGCACTCTGACACCCTTACAAGCTGACACTCTGACACCCTGACACTGACACCCTGACAATCTGACACTCTGCCAATTTTTTTCACAGTTTTTCATATATACCAAGAAATACTAGTATTAACAAAACGAGTATTCAAAAATGTCTCCTTTGTAGGTAAAGTAATATTATGCATCAATAGAGAACTAAATGTTGCAGCCTTTCCTTGGATAAGAAGAAGGAGATCAACCTTCTGCATGAAACTTTAGGCCAAATCTGAACACGAAAACTCCCTCAGCATGTACTTTAATCGAACCTTACTCTCGATTATTCGATGGCAATCATACCTCGGCAGCAGAAATAAGTTGTACTGAAATGTTTTTAACTTTAATTTGTGCATATTTTTAAAAATTTATAAAAGCTTTATTGTATTTTTATTTTTTAGTTATTTAATAAACACCCCAAAAAAATGTTAAGCATACATTGTTGTATCCTCCCATTGATAGGGGTCACTGTTGGCGATGATCCTTTATTTAATTGAGATTATTATGTTACAAACTACCAGGCGGAGCCACACACGGTA
Organism: Allobates femoralis; assembly: GCA_033576535.1. Lineage (NCBI taxonomy): Eukaryota > Metazoa > Chordata > Amphibia > Anura > Aromobatidae > Allobates > Allobates femoralis. Next base: position 65,008,604 of record JARQOC010000002.1, on the reverse strand, counting down.
CTCCCATTAGGCCTTTTAGCAGAAGAACACCTAGTCAATATAAAATACAACGCTAGCTCCGGTGTTGAACCATAGAAGAGTATATATATATATATATATATATATATATATATATATATCTATATATATATATATATATATATACATACATAGCACAAGAGAAATGTGGCACCAACATAGTTATGTGTTATGCAACACGTCCACCAATGACTCCCACGAAGATGAACTGAGGAAGTCACATGTGCACAATCCAAGGTCCCAACAAAGGTGCAATCCAGATCAGCAAAAAAAAAGAAAAGGCAGCACTTACTTATGGTGTAATCCTCAGTTTAATTCAAATAAAGTGCTGTACACAACATGCAGGGGCTGGACCTGTTGAAGTTCATTTGAACGAAACGATTGTTGTCCGTCCCATCGGCGCCTTGGTGAGTGCTATCCTTTTTTATTGCTTATCATTGCTTGGATTACATCAGTTGCATCAGCCCATGAGACCTCGTCAACAATGCCTCTTCCTCTGATAAACAACTCACTGTCTATATACAATGTATACAGAGAGCTGTGGTGTGGGCGGGGTTAGCTTTCTCAGCTCTGTTTCATACTACATCTAAGAACTCTGACTGTTTAGCAGCTGCTGTACCCAGGAAACTAAGTGACGAATAATTAGAATTAAGGTTTTCTTTCACTACATTATGTTGCTCTCAGTTGATATAGCAAAAACCTGCTTACAGATTTCTTTTATTTTTATTTCCCTAATTTTGTTCCTTTGTGACCAGTTATATAGAAAATGTTATGTAATTAAATGTTCTCAAGAACTTCGCAAAATTTTCATATAAATAAAAGAAGAAAAGAGTCATTTTTTACCAGCAAACAATTTCACATACAGAGAACATGAAAACTTTCAACTTTCTCTTAATATACCTCACACAGCGTCTAGTTAATTTCTCTTGGAGTGGCTTTTTACACAGTGTGAAGAATGTGTGCTAATTATAATTATGCTTTTATGGTGATAATACAAACCACTTAATCATCATTTCAAGAGTCCATTTATTTTAGAGAATTCAAGTGGTTAAAATAACAAATCTGAAATGAAAAGTATGCTTTAAATATAATTATTCCATCTTACCTCTAATCAGTTAAATCACATAAATGCAACCGACCCCCTCCAAGGACATGGTGGTGCCACCGTCTAGTTTTTACCATACCTATCTATTGTATGAACCCCATGGGGTGTTAAAACATAACAAGAAGTAATCAATAAGGGTTTCTATGATTGCTTAGATTAAAACCTTCCAGTTTAAGGTATTGTTGGATTTTGCCCAAAAAGTACCGATATCTTTACCTGTTCTGCTGAAAGAAGGACCAGAGGTCAAACCTGAACCAGTGGTCAGTGAAGACGCTCTGCAGAAGATCAGTGCACAGATAGTAAACTTGCCATCTTGAGAGCACAGATAGCCAAGATTGTTATCATCCAGAAGCAGCAGGATGTTACAGTAGCATCTAGCCCTACACTCTCCTTTGTTCCTAAAGCCCCCCCTATGTGTGCACCACCACCACCTCTGCCACCTGCTCTCTACTATTGACCTTATTAAGGAGAGAAAAGGAAGGAAAAGCAGCTCAGGAATGAAAATGATTGACAGCCCACCAAAGAAGCCGGAAATGCCTAACATGTTGGAAGTCCTTAAAGACATAAGGAGAGCAAAATGGTGTTCCGTTAAAGGGACGGAGACACCTAAACTCAGAATAAAGTATTTTTTTATTTTGCCCAAAAATGAGCCAACTCCTTTAATATCTAGTGTGGAAACTCTACAGAGAGATTACAAGTGCAACTTCTCATATGTTAAAGGACAGAATATTTGTGTTTATCTTTACACTTTGGAATCATAAGTGAAGTTGGAAGAAATACAGATTTGTTTATCCTAATTTTTCTGAGGATATTCTTCCCAATGTACAAAGTAAACTTTAGTTTCCCATTATTCAAATTCAATATAAGATAGAGAAATGTTAGGCCTGTTTCACACCTCTGCGCCTGGCCACATCACCTGCACCAGCCTGGTCGCGCTGGCGCAGGTGCAGGCGCAGAGGTGATTGGGGGCACTGTGGGGCCGCGTTTACAGTCAGTGTAAACGCATACCTAGTGTCCCTTTGCGCTCAGCTGCGCTCTGTGCCCCCATTATATCCTATGGTCGAGCACAGCTGAGCGCGCGCTCTGCCAGTGAGAAGCGCAAGCGAAACTGGCAGAGCGCATGGCACATGCGCCCGCTCTGATGCACCCGGAAACGCCTCATGGGGCGTTTCCGGGTGCGTCAGAGCTGGCGCATGCGCCGTGCGCTCTGCCAGTTTCACTTGCGCTTCTCACTGGCAGAGCGCGCGCTCAGCTGTGCTAGGCCATAGGAGATAATGGGGGCACGGAGCACAGCTGAGCACTAATGCAGGGCATGTATGCGCTCCTGCACTAGGCTGCCCCAAGCCCTAAATGGCCCTGCGCTTGCATTTGTGCTGGCGCAGGGCAGGCAGGGCAGCCTAGTGCAGGAGCGCATAGATGTGAAAGGGGCCTTAGAATATCCCTTGTTGCTTCATTTCACTGTACAACCACCCTGTAGCCCAGAGATCTCAAACATAGGTCCGTGGGGCTTCACAGTGGGGCCCTCGGCACCTTGGAAATGTAAGCAATACATGCCGCGGTCCAGTATGCTGGGCGTCCCTTTATTATGACTTCCGGGTGCCACTCAGACAAGCTCGCTAGCTCTTGTACATCAATGCTAGCTGGTGGGCCAATCGAAGGCTTGCACCTTATGAGGGATTACCTTACTAAAGGGGTTTCTCCCCTTTCCCCTGGCATTGCTAAACACTGGTACCACTTTGCACTTTGGTATGGCATATCTTTATCAAATTTTGTCCTGGCTTTCATGTACATTGATTATGTGATTGTAAAACTGTGAATACCTTGATGCATGTGCATGTTAGTCTTGATGTATACCTTTATTAAATTGAACCTTGGCTCTTTCATATACAATGACTATGGAGTTATAAAACTGTCAATATATTGATATATGCATGTTAGTTCGCATCTGCTACTAGGGAAGATGTGCAATACTATTATGTGATTTTTGTTTGTGCCATTAGTACTTACCGCATCCATATTTTACAAATTGCACTGTTATTATAGGTGTCATTTTTGTAATAAAAAATATTTCATATTGAAAGCAGAAAAAACTCCTTTTTGTCCTAGTTTTTGAATGTGTATGTTTATGTGTATGTTTGAGTGTGTTTGCATGTGTAAATGTGTGTGAGTGTGGGTATACATGTATATGTGAGTGTGTGTGTATATGTGTGTGTATGTGTGAGTGTAAGTGTAGGTGTAAGAGTGAGTGTGTGTGTGAGTGCAAGTGTGTATGTGTATATGTGTGAGTGTGCATATGTGTGAGTGAGTGTGCATGTGTGAGTTTGTGTATATGGATATGTGTAAGTGAGTGTGTATGTGTGAGTGTATGCATGTGTGAGTGTATGCATGTGTGGATGTGTGTGTGCGTGTGCGTGAGTGTGAGTATGTGTGTGAGTGTATGTGTGTGAGAGAGAGAACAGTGATGTGGGGACATTACTACAAGATGGGGACCAGGATGGGGACATTTCTACAAGAAGAGGACCAGGATGGGGACATTACTACAAGAATGGGACCAGGATGGGGACATTACTACAAGATAAGAACCAGGATGGGGCATTAGTACAAGAAGCGAACTAGGATGGGAAAATTATGACAAGAAGAGGACCAGGATGGGGACATTACTACAAGAAAAGGACCAAGAAAGGGACGTTACTGCAAGATGGGGACCAGGATGGGGACATTACTGCAAGATGGGACAATGATGTGGACATTACTATAAGAAAGAGAGTAGGATGGGGCATTACTACAAGAAGGGGACCAGGATAGGGACAATAATGGAAGATGGGGACCAGGATGGGGACATTACTGCAAAGAGAGGACCAGGATGGGGGACATTCCTATATGATGAGGGCCAGGATGGGGGGCATTAATATAGGATTGGGACCAGGATGGAGCATTACTACATGTAGGGACCAGGAAGGAACATTACTACAAGAAGGAGACCAGGGAGAGAACATTACTACAAGATGGGTACCAGGATGGGGACATTACTACAAGAAGAGGACCAAGATTTGGGCATTACTACAAGAAGAGGACCAGGATGGGGACATTACGACAAGAAAAGCACCAAGATAGGGACATCACTGAACGATGGGGACCAGGATGGGGACATTACTAAAAGATGTGGATCAGTATGGGGATATTACTACAAGAAGGGGACCGGGATGGGGACATTCATACAACAAGGGGATCAGGATTTGTACTTTACTACATTGAGGGTTGCATTGACAATTCAACACAATGGGCAGTACTTTGAACACATTTTATAAGTGGTCATAAACTTGTAAATAACTTATCAAAGAATAAAGTTATGTTAAAACCAAGCACACCATTGTTTTTCTTATGAAATTCTCAATAAGTTTGCTGTGTTACATGACCCTCTTCCCATTGAAGAAAATAAAGTTGGATCTAAAATGTCCGACTTCAAAATGACCACCATGGCCTCCACCCATCTGGAAAAGTTGTCCCCCTCCCATACACTAATGTGCCACTTCCAACAGGAAGTTGATATCACCAACTATTCCCATTTTATTTAGGTTCATCCATATAAATGGCCCACCCTGTACGTATTGTGTTTCCCTGGATAGTAAGACAGCTGTCAGACTCTTTCCTGACCTGCTAATTAAAGCTTAAAAATAATTCCTGCTTCCCACACCCTGCTTTGATCTACGCATGCGCAGCCTCCACATCCTTGGTGGTAGAGGTAGATGCAGAAAGCCAACCAGAACCTCTTAGATGTCGTCTATCAAATGCCACAACACATCGCTGCGACATATTCCCCGCTCCAGGCCTACAGGCTTGCCCCACGACCCACATTGGGAGGAATATGAGGGTGTATCTTACAATCTGAATCTTGTTCATTTCTTTTTCTTACCAAGGGGGTTGCGGTGGTGGAGCAAAGTTGCTGGAGGCAGGGTCGCTAGCTAATCCAGGGTTGCAGCTGGGATTTTTGACAAATCACAGCTACCATTATCCCCATATATTACCTCATTGCCAGCCACCGCATCAAGACAATTTTCTAGGGACATGTGAAATGAAAGATTTGGTGTATGTAATGTGATGCATCAAATTTTGGGGCAGCTGTGGACTTATATTATAATAATAATAATCTTTATTTATATAGCGCCAACATATTCCGCAGCACTTCACAATTCAGAGGTACTGTATATATTTAAACAATCATAAGAAACAGTTAACAGAAAATACAATACAAAAAACAATACAAAGCATGGTACAATGCAATAATTAGAGCAAAATAATGACAGCCCTGCTTATAAGAGCTTACAATCTAACAATGAGGTAGGGGGTGACACAAAGTACAGGTGCTTATTTACAATATTCAATATTCTTTTGACTGTAACAAGCTAATAACCATGGACTGTCCCACCCTGATAATACCAGCTTGCTGTTGTCTGCTTTACCTGCGCTAGTTAACAAAAAAAGGTGGGTGCCTACACAGTCTTTTTCAATTATTTATTTATTAGTATTTCTCATTTTTAGTCATAAATAATTTTAAAAAATGACATCAGATCCCCCCTTAGGCTAAGTTCGCTATTTAGCGTTAGTGTTAATGCAGTGAAATCCAGTGGCATAACGCATCCCAGCAAAAGCAATGGCTTTTGCTGAAATGCGTTCACACGATCCGTATTTTTGTGGACGCACTTTCACTGCACAGTGTGCTCGCAAAAAGAATGAACATGTTAATTCTTTGCGCCTTTTTCAGCGCGCTTTTCTCATAGCCCTCATTATAAAATTTACTCTGGAAAAGCGCAGCCGAAAACGCGCAGTGTGTGAATGCAGTTGTGCTTTTTTGCGCATATATGCTGCAAAAACAGTCAACTGCATAAAAGTGCCGCATAAACAAAAAATACGCTATGTGTGAACATAGCCTTATTTTTGATGGCCAGCAAAGACAAAACAGACAGCAGTGGGCTGGTTTTATCAGGGTCTTACAGTCCAGCAATTCGAATTACAAAGGAGGATAACTAGGGCTTTATGGCAGCTGTGAAATTTTACATAGGCAATTGTAGTAACGGTCTGGTGGAACACTCCATTAGACCGCTACTTCAATTGCCTTTATATCTCCTATCCTTCAAGAGGGATCAGCGGCAGCAGCTCCGGGTATTTCTTGTAACAAGAGGAGCCATCTGGAGGACCTGCGGTTACCCGACAACCTGGTACTACACAACAGGACCTTTGGTGACGTATTTCGGGGGAAATCCGATCACATGATGCAACTTGGAGGTGCCGTACAAGTGGCAGCGACGGAGGCCAGCGTTCACCTGCTTTCTCCAGCAGTATTCCGTGCCATCCTCTCGCAACAAGCTACAAACAGCCCCAATAGGTGAGTGGCCTCTCAGCCCCAAATTTTAATTCCACTAAACCACCAGGTTTTTCACATTGCACTCCATTTTCTTTTACTTCCACAGTTACATTTTATAAAGCACTAGATTTGGTGCATATAATATGATGTGCCAAATCCTAGAGCAGGTGTGGGTGATATTTTTTAGGTGGGACGGGAGAATAACCATGAGCCGTCCCACTGTAATATTATCAACCACTGTTTTCTGCAATATCTGTGCTGAGTACCAAAAATGGTGGGACCCCACGTCGTTGTTTCCAGTTGTTTATTTAATTACAATATGGGGTCTCCTCTCATTTGATAAACATTGCAGATAAAGTAGACATCAGGAGTCTGATATTATCAGGGTGGAAAGAGTCATAAATATTGGCCCCCTCCCAGCCTAATATCAGCCCACAGCCGATGACTTTACCCTGGCTTGTTAGCAAATATAGGGGACACCATGTCATTTTTTTAAATTATTAATTTATTTTTACACTACAATTCAGGTTAGGAGCCAGACATTGTGGGGTTTGCAGGATACAGAGGGTGCAGGGCGTGTATAGTCTAACTGCAACCAATAACAAATCCTGTCACAGAGAATGGGGAAAAGCAGTGAATATTTGTAAGATTTAGTGTGCTGGTCAGGAAAAAATTCTCTAATCTATCAGGAAACCATGGTATGTATAATTATCCCACTTTAGTCCCAATTTTGCTTGCTTTTGCAGGCCCCTAGCCTTTACTGTGACCATTTTACAGCACTAAAGTTTGTTTCCCCAATGATTTATATGGGGTTAGAGGTTTAGAGTCAAGTATGGGTCAAATCCGTGCCCCAAACTAGATTTTTTTTCAAGGCCAACCGAACTAGACCAACCCAAACATCCACGGGTCCGCTCATCTCTGAGTTATATAGAGATAGTAAACGGAAGATGTTTTCCAAAAACAGTGTTACACTTCTCTAGATTGTGGTATAGCACCTCAACGATCTTCACTTAAAGGGGTACCTCATTGGGAACAAGTTACTACTTATCTATAAGGAAGATTACATACATAAGAACTATTATTGGTGGTATTTGAAAACTGAGAGCACCATTAAACATCAGCGGTAAGGTCATGCATCTGCTGCATTCATTCTCTATGGGACTGCTGGTGATAGTTACCTCGGGAAATCCAATAGATATGGCTCATGAGTGATAAGTGAGGGTCTTAGTGATCGAGCCTTCTAAAGATATTGTAGTTAATTACCCCTTTTATTTCAGATGCAAACCACTCACAAGTGGGGTGCAGTTTCTGGAAGAATCGGCCAAGTTCATTTAATTCTTTAAAACAATGATTTAATTTAAATGAAACTGTTTTTATTTGTCAAGTTTGGACTTTTTCCCGGGTCCATGTATAGACTAACAGACAATATTGGAAAAATCATTTATTACTAAAACATTTATAATATTAGAAAACAGGATGTATCATGGAATAAAAGAGAATCTCTGAAATGCGAGGAGGCATAGAAGCGTTTCTATAAATATTAAGGATTATGTACAATCCTATTGCAGAAGCAACCTGAGTCGGAATTATTTTTTTGGGTAATATTTGTTTTCTTATTATAGGCTTATACCTCCAAGTTCAGGATGTTACATCTGGAGAGACATACTAATCTCTAATCATTCTGCACAGAAATGATCTATTGAATGTGTTCTTTTAATATGAATTTTACAAACCACACAGTTCGGCTGCACGCTGTCTGGCTACGAACAATGCTGTAACCATTGCCAGAACACTCGTAGTACAGAATAAGCTGTATATGCTCTATGAATAATTCACAATCCCATCTTAACTTCTGCATATGAAACAAAGTACACAGTGTACAGATTTTACATTAAAACCACCAGCCTAATGTTTTATATACCTCCTTGTGTCACCAAAAGCGCTCCAATCTTTCAAAGCAGAAACGCAAGATCCCCAAAGGTGTTCTGAGATATTTTACTCCAAGGATTTTGCAGCAGTTTTATATTTTAAAATTCAAAAGTAGAAAAATTATAGATTGAGAGTGAGCACCTCTCACAGAAGTATATGTAAATTCCTTAGCATGCAATCAATGAAGTTATTAATGAATTTGAGGACTGCTTTGCTATAGTAGGTGTGGATCGCTGACATTTGTGAGGTTCCCGAGAACTTTCAGTGCTGCACCAACCTCGTGAGCGCTGATCATGCTATTATCAGAGTAAACATCACGCTGTTGTGTCTCCGAAATGATCACTGCTTATTCTCAAAGATGAAGCTTTAAGTGTCCAGCATGTTGGCATGGAGACAGATTTCCCAATGGGTGATACTACTCAGCCCAGCCAATATTCTGAGGAAACATTTGGTGATGCGGAGCAAGATGAGGAGGAAGAGGACTTGTTTTACTGTAGTACCGAGGGGCCTCCTAATGTTACAGAGGGGACACCCAACTCAAGCTTTATGTCTGTCCAGACTGGACGGGCTGGGGAGGAGGAGGTGGAGGAGAGTCAGTGTGATGAGAGGATGGTTACTGGTCCTACTGTTGTGGAAACCGAAGATTTGCCTTTTGCCAGCCTGACCCACATATCACAGTTCATGTGTAACTGTCTGTGGCAAGACCCTCTCATGATACACATTTTATCCAACAACCTACACTGGTTGGCCACCTTTCTTGATCCACGTTACAAGGAGAAATTTCCTGCTTCCTTTTGGAGTCACCCAACAGGTTGACAATGGAATCCTTTAAGAAGGTCGTTGTAGATTAGTTGCTGAAAACTTTACCCTAAAACAATGCTGGTGGCAGAGGTACCAGCTCTTTTCAACACCAAGGTATAATGGGGAGAGACACGAACACCAGGTCCAATAGAGGTGGGGTGAAAATATGCAGAATTTGGGCGATTTTCAATAAACCAGCTCAACAGCAAGGGCTATCTGTGCCTGTAAAGTTGCAGAACATGGTCAAGAGGTACTTAAGTGACCATATATGCATCCTTTCTGATGCTTCAGTACCCTTTAATTATTGGGTGTCCAAGCTGAACACTTTGCCTGACCTCTCCTTATATGCCTTGGAGGTTCTGGCCTGCCCAGCTGCTGGTGTCATGTCAGAGTATGATTTCAGTTACGCTGGGTTAATTATCACTGACAGGCGCACACGCCTCTCAACGAAAATGCAGACTGACTTACTCTGATAAAATTCAACAAGGAATGGATATCTCCAGTTTTTAATCCCTACAGATGACAGCAAGCCAACCTAAATTCACCCAAAATGCAGATTCTTCATGCTACTGCTGTAGACGTCAACCCGTTCACATAAAAAAGTTTCCTTCCTTTGTCAACTATGACTCAGCCCATAGGGCTAACTTTTGCAAATCCTATGCACATTGTATGGTGGACAAACCAGGATAGTATTCCTACCCCAGTCTAGCTACTATTTGTGATTGGAGACCCTTGGGATGGTATCTTCTTGTGTCAACCTTCACTTATACCATAGGGCTAATTTTTGTAAACCCTATGCACATTGTGCAGTGGACAAACCAGGACAATATCCCTAATCCAGTCTAGCTTTTTGTGATTGGAGACCCTTTAGAGATGGTATCTTTTTGTGTCAACCTTCACTTAGCCTATAGGGCTAATTTTTAGAAACCGTATGCACATTCTGCAGTGCACAAAACAGGACCGTATTCCTACTCCAGTCTAGCTACTATTTGTGTTTGGAGACCTTGGGATGATGTCTTCTTGTGTCAACCTTCACGCAGCCCATAGGGCTAATTTTTGCAAACCCTATGCACATTTTGCAGTGGACAAGCCAGGACAGTTTCTCTACTCCAGTCTAGCTACTATTTGTGATTGGAGACCCTTGGGATGGTATCTTCTTGGGTTAACCTTCACTCAGCCCATAGGGCTAATTTTTGAAAAAACTCACCAAAAATGGTCGCTTTTTTCTACCCCTTGCATCTAGCAGATGGCTGCAGATTCCCCCAGGAGGTAGCACATGCGTCTAGACACCAGTACACAGATCCCTGCAACCCATAACATGGGGGCGGTTTGTAGCAACCAGCGACCAGCCATGTATGCAAGGAGAGGCTGGTGGTGAATGCAGACACATGGACACCATTAGGCCCCTGCCACACTCAGGTGTTACATAGTGTCTGAGCAGCCTATTGGTGACGCCTCCTAGTAGACAGGGCGGGCTGCTCAGCACTGAAACATGCATCACTGTGACAGACGCCCCCTAGAGGAAAACAACCTCAACTGCAAAAGATAAAAAGATGCAGGTTGACACTAAAGATAATGTTGTAAGGTGTCAGTTGGTATTATGGCGCCAGAATATCATAAGCTCGTGACCCACCATTTTTGGTGAGTTTTTTCAATATAATATTAGTACCTATTCGGTGATTTTTGTTTAAAGCTAAATTATACATGTGTTATACATGTGGCTAGGTACTCGTGAGTGTAAGGGCCCTTGACGGTGGGTCACGAGCTTACGATATTCTGGCGCCATAATACCAACTGATACATGGCTGGTCGCTGGTTGCTACAAACCGCCCCCATGTTATGGGTTGCAGGGGTCTGTGTACCGGTGTCTAGACGCATGTGCTACCTCCTGGGGGAAATCTGCAGCCATCTGCTAGATGCAAGGGGTAGAAAAAAGCGACCATTTTTGGTGAGTTTTTTCAATATAATATTAGTACCTATTCGGTGATTTTTGTTTAAAGCTAATTTTTGAAAACCCTATGAACATTCTGCAGTGCATAAACCAGGACAGTATTCCTACTCCAGTCTAGTTACTATTTGGGATTGAAGACCTTTGGGATGGTGTCTTCTTGTGTCAACTTTTACTCAGCCAAAAGGGCTAATCTTTGCACTCACAGCTACCTTCTATTACTCCATGTCGCTTGACCTTTCCCATGTAGTCTCTGCCCTTTAACCTTCCTCTAGTGTTAGCTTTCTGTTACTCTTTCTTATGTTAATGGGTCGGTTTTGACCCGTGTCTTAAATCACCCCTAGGATACCCTAAAAACAGTTATTTAAGAACCAATTTGTTTCTTACCTCTTAGTTACCTTGTTAGGGTTTCTCATCCATGGAAGGATTGATTTTAATATTTTTGTGGTGGCCCCCTGGGCCTTTCATTTGAGAGCATACCCATCATTTTCAATATAAAAATATTGTCAAATGAACCTCAAGAGAATAATATAAACTTAAAAAAGTTTGTTATATAACCTGAATATTACTGAAGAGTTTTAGAACACATTTCTTAAATGTAAAAAAAAGTATACATATCCATATTTTATATTATTAACTCTAGTAACATCTATGGTGTTACGGGTCAATTTTGACCCATATCTAACTACTTTATGAAAAAGGCAAAAAACAGTTTTTGTTTTTTTTATTGAACCTTAATACAAATAAAAGATGAAAATTATATTAACATGAATAGCAATAATAATAAAAAGTAGATTTTCTAGGTCAAACAAACAATCAATCAAGCAAATCAACAGAAATCAAGTACTAGTATTTAGTTGCATGTGTGGCAAAAAGTGACACTTTTTTTGCAGAGGTATTTTTTGCAGGCGAAGCACGATGTGTTTGTCTCACTGGGGTTGTGGCTGTTGTGGTTGATGTTGAGGCAGGCCTGGTTGAGGAGGATTCTGGTGTTAATGCTCTTTGTGTTGCTGTGGGTGTGGACGAAGCACTTGTTGAGCTCTTGAGTTTTCGTACCAAGGCTGCAGCGGCTGAGTCTCGGGGCACTTGTTCCCTTTGGTCAATGTGCGCCTTGACAAGGGATCTTCCTAGTTCCTCAAGAAACATCCTCCGCTTGTTTTTTTTCTTTGAATTCTATCCTTGGTGAATGGTGGGTCCACAACACAAATGAATTGCATGCTGACACATCAAGGATGTTGTAAAATACAACCGTTGGCCATCTCCTAGTCATTCACTGGCAGGTGTAGGTGGCAGTCAGCTTGTCCAGGTTGTCCACTCCTCCTTTGTTTTTGTTATAGTCCAGGATGATTCTGGGCTTTTTGTCACTTCTGATGACACAGCTGCATCTTTGTGAAGTGTGGACATCAGTACCACATTCCGTTGTTTCTTGGGGTAGTATGAAACAGCAGTGGTGGTGTCTGTAAAAACAAACTTTGAGGAAAGTGGAGCCCTGTCCTTCATCTGCAACAATTCAGCGGGCAGTTCAGGTTTGTTTTTTTTCACTGTGCCCACCATGGTGATTTTCCTCCTGAGAAGTTCTTGTCCAAGGTCATAGCTGGTAAAAAAATTGTCACAAGCAATGTTGTGACCCTGCAGTCCAGTAGTCATATCGAGGACTACACGTTTTCCTTGGCTTTTTTCAGGGATGCCGTTTGCAGACATACCTGTGTACTGTGTAAATCTGTAGATTCCATGCATAGCTAGTTTTTGTATCACAGGCTGTCCAAATTTTTATGCCGTATTTGCCTGGCTTACTTGGCATGTATTGCCGGAACGGGCATTTTCTACGAACAGGGAGAAAATGTTCGTCTACTGTCACCTCTGGCCCTCGGTTGAACATCAGTGGAAGGAGCTGCACCCATTTGTCCCAAACATCCCTGATGGGAGCAAGTTTGTCAGATTTTGTTCTGGTGTCTCTGTTGTCAAATCTGAGGACTCTTGATATCATTTGAAAATTTTGAAGTGACATTGTTGCCCGGAAAATATTCCTGCCTGTCGATGCGTCCGAGAGACCATCAGTAGCCTCATTGCAGGATTTGTACACTCCAGCAAGGAGAAGAACACCAATGCAGGCACCCAGGACATCATCATGAAGGTCATTCCACATGTTGCAGTAAAATTTTTTTCCTTCAAGGTTTGTCATAGCAATAATGACTTTTTTTATTGACAATGGCATAAACAGATCAAAACATGTCTTGATGTCACTTACTGTTGTCACAGCAAACCTTGTGATCCCAGGGTTCATTGTTATGACATTTTCAGCATCTGCCCTGCCATGTACATCTGGAGGTACTGAGCTCCAACTGATCTTGCCACTTTTGGATTTGAATCTTTCAGCGGGAGCAGCTTCAGCACCAGTGACCTCCTCATCAGACTGATCAGAACTGTCTGTTTCTTCCGGTTGATACTCCACATCATCTTCCTCCTCAAAAACCTGTTCATCTGTATCAGTTTGCTGCTGTGTGTCCTCTGATTCATTATCATCTAAGATATAATCCATAATTTGGCTTACATCAAATCTTCTCCTCATTGTTGCATGTGCAAACTGGAGATGTATACTCTGCAAAGTACCAACTGTAAGCTGATTTGGCCATACATGCCTGGACATGTCCCTAACTCAAGTTGTTGGAGATAGAGCTGGCTGTGGGCTGTTGGTTTATATTGTTTTATGAGTTCAGTTTTGGGATTTATTATTGTTTTTTTTACTCTTATATTAGACCTGGTTCGAAATTGACCCCAACAACACAAATGTTATAATTTTAATAAGGTATTCACTGATCTCAGGCTAGTCCTGTGTTGAGACTCCTAAAAGAACTGGTCTCCCTGAGATCAGTGAATACTTTGTTTTGTTGGTCTTCTAGGCATTGCTCCCACCTAGCCAGAATCCTACTCCACACTGAAGAGGGGCAACACCCCGAAACAGCTGTATGTGGATGGATACCTGGCCCTGGTATTTCCTTGTCATATCTTTAAGCTTGTAAAGAGCTGGATATTGACTCAAAGGGCCACTTAATATGGTGATTATCATGGCTAGGTCCTTCACTAGAGGAAGATCTTGCTAGTCCTGTGTTGAGACTCCTAAACGAGGCTCCACAGACTCTATTTGCATATTCATAATTTTAATAAGAGCATTTTACAATTTAGTAAAATAGTTTTATTTATTATATTTTGTTTAAAAATAAGTTCCTAATAAAGTCAAAAAGTCTTGATGCAATAAACAAATGTATGTAGAATTTGTATGCATTTAAAACCTAAAATGGGTCAGTCACGACCCTAACACTAGAGGAAATGGCCCCATTGAATAGAATGCGAAGCTATCATGAGGCAATAGGCACTGTAGTTATGAAAGGGTTAAATGGGTTTTTGTTCTGACAGAAGTATCAGGTCAGAACTAGTTTTAGCTGGTCTTTTGCCCGCCTAAATCCTAGGGGACAGATTGGTTGGTAAAGGTCAGGTGTCACTGACCTGTGTGTATATAAGTAAGTCCCTTGGGCTGTCCAGTCAGAAGACATCACCTGAAGAGATCCCCCACCCTCCCTCCCTTGTTTATGATGGTTATTTAATTTATTTTATATTTTTAAGACATGGTACTTTGTTAAAGGTAGGGTTGCCCAGGGTTCCTGGGTGGACCGCTTTGAAAAATTTTATGATGAATGATTGGTTATTTTTTATATGTATTTGTGGATAAATTATCCAAGTGGTTATTTTAACGTGAAGAAACTTAATAAAGTACCACCAAAGTTTTTAGCCCACAATGTTCTGAAGAGTCTTTATTTATTTTAAGTTATATTTATTATAGAATACTTTGTGCCTTATTGTCTCATGAGTTAAATAGTAGAGAACCGTAAAATATGACAAAGTGAGAGCACTCTGAAATGTACACACGAGGGACCTCCAAAATTTCAACAGAAGGGCACTTCCAAATGTATGTTACAGGGCCTCATGAGGGCTCTTACTAAATTCAGGTTTCTTGCCTACTGCAGGCATCTGAACATTTGAATATAGGGCCACTGAATCACTTGGCAGTGGAGGTGTAGGAAGAGGAGGAGGGTTTTGCCCAACACTACAATGGGCACATTGTAAAATGCTATGGAAAATATATTCCGCTATCTGAGTTTCAATGAGGGACAGACCGCCCAAATGAGTAAGTAACAGCGGTGCCTCCAAAATGTACGTTACAGGGCCATCTCTGGGCCCTCAGCAATCTCAGGCTTCCTGCCTACTGCAGGCCCTATAAACATTTAAATCTAGGGTCGCAAAATTTCATGGAGGTGGAGAAGAAGGAGGGGGAGGAGGAGGGTTTTTCCCAGCCCTACAATGGGCCTGTTGTAAAGTGCTATGGAATATGTATTCCACTATCTGAGTCTCAATGGGGGAGGGACTGCCCAAATATCTAAGAGCGGCTCTCCACAAAGTATGTTACAGGGCCACCTGAGGCCTCTTGGGGTCAAAGATCAACATACCTACTGGTACGTTGTAGCTGGCTTGTAAAGTGGTGGGGAATAGCTAACTAAAAGTGATGTATGACAGAGGGACCTACAAAATGTATGATTCATGGCCCTCCCACTTGTAAAAGGTGAAAAAAGGTACAACAATATGTATAATCAAACGCTAAAAGCGATATTCTTTTGTTTCTCTGGTTTATTTAGCCTTGTATACAAGTGATTATGCAGGAAAAACTGTTTGCTTTTGTGTATTTGTAACAGTGGCGTAATCCTGCGACAAAGCTATTCCCATAAACCATATGTGAGTCAGAAATGCATGCAGGCATATTCTCCAGGTTCTTCCTGTTCTATTTCACCCACCCATTTAAGCCTTTACCTCAAGCCCCAGACCCCTTTTTTAGGGTCCCACAGACAATTACTTGCATTTCCCATTGACATATATTGTACTCGCTATTCAGAACGAATATGCGATTACTACAAAGTACTCATAACGAGTGGAGCGATTACGAATATACGGTACTCGCTCATCACTGAGTGTACCCTGACCAAAAACCACCATATGTATAAGGCTAGAGTCACAACTGGGCGAGATACATGAAAGAGAGACTTGACCAAGTCTTGCATGCATCGCCTGGATCCGCCACCAGCATTCCAGACAGAAGCGTGCAGCTCCTCAGAAATAGATGCAGCTGACACGCTCCTGTCTGGAGATCCGGAGCCGTACGGGGTGATGCATGAGAGATTCATGTGAGTTTCTTCCATGTCTCTACAGCCTAAATATGAGGCTCCATATCCTTGAAAACAATGAGGGGAGGACACTGGGAGGATATGTGCCAGTTTCTAAGGTGTCAAGTACCATGTTATAAGGAGTTTATGCTCATATGCAACAGGAGCATTGTATATAGAAATTTTAACAATGGACTTGGTCACATCTTGCAATCTATGAAGAAAAAAGATTTTTCGAGATCTTCCTCGATCTTCTTTCAAGCAAAATATGTAAGAAAAATGTATTTGATGGAAAGTCAAGTGATCTCTACAGGTTCGATATATTTTCTAGTCATTAAGGGTTATATTAACCTAATAAGGTCCAAGTGCTATAAATTTACAGCAATGGGTCCTGAGCTTTAACCTTACACTATATTTAAATTTATGTGCAGGGTTATTGCTCCTGCGCCCGAGCAGGTGAAGGTCAGATCTCCAGCTATGGAAACCACCAGGGACAAAGGGATGAAAACAGAAGCAGTTTATCATCGCTTTTGTCTTCTATTTCACCAGCTCAGTCCTCAGTGAGCAATAGGTAAGGCATAGAAACATCGGGATTAACGGTGTATACTGCATAGCAGAGGTGCTGGGTTTTAACAGATTTAGATCAGTTCAACCAGTGTTCTATGTAGATATAGTGGGCTATACCCTCCAGTGACTATGACGCCAATGAATGCCCCAGTTACAGTGGTTAAAATGATCAAGAAAAAAATGTTCCCCAGAGATCTTTACAAATTATCTAAAAAAAAATACACAAGACATAAATAACATTTGTGGGAAAAAAGCAAGTAATAAATAATAAAATGCAAAATGACTCCACTGCAAAAAAATAAAAAATCAGATGTTAAGAAAGAACATATTAGAAAAATATAAGAAAAAACAACCTGGTATCTACAAGAAAAAGCTATAATATGGAGAATTGATTGGTATGAAACGTGAAGAGTAAAAAATAACAATTTTTTAAAATATAATTAAAATTTGCTTTTTTCAGTAACTCTATAAATGACATAATTCTAAGTATGTACCCCAGGAAGATGCTAAAAAGTAATACAATCTTTTAAAGATAAAAAATAGCCACATGCAGTCATGTCAGTGACAACAATAAAAAAGTTGGAGCTGCTGAATAGAGGATCAAGGGCACAAAAGCATAAATCAATACGTTAAAGCCTTTTCAGATCAGTTCATTAAAGGGAGTTTATCAGAAGGTTTTTTTTGCTACCTCATCTTACAGCAACATAATGTAGGCAAAGAAAATCTGAATCCAACAATGTATCACTTGGATTACTGGCTGAAGCCTTTCTGTCACAAAGTATTTAGATTGAGCCATGTAGCTGAGCTGGCCGAGCTGCCCCTGCCCAGACCATGCTCTGAAGAGAGATTGTGCATTGACTCTGAAGTGTCAATCACAGCAGGGGGTGTGTTGGACTGCCCTGGGCATGAGTTTCTATTCCTGCAATGTTACTCACAGGTTAATAAAATCCTTTAGTTTACATAAACAATGCAAGGCACACAGATAAAAGAATATGCAAATAGAGTCTGTGGAGCCTCGGTTAAGAGTCTCAAACACAGGACTAGCCATATATCCCTCCAGGGAAGGACCCATCCAAGGGGTGGCTCCTTGCGGAGAACACCATAACCACCATATTAAGTGGCCCTTTTAGTCAATGTCCAACTCTTTTACAAGTTTAGAGATATGACGAGGGAATACCAAGGCCAGGTATCCATCCACAGACAGCTGTTTCAGGGTGTTGCCCCTCATCAGTGTGGAGTAGGATTCTGGCTAGGTGGGAGCAAGGCCTAGTAGCCCAACATCGCAAAGCATTCACTGATCTCAGGGCTGGGTCCTTCCCTGGAGGGATGCATGGCTAGTCCTGTGTTTGAGACTCCTAACCGAGGCTCCACAGACTATATTTGCATATTCATAATTCCTAGGGGGCAATGTGCCTAGGAATTTACTGTGTTTGAGCACTTTAGCCAGCTGCCCACAGTGTTTTCTTGGACTCATCTCCCTGAGGTCAGTGAATGCTTTGCGACACAGATAAGAGAGGCACAGATGCTTTTTGTTTTTAAACTCTTACATCATGCTGTCCTCAGCTTACATAACAAAATCCTGCTGACATTCCCTTTAAGTGGTTGAAATATACATGCTCAACAGGTATTTGAATGCTATTGCTGGGTTTGTGTGGGTTTTCTCCTGATTCTTCAGTTTCCTCCCACACCCCAAAGATATACAGGTGGGGATTTAAATTGTGAGCCCAAATGGGGATAGTGATTATAATATCTGTAAAGTGCTGTGGAAATTAACTCTGCTATATAAGTAAATAAAATATATTAATAAGAAAAAATTGTTAGTATATGGATTTTTTTTTTTTTAGTTTTAATGACTGAATAAAGTTACAGATTGCAGAATATTTCTACATTTTTCTTACAGGTATATGTTTTTTTAAATTACATTTTTCCAAGCCACCTCTCCCCTACCCCAATGCTCCCATCGCACAAGGAGAACAAACATTCACTCACTGGTCCGTAGCAATCCACAATTTTTTTCCCTCTGGAGGTTTTTGGTATTGTATTGATCCCTACAATAAATTCTTCTTCTTTCATTTGTATAATTTTGTGTGAATACTGGATCCAAAGAGCTGAAGGCAAAGTTTATAGGACATCTATTGAAGAACAATGAGTTTCCAATTGTAATTTTGCATAACTTTATTTTATTCTTTATTTTGTCACCTAATAAAATGAATAAATAAAACAATTGAGAAACCTCAGGTCTTCAAGATCACAAACTTCATCCGATATCCATATTGATATTTTCACAGTAAGGCTACATTCACACATCGAGTTTTTTTCCCGCCACGTATTTCACCCAAAAGCGCCGGTGGAAGTGAAGTCACACAGGGGCAGGAATAATCCTGTTCCAGTGTGACATGTTGGGGCTGTACGTTTGCTTTAGCAGTGTATGTATATACACTGCTAAAGTGAAATAAAAGTAAGAAATGGTTTAAAAAATAAAAATTAAATACCTCTCCGCAGACTGTTCCGGGAAGGCATCCATGTCCGATCGCTGCACGGAGCAGAATCAGCTGACCGACGTGATCATCTGATGCATCACCTGACAGCATCAGCTGAGCAGTTTAAACCGCTCAGCTGATGTGTCAGTTACCAGCATCAGCTGATTGTTGAAATCGCCAGCCAAAACTGGGGGCTATGGGAGAAGGACACGTAAAAATGCGCAAAGAATTGACATGTTCATTCTTTTTACGCACGCACTTAGCATTGAAAGCGCATGCACAAAAAGACGGAATGTGTGAACGCATTTCAGCAAAAGCCATTGATTTTGCTGGGATGCGTTCCAGCGCTACATTTGACTGCGTTTACACAAGCGCTAAATAGCGCTGCTTAAATGGTGAATTACGCAGCGTGTGAATGCAGCCTAACATGACAATTCTTTGCACATTTTTACGTGCGCTTCTCCCATAGCCCACATTATAAAATTGGCTCGGGAAAAGCGCAAGTGAAAATGCGCAGAGTGTGAATGTAGTTGCACTTTTTTGCGCAAAATACAGCAAAAATGCGCAACTGCAAAAAAAGCGCTGCTATTACGCTGTGTGTGAACGTTGCCTAAGCATGTTTTGCAGAGCTGTTGTTTCAAATCTCATATATATCCTGACTCAGTAGTAGATGCACACAGATTTTTGCTTAGACCAAGTGCATTTCACCTTCATCAATCCTTTTCGAACGTTGAGTTTATTATATGTATACTGTCAAGGACTGGAAACCTACTTAGGCCCCGAACACTCCTACCCCTGAGTGCCATGTAGATCTTCTTTAAAATTTGCACAGTCATTAGTCCTTCTCTACATTGGGGACACCTAGGTACACTCATTTCTCCCATCTCTTTATGCAACTATAAACACTTCGCTTAAACTAAGGAAAAAAAGCTGAAAAGCACTCCAGTCCGGATAGAATAAAATCCAAAACTTTGTTGGCACATGTTAAAAATCATAGAGATGTTAGAACAGACTTAATGCATTTCTGGTGCCAGAGCAAAATCCTTAGTCATAGAGAGTCAACTCCCTATGACTAAGGATTTCACTACTGGTACCAGAAACATGCCAGAACTGTTCTTGCATGTCTATGCTTATTTAACATGTGCCAGTGCAGTTTTGGATTTTATTCTGTCTTAACTGAAGTGCTTTTCTATTTTTTTCCTCAGTTTTACCTATTTTGGATGATGTTCTGCCAGTAGTTGATTGCACTCCTGCTGGAACATGGCATTTGGCTTCACATGCATTGAGTGGTGAGCTTCATTATTTGCTTTTTTGTAAACACATTGCTTGTAGAAGTTAACAGAATGCAGACACTTCTGGTAAGCATGATACATCTCTTGGTTTTAATGGCCTCATGCATTGCAACTTCAGCAGCAATGGAGCATTGTATGCCACAGTAATTGTAGTATCTTTTGCTAAGAAATCCATCAAGACTACTCCATATTGGTCCCAAAAGGCTGTAAGCATGACCTTGCCTACCGAGGGGCTGGGCATGTGTCTACTTTGGAGGTGGTGAGTCATGATGTTTCCAATGTATCGACTCGACTTTAGTCTCCGGAACAAAGTGATAGACCCAACTTCCATCCTGTATGATCAGTCTGTTGACAAAGTCCTCATGGTTTGACAACATTCTACTTGTTCCTGCTTCCGGAAAGGTGTGAGCAGCTGGGAAACCAGTTAGAGATACCTTATGCATTTGAAGATCGTCTTGGATGATTTTTACCCCCACATTAATCTTGAAATTTTGGACTAGAGGGGAATGGTTACTATTTGATTTTACAAAATGATAGCCTCCACTTGTTGGATAGTGTGTTGATCGATAGCAGAATGTGATCACCCTGGAATTGCAGTAGTTTCCACCGAAGTTTGACCACATTTGAAATTACAGTGCCAATCCTTGATGACATCATATGATGAGGAACCGTAATTCTAAACCTCTTTCATCCCATCAAAGGTCTGCTAGGATGGGCGTTCTTTCAAGTAAAGTATTGGCTGCGGATTATTAAGAATACTCTCCACACGTGTGACAATTGAGCTTCTTTATTTAGCAACAATCAGGAACAATATATGATAACCTTAATAGATAAGGAATAAATAATTTGTGTGTCTCTATCTGTGCAGCATCTGCAGCAGGCTGCTTCTTCTGTCATACACAGACACAGGAAACAAGATACAGTTACATGCTCTTCCTGTGTGAGCCTCTGGGAGTTTATTTTTGTTCTAACATTATAAACAGCATATAAATCTAGCAAATAAATACTCATAGACAGGAATGGCATTGTTGCACTATACATAGTCCAACACCCCGACTCAACAACTGTTTATTCTGTTAGTCCCATTGCGGTTCTGATGTCCACAAACTTGCCTCTTGATCATGGCTTTGTCATACCATCAGCTATCACCTTGTTAGACTCACAATACACAAGCTTGAGTATAACACATTCCACTAGGTCACGTAAGTGGTGATGTTTTACATCAATGTGCTTAGTCCTTGAACTTATCTTCTCACTGCTTGCAAGTTTAATGCATCCTTGTTTGTCCTTATAGATAACTGTTGGCTGAACTAGTGGCTTTATGAAATCTTCAAAAAGTTATTTCAACCTAATTACTTCTTGACTTGCAAAGCAGCAGACATATTGTTCTGCCTCCCAGTATTTAATCTGTTTTATTCAATGAGCTCTGTAATAATAATACCAAATAGACATTCAATAGTAGAATGTAGAAATCTTAATTGTAGATTCTAGTGAGGTAGGAGACCTTTCATTTCTAGTGAATTGGCTACTTCCAGCAGCCAATGCCATGTTTGCAGTTCTATTTTTATTTTTCTATATCTGATTCTCCTTCTCTCAAAATGCATTATGGTAGCTCAGTTCTCCATTCCCTTTACTCTTCCATCTAAGAGAAGACATCTCTACTACTGTCCCTACGGGATTGCATTGCCGGTATGTAGTTATGCTTTATGTTGCCGTTGTTTTAATGTTGTCCTAGTTAAGGCTAGGGTCACACTTGCAGATTGTAAATGCGTTTTTGGAGATCTGCGTTTTTAAAACGCATGTAAAAAAAGCACCCATAGGCCCCCATGCAAAAAACGCATGACCCAATAGCAAAAATGCATGCCCCAATAGCAAAAACGCATGCCTAAAGTGCATGCGTTTTTAAAAGAGCACCAAAAAATGTGCATGCACTATTTTTTGCTGCTGATTCTAAAACGCATGGAAAAACGCATGGGTGCCTAAAGGCACCTAAATAAATGCATGCAGAAATGAAAGAAGCATGCAGAAACGCATGCTTATTTTAAACGCACTTAAAAAATTCTCATGCCAAGTGTGACCCTAGCCATAGACAGGAATGGAGGTGCTGCACCAAACATATTTAAACATAAAGAAACTCGTTGACTGCTCTGTATTCTGCTGGGTCTATTTATTATCACACCTCACACCAATTCTGCACCTGTAAAAGAATTACTGTTAACAGTTCAGAGTTGCAAATCGAGAAGTAACCTATAGAGACTTATATCATTACACTTGAAGTTTAAGCGTCATGCAATAAATACTCAACATGTGCAGAAGACTTCAAGATTCTCATTGACTTTGTGGCATCAAGAACCTCTTCAGGACAAATCTTCATTGAAAAAAAATGCATACAAAAGTGCCAAAAACACACCGTGGGCAAACAGCCTTAGGCTAGGGTCACACTTGCATATTTTACTAGCGTTTTTGGAGACTTGTGTTTTCTGAAAAGTGTCCACACACCTGCGCTCTAAGTATTTAGCGCTTCTGCGCTGAATACTTAGATTTTGTGAGAGTAGTGCAGGTGGTGTGTGCCGGCGCTTCCTTGAAACGCAGCCCCTGGTTACCCGATGTGTATTGTGGTAACCAGTTCATACAGCAGGTTGCCTAGTGACCACTTATGCTGAGCGCACAGGGAAACGCTGTTAGCAGCGTTTCCCTGTGTGCTCGGCATAAGTGATGACTAGGCAGCCTGCAGTATGAACTGGTTACCACGAAACGCATGGCAAGTGTGACCCTAGCCTTACTTGTCCCTTTAAATCTCTTAAAAGGGAAATAGGCCCTTTTCACATCTATGCGTCCCTGGGTTTGCCTGCGTTCACATTGCGCGTTTCCGGGTGCAGCTGGTCAAGCACATGCGTGGTGATGACGGCACAGTCACACTCGCGCTTCCGGGTTTTCGGCTCCTGCACTCGGCTGTGCTCGGCAAGGGCAGTGCATCTATGCGCTTGCCTGCACTTGCCTCGAAATGCACCTGTGCTTGCATTTGCGCTTGTGCAGGGCAGGAAGGGCAGGCAAACGCAGGGGCTGCATAGAAGTTAAAAGGGCCATATATATTAGTTAATATAGGTTGCACAGCAAAGTCAGTCTTCTTCCTTGGGTGGAGCACGATAGCATAGAAAGAAAATGAAGTATATCTGCATTGGAATATTCCCTGAACAAAAAGGTTTTGCTTGGCATAAACTTTGCCTATAATTTGTCTAGACGTGCAATATGTAGAAGAGTGTAAATTAGAATTTAACATTGTTTCATTTGTGTGTTTTCAGGGGAAATGTCGAACCATTGGAGAAAGACACAGCAAAACAAATAAAAATCAATTTACATTTTAAAGCATGTTGTACTAATTCATAGCTGGAAGGATTACAAATAATTATTCAACTTGAGACTTTTAGACCATTCATTTTTTTTTTAGGCAGGAGATTTCTCTTTAAACTAAATCAATAATTTAAACCCATACACAAATCACAACTGCAGGGAAGCCAGCAGAAAGGTAATACATTTATTTCAAGCTGGGTGTTATTGTATGATATTAAAGTCACACTATTGTTGGAAAAATAAAATCCCAATGCTGAATCGCAGATGAATAGTGGGAGATTCTCGGGTTTTATAATGAAGGCAACCGCATAGCATGCTTTAGGCATTGTCAGTTTGTTTGGAATATCTGGCAATAACTCTCATAGATTTTTTTAGGAAACAGTTTTGCATTGTTGCACAGCTGTGACTCTTCTTTAATCATACAAACCGGCTCTGTCAAGTATTTACGCTGTTTTCATTTTTGACACTTAAAGAAAATGCATCTTCTTACTATTTTAAATTATTAAAATAAAAAAACAAATATTTTTTCTTTCTACTTTTCTTTTATGATAGTATTTAATTTTTTACTGTATAGCACTGAATTACAGTACTCATTGCTCAGAGTCTGCATTAGGGCACAAAATCTAAATTCATTATCAGTAACTTTTTCGAGGCATCGGAATACCTTGACGATATCCAGGCTGGTCTATATTAAACCAACTCTGGCTGAGCGGATTGTAAACAAAAATACCCTGAGGACTAGTTTAGGGCCACTTCACACTGCGGCGTGATCCGGTTTGGGGCTGTCCGGGAGGACCCTGACAGCCGCGGACCGGATCAGCACACAGGACTGGGGGACTAATATGCCCTCCGGTCCGGTGTGCAGCGCACGCAGTTCCCGCGCCGCGGTCCTGACCTGTCAGCAGCTGCAGCTGCGTGCGCTGCACACCGGACCGGAGGGCATATTAGCCCCCCAGTCCTGTGTGCTGATCCGGTCCGCGGCTGTCTGGGTCATCCCGGACAGCGCCGGACCAGATCACGCCACAGTGTGAAGCGGCCCTAATATGATAAAAACCATGGCTGTAGATAATTTTGATGGGTAGTCATTTAATAACCTGTTTAGGAGGGCCAGCCATGTTTTTGAATTTGCACAGAACTGTCAGGAAAATGTAATTCTGAGCACAAAGGTTGTCATTGTTCACAGCAACACAAATTTTCAAAGGACAAGCGCTGCTGAATAGAGTGGACCCTTGGAAGTCCAAGCTCTGCGGGTCCAGCCGTACGTTAGATAAAGTTCTGTTCTGGTTTCAAACTTAACTTGAACCCTATTGGAAGACACAGTTCAGGAAGCCAGCCATAAGCAAATACACCCAATAATGCTGATTTTACCCCCCAGTCCCAGCCATTCAAACACTGCAAGTGGCCGAGTACTGAGCATACCCGAGCACAGAGATGCTCACTGCAGTGGTTTGTATATGTAAAACACTCAAGCACCAAACCTGAACACTGATTTGTTCATAAAGACTGTGTTCGGTATGAACACAACTTGAAAGGTAAGGTTCGGTCATCTCTAATGCTGAGAACAATTATTGCTTTAAGATAAAAAAAAGATCATTTCAACCAACAAATGAGTGTTTCACCCTAAAATTTTTGCTCCTAATTGTAGATAAAAATATCTATCTGTAGGTAAAGGGAGACTACAGCCATTCATTTTCATCTGTTAAATTCTGTGTCACTACCCAGAGGTCATTTTGGTCACCGAATCTGAGATCCCAGGTTGTCTTCCTGAGAACACAAGGGCTTCATTCTGCAGGTGGCTTCAAAGTGAAGCAACAAATGGTGATCTATGGCAGGGTCTTCTATTTCATATCTTTCTAGGGAAAGAAAGAGCTATAAAACTAAATTAGCCATGGTCCAGTCACAGACCAGGAATTAGAATATTAAAATTGAAAGGCTGTGCTAGAAACTCGACTTTAAGCTCAAACCTATAAAAAGGCTTGACAGCCATGAGATCTTTGTTCGCAGATGGAGCAGTTGAATTACTGCTGTGGTCCAGATTTCACCTCTCCGTATCCAAGGATAAAGAAAGAGACATTAGACTAGAACATTTAGGTATTTCTGTAAGATCCTCCCTTTTATTTTATAACTGTTTTGCATATTTGTATGTCCTTTTTATTTATTTTTTATATCTTTTTATTATAAACACAATGAGGGTGTTCTCAAACCCCTGGTAAAAGAGACATCCAGCTACATTAAGGCCACAACTGATCTATTGAATAAACTATCACCAATAGGTCCCTACCAGAAGGAGCTATCCTCACCACCATGTATATGGAATCTCTGAACAGCAATATCCCACACCAGGATAGATTAAATTCCTGCAAAACCTTCCTTGAAAACACAAGGATTGATGCTGATTGTGTGGTGAAGCTTACAAAATTCATCCTCATGCACAACTATTTTACATTTGATGACAACATATACAGTTGTGGCCAAAAGTATTGACACCCCAGCAATTCTGTCAGATAATAGTCAGGTTCTTCCTGAAAATGATTGCAATCAGAAATTCTTTGGTATTATTATCTTCATTTAATTTGTCTTCAATGAAAAAACACAAAAGAGATTTGTCCTAAAGCCAAATTGGATCTAATTCCACACCAAACATAAAAAGGGGTGGTGGGCAAAAGTATTGGCACTGTTAGAAAATCATGTGATGCTTCTCTAATGTGTGTAATTAACATCACCTGTAACTTACCTGTGGCACCTAACAGGTGTTGGCAATAACTAAATCACACTTGCAGCCAGTTGACATGGATTAAAGTTGACTCAACCTCTGTCCTGTGTCCTTGTGTGTACCACATTGAGCATGGAGAAAAGAAAGAAGACCAAAGAACTGTCTGAGGATTTGAGAAACCAAATTGTGAGGAAGCATGAACAATCTCAAGGTTACAAGTCCATCTCCAAAGACCTGAATGTTCCTGTGTCTACCGTGCGCATGTCAAGAAGTTTAAAGCCCATGGCACTGTGGCTAACCTCCCTAGATGTTGACAGAAAAGAAAAATTGACAAGAGATTTTAACGCAAGATTGTGCGGATGGTGTATAAAGAACCTTGACTAACATCTAAACAAGTTCAAGCTGCCCTGCAGTCCGAGGGTACAACAGTGTCAACCCGTACTATCCGTCTGCGTCTGAATGAAAAGGGACTGTATGTTAGGAGACCCAGGAAGACCCCGCTTCTTACGCTGAGACATAAAAAAGCCAGGCTAAAGTTTGCCAAAACTTACCTGAGAAAGCCTAAAATGTTTGGAAGAATGAGACAAAAGTAGAGCTTTTTGGGCAAAGGCATCAACATAGAGTTTACAGGAGAAAAAAAAGAGGCATTCAAAGAAAAGAGCACGGTCCCTACAGTCAAACATGGCAGAGGTTCCCTGATGTTTTGGGGTTGCTTTGCTGCCTATGGCTCTGGACTGCTTGACCGTGTGCATGGCATTATGAAGTCTGAAGACTACCAACAAATTTTGCAGCATAATTTAGGGCCTAGTGTGAGAAAGCTGGGTCTCCCTCAGAGGTCATGGGTCTTCCAGCAGGACAATGACCCAAAACACACTTCAAAAAGCACTAGAAAATGGTTTGAGAGAAAGCACTGGAGACTTGTAAGGTGGCCAGCAATGAGTCCAGACCTGAATCCCATAGAACACCTGTGGAGAGATCTAAAAATGGCAGTTTGGAGAAGGCACCCTTCAAATATCAGGACCTGGAGCAGTTTGCCAAAGAAGAATGGTCTAAAATTCCAGCAGAGCATTGTAAGAAACTCATTGATCGTTTCCGGAAGCGATTGATCGCAGTTATTTTGGCTAAAGGTTGTGCAACCAAGTATTAGGCTGAGGATGCCAATACTTTTGTCTGGCCCATTTTTTGGAGTTTTGTGTAAAATGATCAATGTTTTGCTTTTTGCTTCATTCTCATTTGTGTTTTTTTCATTGAAGACAAATTAAATGAAGATAATAATACCAAAGAATTTGTGATTGCAATCATTTTCAGGAAGAAACTGAGTATAATCTGACAATATTGCAGGGGTGTTAATACTTTTGGCCACAACTGTATTTACAGGAGACTGGCACAGCATTGGGAAGCAAAATGGCACAACAATATGCAAATCTTTTGATGGTCAAGCTTGAAGGTGAATTTTTATCCTCTTGTCCTATCAGGCCTCTGGCCTATTACCATTATATGGATGATATTTTAATCACCTGGACATAGTCTGAGTAACAGCTGAAGACGTTCCATGAACACTTTAATCAATTTTATCCCACCGTCAACTTAACACACAACTACTCCAGTACTGAAATCAACTTTCTGGACACCATCATCAAGCCAGGGAAAAATGAAATAGAGACATAGAGACATCCCTGTACCAGAAGCCAATTGACCATCTACACATATCTTTGATGGTTCAGTTTTCATCCAAAACACAAAAAACTCTGTTGTGTACAGCCAGACCATCAGATATAATCGAATATGTTCCAACCCTACAGATGGAGACAATCACCTTGAGGACCTCAGAAATACCTTTTGAATCAGGGCTACCAACCAAGAGCAATTGAAAAACAGATTATAAGAGCCACCAGAATATCAAGAAATCATCTCCTACTTTACAAAACTAGAGAAAACGAGTCACCTACAATCCAAATCTGGAGGTGTTGAGAGGAGCTGCACGGAAACTGCAACCACTACTACAAAAAGATGCCCGATTAAAATCAAAATTTACAGACCCCCACTTTTGTCAGAAGCTTCCTGTCCTCTCCAGCAGCAAAAGAAACCTTTCCCTGCAACCAGAATGGGTGTAAAACCTCTCCATCTATAATGACAACCGACAAGATAAAGATTCCCAGCACAGATCAGGGCTACAAGATCCCAGGTAACCTCAGTTGCACCAGATGCAATGTGGTGTATTTAATTATGTGTACCAAATATCCAACAGGTGGCATATATGTAGGTGAGACAGGACAAAAAATCAGAACAAGAATTAATTCTCGTCACCACACAATAAAAGATAGATGTATGGACCCACCTGTATCCAAGCATTTTTGTACGTCTGACCATAGTATAACAGATATGTGGCTGCTCGTTTTAAAAAGTAACTTCAAATCTCAGAGAGAGAGAAGAATTTGAGAATACAAATTGATAACGACCTTTGATTCTTGCAAAGTAGGAATTAACGTTTCACATGGATTCATGTATTTTTACATCAATTGTAAGGGCATTTGGGGGTATCATATCTTTGAACAGACCTCAGTTAGAGGACAATAAAACTTTGACACTTCTTATGTGAACTGCTATCACAACCTTTTCACCCCAAATCATTCCTGTTCTTGGAACAACCACTAATCAAAGGGCAATAAAACTGTCTGTGCCTCTTATTTTGGAACTCTGATTTTACTGCCCCAACTGCTCATTCCCCCTTCCCAACTGACCACTACATGCTTCACATCACCTGTGTTATGTATTGCATTATCCCACCCTGCATTTGTATATATATAATATATGTTTCTCCCAGACGTTTCATTAAGCCTGATGAAGAGGTCATAGTGTCTCGAAAGCTTGCTTATCTTTTTCTTACCATCTTTTCAGTTAGCCATTAAAAGGTATCAACTACTCATGACTCTCAGATTCTGATATTTTTCGATTTTAAACACTAACTTTATGGTAAAGCTTAATACTTTAATAAGTTTGATCCTTGTATACTTTAAAAGAATCCACAGCCTTGGAGTGTGGGATCATGTTTGATTGGCAGATAGTAGCAGTTCAGGACTCATTATCATGTGTACTTTGGTGAGTGGTGGCAGTGTGTTGTGAAGATGGGGTGTGTGGTATGTGTCAAAGTGTGAGAGTACAGAGGCTGAGTGTGGAACGAGTGAGAGGAGATAAATTAACCCTTGCAGGTGCAACCCCAAAACACGGGCTGAGAAACGAGTATGTGACACTAATAATCTCAATACATACAGCATAGACTCTGGAAGCTTCTGTTAGAATGGTAAACATTAAGATTCATAACAGTGAAAAGATAAAATAAAGTCCAAAAAATTGTTAAGATAGAGTGACAGCACAGAAATGAAGATTATTCTGTGGAAAAAAAATAAAACAGATTTAATTGATAGTGAGGAAGTAGAGAGATACTTTATTGTGAGGGAGAGCCAGGTAGGGATACATAACTGGCAGCTGCTGCTTGTTTGATAAAAGTGGTTAAAGTATTGCCACTGTTCATACACAAACACATCTTTTCAAGGTAATTGGTGGCTTTCAAGTACTGATTTACGGCAAACTGATTAATTGCAAAACAAATTTCCTTTCAACATCTGATAAAGCTGAAAACTGATGAATTTGAGTTTCCATAGAATAGCACATCTCTGACCATATATATATATACTAGATGGTGGCCTGATTCTAACGCATCGGGTATTCTAGAATATGTATGTATTGACATACTGTGACTGACAGAACTTGTTCAGTCAACGTGAGTGAACTATATATATGTATATATGTAATATATATGTATAGCAGCTCTTTGGTATATGGTAGTACATTACAGCACATGTATAGCAGCAGCACTATAGTATATGGTGGTACATTACATTACATGTATAGCACGCTATGGTATATGGCGGTACATTACAGCACATTTATAGCAGCACTATAGTATATGGTGGTACATTACAGCACATGTATAGCATGTATAGCAGCACTATAGTATATGGCAGTACATTACAGCACATGTATAGCAGCGCTATGGTATAGGGTGGTACATTACAGTACATGTATAGCAGCGCTATGGTATATGGCAGTACATTATAGCACATGTATAGCAGCACTATGGTATATGGCGATACTCCGCACCCTGCGGTCCCCCACTCCTCCTGGCCCCCGGTCCTGCACAGTAAAAGTAAAAAAATCCTCAGTGAGGATACTCATCTGTCCGCCGGCTCGCTCCACCTCCACTTTCTAGTCCTACAGGCCTTTAGGACCTGTCGTTGCCTGGGAAACCGATCAGCTGATTAGGGCAGGGGGGGCAGGATTGTGTCGGGGGGCAGAATTGAGTGAGTGGGCAGGATGGAGCGAGCGGGGCAGGATGGAGCGGAAAGGGGGGGCAGCCGGGGGAGCAAGAACAGCGGGGACAGGTTGGAGCGAGTGAGGCAGGATGGAGCCGGAGGAGCAGGAGGAGCAGGATGGAGCTGGAGGAGCAGAATGGAGCAAGCAGAGCAGGATGGAGGCGGGGGGGCAGGATGGAGCCGGGGGAGCAAGTACAGCGGGGGGCAGGAAGGAGCGAGCAGGCAGATAGAGCGAGCGGGGCAGGATGGAGCGAGCGGAGCAGGATGGTGGCGGGGGGCAGAATAATGGGTGGTGGGGCAGGATGGTGGGGGGGCAGGCAGGATGGAGCTGGCGGGGCAGTATGGAGCCGGGGGCAGGATGGAGCCAGAGGGGCAGGATGGGGGGAGCCAGCATGGTGGCGAGTGGCGCAGGATGGAGCGAGCAAGGCAGGATGGAGCCGGCGGGAAGGATGAGCCGGCAGGCAGGATGGTGGCAGGGGGCTGGATGGTGGTGGGGGAGCAAGAACAGCAGGGAGCAGATGGAGCGAGCAGGGCAGGATGGAGCGAGCGGGGCAGGATGGAGCGAGCGGAGCAGGATGGTGGTGGGGGGGGCAGGATAATGGGGGGTGGGGCAGGATGGTGGGGGGCAGGGCAGGATGGAGTCGGCGGGGCAGGATGGAGTCGGCGGGGCAGGATGGAGCCGGCGGGGCAGGATTGTGTCGGGGGGGGCAGAATGGAGTGAGTGGGGCAGGATGGAGCGAGCGGGGCAGGATGGAGCGGGGGGCAGCCGGGGAGCAAGAACAGCCTGGGGCAGGTTGGAGCGAGTGGGCAGGATGGAGCCGAAGGGCAGGATGGGGCAGGATGGAGCTGGAGGAGCAGGATGGAGCTGGAGGAGCAGGATGGAGCAAGCGGGCAGAATGGAGGCGGGGGGGCAGGATGGAGCCAGGGGAGCAAGAACAACGGGGGCAGGATGGAGCGAGCAGGGCAGGATGGAGCGAGTGGGGCAGGATGGAGCGAGCGGAGCAGGATGGTGGCGGGGGGCAGGATAATGGGGGGTGGGCAGGGTGGTGGGGGGCAGAGCAGGATGGAGCCGCAGGCAGGATGACCCGGAGGGGCAGGATGGGAGGAGCCAGGATGGTGGCAAGTGGCGCAGGATGGAGCGAGCGAGGCAGGATCGAGCCGGCGGGGCAGGATGGAGCTGGCGGGCAGGATGGTGGCGGGGGGGAGGATGGAGCAGGGTCAGTGGGCAGAGTGGGGGTCAATGGGCAGAGCAGGGTCAGTGAGAAGAGCGGGGTCAGTGGGCAGCGCAGGGTTAGTGGGCACAGTGATTGGGCATGCAGGGGTCAGTGGGCACAGCCAGTAGGCACAGCAGGGTTAGTGGGAAAAAATCAGTAGGCAGAGCAGGGGTCAGTGGGCAGAGCAGGGTCAGTGGGCACAGTCAGTGAGCAGAGCAGGGGTTAGTGGGCAGAGCGGCGGTCAGTGGGCACAGTCAGTGGGCAAGAAGGGTCAGTGGGTAGAGCATGGGTCAGTGGGCACGGTCAGTTGGCAGAGCTGGGGTCAGTAGGCATGTCAAAGGGCAGAGTGGGGGGTCAGTGAACAGAGGGTGGTCAGTGGCAGAGCAGAGTCAGTGGGCAAAGCAGGGGTCAGTGGGCAGAGCGGGGGTCAGTGGGCAGAGTGGGAGTAAATGAGCCGAGCAGGGTCATTGGGCAGTGTGAGGGTCAGTGGGCAGAGCATGGTCAGTGGGCAGTGTGAGGGGTCAGTGGCAGAGCAGGGTCAGTGTGAGGGGGCAGTGGGCAGTGTGAGGGTCAGTGTGCAGAGCAGGGTCAGAGGGCAGAGTGGGGTTCAGTGAGCAGAGTGGGAGTCAGTGGGCAGAGCAGGTCAGTGGGCAGAGCATGGTCAGTGAGCAGAGCAGGGTCAGTGGGCAGTGTGAGGGGTCAGTGGGCAGTGCAGGGTCAGTGGCCAGAGCATGGTCAGTGAGCAGAGCAGGGTCAGTGGGCAGTGTGAGGGGTCAGTGGTCAGAGCAGGGTCAGTGGGGAGAGCAGGGTCAGTGGGCAGTGTGAGGGGCCAGTGGGCAGAGCAGGGTCAGTGGGCAGTGCGAGTGGTCAGTGGGCAGAGCAGGATCATGGGCAGAGCAGGGTCAGTGGGCAGTGTGAGGGGTCAGTGGGCAGAGCAGGGTCAGTGGGCAGAGCAGGGTCAGTGGGCAGTGTGAGTGGTCAGTAGGCAGAGCAGGGTCAGTGGGCAGAGCAGGGTCAGTGGGCAGTGTGAGGGGTCAGTGGGCAGAGCAGGGACAGTGGGCAGAGCAGGGTCAGTGGGCAGTGTGAGGGGTCAGTGGGCAGAGCAGGGTCAGTGGACAGAGCAGGGTCAGTGGGCAGAGAGGGGGTCAGGGGCAGAGAGGGGTTCAGGGGGCAGAGAGGGGGTCAGTGGGCAGAGAGGAGGTCAGTGGGCAGAGAGGGGGTCAGTGGGCAGGGTGGGGGTCAGTGGGCAGAGCAGGGTCAGTGGGCAGAGCAGGGTCAGGTGGCAGAGCGGGGGGTCAGTGGGCAGAGCGGGAGTCAATGAGCAGAGCAGGGTCAGTGAGCAGAGCGGGGGGTTAGTGGGCAGAGCAGGGGTCAGTGAACAGAGGGGAATCAGTGGGCAGCGTGGGGGGGGTCAGTGGGAACGCGGGGGGATCAATAGGCAGAGGAGGGTAGATAGGGAGAGGACCTTTGATGACGTCACGGTCATGTGATCTGTGACTCCACCCATCATCGTAACGTCATCAGAGGTCCGGAAGCACTAGGAAAAGTGATCGTGCAGCGGCGGCCAGCTGGAGGGAGCTGTGGTAACAGGCGGGGGTGACCGGATAGTGGAGGGGGGCTGTGGTGACAGGCAGGGGGGTGATCGGGCAGCGGGGGGGCCTCCGGCGGGCACCAATGAGTGCAGACTATGCAGATAGGTGTGAGAATTCAAAGTTCGACAACAGTGGCGTGTCACAGACAGACAGGCTTCATCGCTATTTGAAGTGAACAGCTGATGCGAAGCTCTCCCGTCCCGCCATTTTAGATGAACAGCTGATGCCGGAGCATCAGCTGTTCATTTAAGCCGACCGGTGAGAAAGTCGACATCACTGTCGGCTTTCTCGCTGCAACCCATCTCTACTTCCAGCAGCCCGGTGCCCACTCTTCTCTGCCCACTCCCAGCAGTTTACAGCCCTCCTGCCCGGCGTCCCCATAGGTTAAAACCTGCTTAGAGGGCCTGTGGTGATGTCAGAATTATGGGCAGAGCCATGTAACTTGACTATGACATCACCTCAGGTCCTTAAGCTTCATGGACTGGGGGAGCAAACACAGCAGCAGCCACAGCCAAGTACTGCAGCCTACTGACCCCAGATCACAGTCACCATACACTCAGTCCCACACTCACTACACACACACCATACACATATATACACACACTCATCCCTGCACTCACTACACACAGACACACTCAGTCCTGCACTCACCACAGACACACACTCGCCCTGCACTCAGGTCACACTCACCCTGCACTCAGGTCACACTCGCCCTGCACTCAAGTCACACTCGCCCTGCACTCAAGTCACACTCGCCCTGCACTCAGGTTACAGTCGCCCTGCACTCATGTCACACTCTTCCCTGTACTCACGTCACACTTAGCCCTGCACTCACGTCACACTCACCCTGCACTCACCCTGCACTCACCTCACACTCAGCCCTACACTCACGTTACACTTACCCCTACACTCACCTTGCACTCACGTCACACTGTCTCTCCGTAACGCAAATCCGGTGTCGCTGATTGGTCACGGCTGGCCGGGTGCGACCAATCAGCGACACATGATTTCTGTTACAACGAAACAAGCACAGTCCGCCCAGTCTCCCGGCTCCCCTCTACTTGGTCTCCCGCCCGCTGCTCACCCGCTCCATGCTCCATCTGCCCTCCGCTCAATCTCCCCACTGCTCACTCCACCATTCTTCTTCTTTTCGCGGAATAGACTTCAGAAATTCAAAGGCCGTGGGGGTGGAGCTACCAAAGGGGCGTCGTAATGGCTGTGAATGAGGACACACCCACCACATAAGGGCTATGCGCTTGGACATGCCTATTATGATGCCCTCTCTTAACTCCGTCCCCCGAGGCCTTGGAATTGCTGATGTCTATGCTGGAGGAATAAAAAGAAGACATGCTGGGGTGAGAGGCGGCTGTACAGGAGCCTGGAGCGGGTGAGAACTGAGGGGGGCCACTGCTGCACACTACTGCCAGCGGTGCCACTAACTCTTGGAACTGATGCCACCTGCAACCATTGCCAGGAAGCCGGAACTGCACTACCTCACACTCATGCTGCTGCCTACACCGGTAACCTTCGAATGATCTGACGGTACAAAACCTGTGGTGATGTCACAGTCATGAATGGAGCCAGGTGCATGGGACTGATCACATGATCGTGACACACCACAGGTTCTGTATTTGACAAGCAGTACAGGCAGCACAGGGAGGGTGCGCAGAGAATACAGCATAGGTGGGGCAGAGAGGGGGCACATACATCACACAGGGGGCCACAAAGAGGTTCAGGGGGCACAGAGAGGGCAAAGGGGCCACAAAGAGGGCACAAAGAGCACACAAGGGCCACACAGAGAGGCATGAGAGACAACAGAAGGGAACAGAGAGGCACAGAGGGCCTCAAAGAGCACACAAAGAGGGCACAATTAGTGCACAGAGAGTGCACATGAGGCACAGAGAGCAACATAGAGGCACATGGAGCACAGAAAGTGAACAAAGAGGGCACAGAGAGCCCACAGAGGGCCACAGACAGTGCACAGGGGGCACAGAGGCCGCACAGGAGCACAGAGAGCACACAGGGGACACAGATGGTGCCCAGGGGGCACATAGAGACATAGGGGTCACAGAGAGAGCAAAGTGAAGGCACAAACAGGCACAGAGGACCACAGAGAGCACACTGAGAGGCATAGGGGGACAGACAGTGCATATAGAGGCACACTGGGGCATAGAGAGTGCACAGAGTGGACACAGAGTGTGCAAAGGCAGAATAGAGAGAAAGCGGGGCCACAAAGAGTATAGAGAGATGTAAAATGCACAGGAGGAGCAAAAACAGAACACGGGGGGCAGAGAAAGCACATAGAGGGACAGGAAAAGTGCATGGGTGGAGAGAGTGCAAGGAGGGAGAGGGAGCGCACAAAGAGCACACAGGGGGCAGAGCGAGTGCACAGAGGGGTGCAGGGGGAATGCATGGGGGGAGCAGAAAGAGCATATGTGCACTTACTCAAATGGCTGCCATCTTTGGACATTTGGGTATACAAAGACGGCGGCATGACGCATCACACTGCCCCACTACTTCCACCGCAAGATTAGAGTAATTGCAGGATTACATCAGAGTGGACCTTGGTGGGAGCTAATAAAGTGGATAATGAGGTGTTTCTGTCTATTTTATATGCAATAAAGGACTTCTGTGTGTGTGTGTGTTTTTTCTCTTTACTGAAAGTATTGCTATTGGTCAGGTATCATATTAACTAATGGCTGACATTAGCAATAGAGCTTGATGTCAGCTGCAAAAAAAGCTTCCACTGCCACTAGCAAAGCTGGAGGAGCTGGGCAACCGCCAGTTTTGGCATTAATGGAGGCAGAAATTTTAGGGCGGCTGCTGACTGCAATTTTCAGGGTGGGGGGGGGCCCAGAATGCTTGGGACTCACCACGCTGACAATTTCAGCCGCCAACTGCCTGTTTACCTTAGCAGGCAAACAAAATTACAGTGAAGTCCACGCCAATTTTTTACAACTATTTATTTAAAAAACTTAAAAAAATAGGGCTCCCTTGTATCTTTCATTGCCAGCATAGGTTACACCAGGCAATGGGGGTTGGCAGCCAGTAGCTGATTGGTTTACCTGCGCTGGCAATAGAAAATACAGCGAAGCCCTACACATGGAAATCAAACACTTTATTAATAGAAAAGGCACAGAAACAGGTTTTTAAGTAAAAATAAAATTATTTACATACATTGGGAAAGTGCACGGGGGAAGAGACACAGTGGACAGGAGAGAGACCACACAGGGCAAAAAACGTCTGCTGCCCCCAGTGACACAAAGCCTGCTTCCATCGTGATGCCACCACCCTCCCGATTTGATAGCATTGGGCTTACATTTTTTTTGTAATACATATCTTTCTATTTCTATCTATCTATCTATCTATCTATCTATCTATCTATCTATCTATCTATCTATATTACATTATGACATTCTTTCTGTGAATTAAACAAGTAAAATTTCACACAATTCGCAGGTCTTGTTGAATTTAAACATTTTGCATTTTGATTTGCACACATCAAAATAGAAAAGCTTGCACCATTTAAAGCATTGCATCATCATAGTCTGTTTTTTAACATGTGAGTCTAAAGTTAATTGAACCATTAACTACTTGCTATTCGTCGTTTGAAGCTGATCCAGTAAGCAAAAAGTGAATGTTTTATAAAGAAAAGAAAACTGGATAGCGAAATAGCAATCAGTAAGCGGATCCATGTTGTATAATCTCTCATTGTAAAAAAATGGATCCTACAAAAATTGATTGCTGCTGGATCCGATTTAATGGATTCTTACTGGACATGTGAACTCAGCCTAACATGTGACACACCTTACTTCATATCTTGTGGCCACGTAAAGAACCGCAGTGTTTGAAGCCTGAAAGGAAGAATATGACATGAGAAGAGGAGCTTATCAAAGAAATGATGACAGTGGGAAAGGTATAGGGAGGGCTAAGGCCGGTTTCACAACACGGTTTGATCGGGTGTGAACCTGACAGCCCCGGATTTTGCACTAATGCATGTCTATGGTGTTGGACAGGGTTGGATGGCAGCTATTTGCCATCCCTTTTTGTCCCTCTCTGGCAGCATCAGGCTGCATTCGGTTTTTGTCCCGGACACAAAAACGCAGCTTGCAGGATTTTGGTTTCCGGGGCAAAAAGTTTAGCAAAATCGGATCCGGTGCAATCTGGCTCCCCCTAACATGGGAGTCTATGGGGCGCCGTCTGCTGAAGGGTAGCGGCGAGCGCTGCTGAAGTTCAGCAGCTAGAGAGCTCATTTCAGAACCGCTGATAGCTCCCCACTACTTGCAATTCTGAAATTTCAGCTGTTGGACAGCGGCAGCAGCCGCTCTAATGATTCCGTCTGCAAATAGGACCAGAGGGTAAATTAACCCTCCGGTTCTGTTTGTCCAGAGCTGTCAGGCTGTGTCCGGTGCCTCCTGCAAAGCACTGGACACAGCTTGACAGCCGAAAAACCGTGGTGTGAAGCCTGCCTAAGTGGCACAAGACTGAATCAGGGTTTCTGTCCCCACTATACGCTGTTCCCATATGAGGCAGATACTCTTAAGGCGATAGTTTCCATTGCACGAAATGTTGTAAATAGCACACAATTAGGTCTCAACCTCTATTAAGTGGATTTAAACAAAACGCAGAACCACAAAATTAGACCATTATCAGTGAAATAAGTGCAAAGCTTGTAATTGTTACAGTAGTAAACATTTGCATAGTCTAATTAAGTAGTTGCAAATTATTTGGAATATTTCTTTTCTAATCCCTTGTAATGAAAAATCGCTTAAAGAAAGGACAATATAATTACATTTTACAAGGGTGGGAAAATGTATTATTAAAGTAGCTATCATTAGGTTAAATTAAATATTTTTTCATCCCATCATCTGAAGGTGGTGAAATTAAACTTCAGGTCTAGCAAAGCATTAGAGATTCACCAGCTGAAACACTTTGTGAAGCCTCCTGCTCCTGAGCTGGGAGATGACACTGTGAGTGGGAAAACTGCAACAATATAATGCTGAGTTCACATGTCCAGTAATCCATCTATTAGGCTGGAGATACACTGTGCGAGACGCATGCGAGATATTCATATGCATCTCACACGACTTACCCGGAATAGCCCCTGCCTCTCTGAATAGGAGTGCATCAGCTGCTTGTGTTTCTATGCAGCTGATGTGCTCCTCTCCAGAGGAGGCATGGGTTGTTCCATGGGAGTCATTCGAGATGCATGCAATAATTATAGTGTGTTTCTTATGCAGGAGGCACACTGGCGTGAGACCCTTGCGAGTCTCACGCCGGGAAAAAAAACGCATGTCACTCGCACTGCTGTTAAGATGAGGCGAGTTACATGCACGAAATACGCTTGTACGTGATCAGCAGAGCAGGAAGTACAAGCTAATTCCAATTCTGAAGGGCACCTGCATGCCTCCATGCCTCCGGAAACGCATGCGTTTTTTTAACATGGGCTCCTATGGGAAACGCATGCGTTTTTGAATCGCACTAAAAGGTACTAACTGTATATGCGTTTTTGCATGCGTTTTCCATAGGAACCCATGTTATAAAAAGCATGCGTTTTCTACAAAAACGCATGCGTTTTTTGATATGCTCCAAAAACGCATGGGACAGTCACACATGCTTTTTGGCTATTAGGGCATGCGTTTTTTAACATGGGGGCCTATGGGTGCGTTTTTTACATGCGTTTTTGAAAACGCAGGTCTCCAAAAATGCATGTGAAAAATGGTACTGTGACCACAGCCTAAAGGGGGTGTCACACGCGTCAATATCGCCTGCACGATATCGGCTGCACGTGACGTTGCAGCGATATTGACGCGTGTGACATACTGCATCAACCAGCGATAAATCGCTGGTTGATGATCGCCAGGTTTCAGAACCAGCTCTGAAACCTGGCGATTGTCGCCCGGTGGACACGCAGCATCGCTGCGTGTGACACCGGGACTAGCGATATTCCAGCTCCCAGTGCCTCTCACAAGCGCTGGGACCTGGTCTCCAAGGTACACTGCGGGTAACTAGGCAGCGCGCGCTGCCTAGATACCCGACTGTGTACCTTAGTTACCAGCCTCCTCCGCTCACCGGGTGAGCGGAGGAGGCTGGTAACTAAGGTACACGTCGGGTATCTAGGCAGCGCGCGCTGCCTAGTTACCCGCAGTGTACCTTGGAGACCAGGCTGCTCCCGCTTCCAGCAGGCTGGCAGCGGGAGCAGGACATCGTGGAAACGATATTTAAATCGTTTCCATGATGTCACTGGTCAATTGATCGCTGGTGAGTCTGTCTGTGTGACAGCTCACCAGCGATCAGCCGTCAATGTCGTCAGCGATCATCTCGCTGACGACATTGACGCGTGTGACACCCCCTTTAGAGACCGTATACTTGGCCTGACCAAATGACGGCAGATCTGTAGACATTTACCAGTTGGTGGTCATTTAATAGCCTGTATGTACTGGCAGATCACTGTAAGCAATGCGCTCTCATCAATCTTAAATAAACAATCCAGCCTAACAAAATTAGTCAAATGAGTTTATGTTGAGTAAATACTTCTACTAGAGGTCGATATCTATATCATTCAATAGGTGCCGCCTCAGTTTCTTGTTCCCCATCCTCCCTTGTGGGTAGTGGGAATACTATTTAGTGTGAATGTTATGATAGTTCTGATGCTTATATTATACCTGAGGAAGGCTTTTTTATTATAGCCAAAATACGTTGTATATTCATTTTATTGCACTAAACATTTTGTCCAATATTTTGCTATCCTGGGTCCTTTTTTGGGGAGCGCCATTGCCTCAGACTGGATTATTAATTTATTATTATAAACTTTGAACATCCATTGGCGGATTCACTCATAGTATCCGGAGATGTGCAGCAGACCTGAACACATAGGACTGACCAGGTTTGTGATCCGGAGAGGACCTATGAGCTCACAAACATTGTTATCAAGGTGACTGCATATGCATGCACATTTTAACTGGATTTCTCAATGCTACACTTAGATTTAGCGTCAGGGTTGTCCCTCCTGTTTTTACCCCAACAGGGAATCTTTTGGCTTTCATCAATCTGTATTAGAACTAGGCTTCCACTGGTCTAATGGTGCCGTCACACAGCACGATCTGGCCAGCGATGTCGGAAGCGATGAGCGGGTGCCCGCTCGGTTCCGACATCGCTGGCCAGCTGTCACACAGCATCGCTGCGGCCGGCGACACCGCAGCGATGCGGGCGGTGACATCGCTCGCTGGGCTGGGCTCAGACCAGCGAGCGATCCGCAGCAACACTGCGGTATAGGCTGGATCGCCGCCGACATCGCTCTGGCGATGTCACACGGCGCGATCCAGCCTTATTGCAGGTCGCCGGTTGACAGGTTTACGGTTCTTCCCGTAAACCTGTCAACCTGCGACCAGCGATAAAACGCGGTCGCGCCGCTCGTTTACACAGCGCGACGTTGCTAGCGACATCGCTGATACGTCACTTTTTCGGCGATGTCGCTAGCGACGTCGGCAGGTGTGACAGCACCATAAGAAGTGAAGTTCCTGTACAAGACAATGTTTTGCTGAGATCAATTAATTTTTGCGTTAATTAAAAGATAATCTCACCTGGTGGACAAGAATTTTGCTTGTTCATTGGATGATCCATTGGATGATCTGTTTACACTGAAAGATTCTTAAGAAGGATCATTTAAGATGATCTTTCAGTACAAATGAAGCTTAAGGTGCATTTACACTCAATGATTATTGTGAACAAATGTTTTTAATGAACACGTTTCACAATCATCTTGCAGTGTAAACAAGTTGATGATCACCCAATGACGAGCATTTTTGATCTTTTGAGCAGCACTTAATATTGTGTAAGCAAGACGTGTCCTGCCGAGAACAATGGCAGCCTATGTGCACTGAACGATCTATTAGACATCATTTACCATGGTTGGCCTACTAAATGATTGGCATTCATTTAGTGCCACCAATTGCTTCATGGAAAGGGACCCTTAGGAGTACTTCACACACAACAATATCGCTAGCGATATTGCAGCAACGTCACAGGCTTTGTAACGTAACATCGACCTCGCTATGTGTGACACGTAGCAGCGATCAGGCCCCCGCTGTGAGATCACTGATCGTTACAAACCATTCTGGACCATTTATTGGTCGTCGAGCTCCCGCTGGGCAGCGCGCATCGCTGTGCTTGACAGGGACAAGGATGAAGGATCTCAGTTCTCAGTCAATAGTGAACTTGGACATATTGTCTGTAGAATTTTTTACACAAATACTATTACATAGTAACATAGTAACATAGTATTTAAGGTTGAAGGAAGACTTTTTTTAAGTCCATCTAGTTCAACCCATAGCCTAACATGTTGATCCAGAGGAAGGCAAAAAACCCATGTGGCAACACTAAGCTCCACATTGGGGAAAAAAAAATTCCTTCCTGACTCCAGATACGGCAATCAGACTAATTCCCTGGATCAACGCCCTATCAAAGAATCTAGTATGTATAACTGGTAATATTATATTTTTCAAGAAAGGCATCCAGGCCCTTCTTAAATGTTAGTAGAGTCACTCATTACAACTTCATGTGGCAGAGAGTTCCATAGTCTCACTGCTCTTACAGTAAAGAATCCGCGTCTGTGATTATGGTTAAACCTTCTTTCCTCCAGAGGTAGAGGATGCCCCCGTGTCCCCGTCTCAGGCCTAAGAGTAAAGAGATCATTAGAAAGTTCTCTGTACTGTCCCCTCATATATTTATACATTATTATAAGATCACCCTTAATCCTTCGTTTTTCCAAGCTAAATAACCCCAAGTTTTATAACCTGTCTTGTTATTGCAGACCCCTTAGTCCTCTAATAACCTTGGTCGCTCTTCTCTACACCCGCTCTAGTTCAGCTATGTCTTTCTTATACACTGGAGACCAGATTGTACACAGTATTCTAAGTGTGGTCGCACTAGTGACTTGTATAGAGGTAAAATTATGTTCTCCTCATGAGCATCTATGCCTCTTTTAATGCATCCCATTATTTTATTTGCTTTTGCAGCAGCTGCCTGACACTGGCCACTAAATGTGAGTTTGTCATCTACCCATACACCCAGGTCTTTTTCAGTGACAGTTTTGCCCAGTGTTTTACAATTCAGCACATAATTATACCTTTTGTTTCCTCTGCCCAAGTGCATGACCTTACATTTATCCACATTAAAACTCATTTGCCATGTATCAGCCCAAGCTTCTATTGGTGTATAAGATTTCCCAAACATATATCCGAGTTCCCCATTGACTTTCAATATGTTCACTATTTGGGACAAATAACTGAATAGTAAAAAGTATTTGGTTAGACTTATCTGATTCTGAATACCGAACTACTTGCTCATCCCTACTCATTACGAATACCGAGCACCCGAGCTGGTAGGGCTCGCTCATCACTACAATGTGTAGCTCTGCAAAAGCTCCTGCATCCTTACAATTTTTTGTACGCCAGCTTGGGACTTTACTAAAAGTTGGAAGAGGAACATGTGGCCGAGTGTTGCCTAACAAACTCACTATAATTTATGCTAGAAATTGGAAAATACATTCCAGCTCACGACTGCAGTACAACTTTGTTTCTGGTGCACATTGTCTCGAAAGATTAACTAAATTAATTAAGAGGCCTCTTATTGAATTTGGCACATCCTACTACAGAGGTCTTTTGATCAAGACTAGCATTGATGAACTCATTTCTACTAAATACCAGCTTTAGTTAACTCTTTTCTATATGCTCTGGGTAAAATATGGGAATTTTGCATTATT
This sequence comes from Allobates femoralis, assembly GCA_033576535.1. NCBI lineage: Eukaryota > Metazoa > Chordata > Amphibia > Anura > Aromobatidae > Allobates > Allobates femoralis. The sequence continues at coordinate 64,964,886 of JARQOC010000002.1, read as the reverse complement.
CATTTAGACACTTTTTATGCTATTAATCTGCATGTCATAAACTGTTGCCTAAACAAAGTCTATCAACAGTTAAGACCCTGAAAAACTGCTAATAGAACTAAATAGGAGATGTGTATAGTCGTATAAACATACTGTTTGCACTAGGATTAAGTTTTATTCTGGCCCTCAGTGTTCTACCAAGTGCTTCAAAGCTTTATCTAAAGCTGGAGTGCTCTCCGCTCTTTTTTCCATGATGGACTCAGCAGTAGCTATGTAATCTTCTGCAGTTGGTAAAGGATGGTAAAGACATGACTCAAATGCAACTGTAGAAAAATGTTTACTGCATGCTCTTCTTTAAAGGGAATCTGTCACTAGATTTTGGCTGCTGCATTTGGGAGCAGCCTGAAGGGGCTGAGACCCTGATTCCATTGATGTAACACTTATTGGGCTGTGTTGTATTTCTTTCACTGTTTTATCTGCTACAGATCTAAAGGTGCATCTCAACTTTTTAAAATATCATCAGTAATTCAATATAAAAAGTTAAACATTATATAGAGTCATTACACACAGAGTGATCTATTTCAAGTGTTTATTTCTGTTCATGTTGATGATTATGGCTTACATAAGTCATTATCTCAAAAAATTAAAGTAGGGAGGATGAAGGGTCAAAACTGCGCTGCCATATTCCACGAGACATCAAAGAGCATTGATTTGTCCTGAAGAAGGGGCCAGGGAACCCTGAAACGTGTTGACTAATAAACCAATATTATATTCACCCATTGATGTCTTGTGGAATACAGCAGTGTGGTTTTTAACCCATTATCTCCCTACACTATATGCACCACGCTGCGGGCTGCAGCAGCCATGATATGTTTTTATAGTGGTTGTGACTCTCACAACCACACAAGATGATACCTTTAGATCATATTTTATCTCTTAGACCAGTGATGGCGAACTCCAGGCCTCGAGGGCCACACACAGTGCAGGTTTTCAGGATTTCCTTAGAGTTTGACAGTTAATAATTTGATTGCCAACTGTCAAATGCTATGGAAATCCTGAAAACCTGCACTGTGTGTGGCACCCGAGGCCTGGAGTTCGCCATCACTGTCTTAGACCCTTCATCCTCCCTACTTTAATTTTATCTTTTTTCATTGGTGTAATTTGTGTGGGCACAGTGTGTATCTATTAGTGTTGTGACTGTGTATGCACTATGTAAGGCTGTGTCGACATGACCCCGAATAGCAGCGCTTTCGATGCAACGTCTTACCACTGTGTCTAAAATGTTGCATTGTATAAGGACCGTTCTGATATGGGTCACCTTGACGTCGGAAGAACAGCTTCTTACCTTTTTTACAAAAAACGTAATAACTATGTACCCTGTTACCAACACTGTTTTCTTATCAGCACATGCTTTTTACTTATTATTATCTATCGGTATTTTTCCACGTTTGTTAAACAGTTTTTTCTGAGGTTTAGTTGTTTGGTAGTCTGAAAACACCCCTACAAACGTGTTCACTTTGTGCACTGGCTCAGCTATAAGTATCCATTTTACAATACAAGCACAGTGGATGGGATTTCTAGAAATCCCATGCTCACTGTGCTTTTCCCCGCTGCAGCATTACTTCAGCTTCGTATCTCCGTAGCATGTTAATTTAATGGTGCAGAATCGGAAACAATCTCCTGCGGGTGAATGCAGCGAGAAGCCACCCTGCACTGAACACAAGGCGGTTGCGATGTCCATGCATTCACCCGTTGCTTCCCTCATGTTCGGAGATGCTTTGCCCAACACACTGCGCTTCCGGATCATGTGCACATACTCTAACTCTTCTTCATCTGGTCTGGTGCCCAAATTTAATTACTGAATCTATCAAAGCTCTGAATTATTTTTGGGGTACTGTGTCAGTATTTAGGGATCTAGCTATAGGTCTACATTTAAAGTGAACCTGTCACCAGAAAAATGCAGTGCAATCTGCAGGCACCATGTTATAGAGCAGAGTGAACTGAGTAGATTGATATATAGTTTTGTGAGAATATATTCAGTATAACCTGTGATTTCATCATTTAAATCCCTGCACCTTATCAGATCTTGGGTTTAGAGGGTGGTCCTATCAGTGAAAGCTGTTTCTGTATGCACACTTATACAAGGATAGCTGTCAGTCACTGATAGGACCGCCCTCTGGACCCAAAATCCCAGGAGGAGCAGAGGTTTCAATGATGAGATCAAAGGTTATACTGAATCTTTTTTCAAAAAACTATATATCAATCTACTCAGCTCCCCCTGCTCTATAACATGGTGCCTGCAGATTGCACTGCATTTTCATGGTGACAGGGTCTCTTTAAATGTAGTCTCCTAACCGAGGCTCCACAGACTCTATTTGCATATTCATAATTCCCAGGGGGCAATGCACCTAGGAATTCACTGTGTTGATCGCTTTAGTCAGCTGCCCGCAGTGTTTTCTTGGACTGGTCTCCCTGAAATCAGTGAGTGCTTTGTGATGTTGGTCTACTAGGCATTGCTCCCACCTAGCCAGAATCCTACTCCACACTGATGAGGGGCAACACCCCGAAACAGCTGTCTGTGGATGGATACCTGGCCTTGGTATTCACTTGCCATATCTCTAAACTCGTAAAAAAGCTGGATATTGTCTAAAAGGGCCACTTAATATGGTGGTTATGTTGTTCTCCGCAAGGAGCCACCCCTTGGCTGGGTCCTTCCCTGGAGGGATATCTGGCTAGTCCTGTGTTTGAGACTCCTAAACGAGGCTCCACAGACTCTATTTGCATATTTATAATTCCCAGGGGGCAATGCACCTAGGAATTCACTGTGTTGAGCGCTTTAGCCAGCTGCCCGCTGTGCTTTCTTGGACTGGTGTCTCCTGAGATAAGTGGACGTTTTGTGAGGTTCTCTTTAAGTGTCTGTTTGGGGCATAAGGGAGGGTAAACATTTTGGGGGGTGTCCTGTTTAGGATTTTAATGTATTTACATATCTATTCTAGGGGATTAGTCTGATATCTGAAACTGTTCTATCATTAAGAGCATGAATTACTTTTGCAGTTTGGTCAGGGGTTTTTCCATGTCGTAAAAGATCCCTCTCCCAGACTGATGGTAACATAAAAGCATCTTTCAATTCAGAATGCAGTGTTCATATTTCATTGCTCACTGATTTTCAGGCCTATATTTTCTAGCTGTATATTTTTTCATCTCAGTATACATTGCAATTCTGACTGTATCAATGTGTTCAGCAGCTCTTTTAGCTTTGGTCTGGAGCTATTTAAATCCTATGTAATGATGAAGCCAGAATATATAGATTTATACCTTAAAGCAGAATAAAGTAATGGATTGTTGGAAGGAAATGGCCTTCTTCTATATAATGCCATCTACCGTTTACAAACTATTTTTCTTTTTGGTCATGTATTTTCACCAATAATGTACATTTTGAAAATCTTTTATACTAGGAATAATATATAAAAATAGAAGTTTTCCCTTTCTGTAGAGATCATCCAATATACTGAACTGAAGGGAAACTGTGAAAGTAATTTTGTTTTCTAGAAGCAGTCACATATTATCCCTTATATCATAAATGAAACAGTAAGAATAATAACCATGATGTCAAGCTGTAGAAATAATGTCAAAAGTACTAAAGAGTAACAAAGCAGAAATAAAAGTTTGTCACAATATAGAATAATAAAATGTGGACAGACAGTATTGGGGGTACATCATATACTTGGATGTTGTTTACCAGGGCCGTGGTGGTGGTAGAGCAGGGTCAAAGAAGGCAGGGTTACCACTGCTGAAAGTCTACAGTGACATGAGTGGGGCAATTCTGCGGGCACTGACCTGAGAGGAGGGAGTGACTCGGTATGAGGTAGGAGCCTATGATTTCCCAGCAGTGGACAAGATGGACTTTGGTAAAATGGCATGGGAGGTGGAAAGCCGAGATCTCAATCTGCTGATTTGTTCCTCCGGTGCCATTGTCCTAGCATTTAACGCCCGAGGTGGCGCATGCATAGACTGAGATTTCGGCTATCTGAGATCTTAATCTATGCATGCGCTGCACCCAGCGCCATTTTTCTGAAGTCCACTGCAGTAGGATCAATGGAGCCTGTTTTGCGCTGCGGCAACATCCTGTACTCCCAGGGCCAGCAGCATTGCTCCACTTATTCCACTGAGTTCCTGCAGTAGTGCCCCCGCCTCCTGTGACCCTGCTCCACCACTGCCGCACCCCCTCTGGTAAGCTACAGTCAGACTATAAGAAAAACTATTGGACAACAGACAGCCCCACATTTTACCATTATAAATAATTTCCCCCTATTTTACTTCTCTACATTTGGAGTGTTTTATTCTCCGATGTGTCATGTAGTCCAAAAAATGAGGTGTATGGGATGGTTGTAGTATACAGTAATGTTATAATTTGGGAAAAAAGGGCATAAAGAAAGCTAGGTGAGTGGAGAGACTCGCAACGTACAGCATGTAAACAGGTGTAATTGGAGCTGGTATATTATTTATTGCTGAATTCAGTAATATAAAATGTAATTTAAGATAAATTGCTGTGTAACAACAGGCAAGGATGATACAAGATGCAGCAGAGGTATACTATTATAGCCTTTATCTCTGTGTGATTTGCTGCTAGCACAGTACAGTGAGTAATAGAAGACTTGTAACAACCTTTTACAAGTAGCTACACTACTGTTCACAAGGTTGGGGTCGTTTAGAAAGTTCCTTATTTTTGAAAGAAAAGCACATCTTTTTTTAATAAAGCGAACATTAAATGAATCAGAAATACACTCTATACATTGTTATTATGGTAAATGAGTATTCTAGCTGCAAACGTCTGGTTTTTAATGCAATATCTACAGTACCTAGGTGTATAGAGGCCCATTTCCAACAACCACCACTCCAGTGTTTTAATGGTACATTGTGTTTGCTAACTGTGTAAGAAGGCTAATGGATGTGTAGGAAACCCTAGAAAACCCTTGCACAAGTATGTTAGCACAGCTGAAAACGCTTTGGCTGATTATTAGAGGAGCTATAAAACTGACCTTCCTCTGAGACAGAGGTTGTGAATCTGGAGCATTACATTTATTTGTTCTATGAAACTCTCAAAATGGCCAGAAAAAGAGAACTTTAATGTGAATCTCGACAGTCTATTCTTGTTCTTAGAAATTAAGACTATTCCATGCGAGAAATTGCCAAGAAACCGAAGATGTCCTATAACGGTGTGTACTACTCCCTTCAGTGGAGAGCACAAACAGGCTCTAACCAGAGTAGAAAGAGAAGAGGGAGGCCCCGCTGCACAACTGAGCAACAAGACAAGTACATTAGAGTCTCTAGTTTGAGAAATGGACGCCTCACAGCTCCTCATCTGGCAGCTTCATTAAATAGTACCCGCCAAAGTTCTGCAATGCTGTAATTGCTGCAAAGGGAGCATTCTTTGACGAAAGCAAAGATTTAAGGAAAAAATTATTACTTCAAATAAAAATCATTATTTCTAACCTTGTCAATGTCTGGACTATATTTTCTATTCATTTTGCAACTCATTTGATAAATAAAAGTATGAGTTTTCATGGAAAACACAAAATTGTCTGGGTGACCCAAACTTTTGAACAGTACTGTATGTCCTCCTTTTAGCAGATTAACCATTAAGAAACAGCTGTTTTCCTTTTGCTCATTAACGTTTAAGAATCAGCTATGTGCTTCTTCAACTGAATGCAGAATAATACTTACCTGAGGGGTGGTCCGGTCTGATTGACATCACTTTTCTTGGTTCAGGGCCTCCTTTCTTCTTGTTATCGCTGTCTTCTTCTCTGCTTCTAGTGGGTGACATGTCCTGCATCATGCATACACTGACCTCCATTGCATTCCTTAATATGCACATTTATCACTGCCCTACTGAAAGCAGAGCAAAGTCTTGTAATGCCCAGGCATGGGAAAAGGTCAAAGAACGCCTGCATAGTGAGCATGCGTGGGCATTTTTTTAACTTTCCCTGTGACTGCGCTTTACAATACTTTGCTCTGTCGTTAGTAAGGCACAGAGAAGTGTATGTATAAACATGCCCATTGGAGGTAAGTGTGTGCATGATCCAGGACATGTCACCCACTAAAAGCACAGAAAAGCACAGCAATCACATGAAGAAAGGAGGTGCCAGACCAAGACAAGCAACACTCATCAAATTGGACCCCCCCATGTGAATAATAATAGGTGCTTTTTTACATTATACAGATCGGTCGTGGGACTTATATACAGTATTCCAGAATGCTGTAAATAAGGTCTTAGTGGTGGTGGCCACAGCTTATATGAAAAAAAGTCTGGTGACAGGTAACTTTCAATCAATGATCTTTCTATTCATAAAAATATAGTGGTTGGTCCTATTCAGTGTATGAAGAGTTGAATACAAAGATATCTGTCACCAGGAATGACCATCCAGTGAATTCCTCATAGAAAAAGTAGATATGTACCATGAAACAGTTTGAATCTTCTAAGCTCCTTCTGCTCTATACCATGGTGCCCACATATACTGTAGGACTGCATAAACAACATGACACATTCACTTTAAAAACTATCTCACTGAAGTCATTAAAAGAAAAGAGCTACTAATTGCCTAATGATGACAACAAAAGCTGGATCATGAATATAGAGCCCAAAAAATAATTATTTAGTTAATTGTATAATTTATGGAATACGTTAGATGACGTACAGATGTTTTGTGTATGGTGTTATTACACGACAATAAGTACTGTCACAGATCTTCAGATGAACATCTTCAATCGTGTCGGTGATTACATGCATTGATTGAAGGAGCAAAATGTTCTTTGCTGGATAATGAGTCTGATACGTCTGAATCTGATAGAAGAAGTGTAAATTGTTTTAAATGAAAAAGTTGAAGGCTCACTCTAGCTACTTCTTAACTTCCTTGTTAAGACATCATTATTGTTGCAGAAAACAAGAACGTCAACCTATTATATATAACTTTTTGGTGCTGTCCTTAGCTGCTATTTTCTGCTCATGAAGAGTCAAATTTGTTTGTCATTACTTTGATTTCTTTACATAACTACAGTTGTGGCCAAAAGTATTGACACCCCTGCAATTCTGTCAGATAATACTCAGTTTCTTCCTGAAAATGATTGCAATCACAAATTCTTTGGTATTATTATCTTCATTTAATTTGTCTTAAATGAAAACAACACAAAAATAATTGTCCTAAAGCCAAATTGGATCTAATTCCACACCAAACATAAAAAAGGAGGTGGACAAAAGTATTGGCACTGGTAGAAAAATCATGTGATGCTTCTCTAATTTGTGTAATTAACAGCACCTGTAACTTACCTGTGGCACCTAACAGGTGTTGGTAATAACTAAATCACACTTGCAGCCAGTTGACATGGATTAAAGTTGACTCAACCTCTTTCCTGTGTCCATGTGTGTACCACATTGAGCATGGAGAAAAGAAAGAAGACCAAAGACCTCTATGAGGACTTGACAAACCAAATTGTGAGGAAGCATGAGCAATCTCAAGGCTACAAGTCCATCTCCAGAGACCTGAATGTTCCTGTGTCTGCTGTGCGCAGTGTCATCAAGAAGTTTAAAGCCCATGGCACTGTGGCTAACCTCCCTAGATGTGGACGGAAAAGAAAAATTGACGAGAGATTTCAATGCAAGATTGTGCGGATGGTGGATAAAGAACCTCGACTAACATCCAAACAAGTTCAAGCTGCCCTGCCGTCCGAGGGTACAACAGTGTCAACCTGTACTTTCCGTCGGTGTCTGAATGAAAAGGGACTGTATGGTAGGAGACCCAGGTAGACCGCACTTCTTACCCCGAGACATAAAAAAGCCAGGCTGGAGTTTGCCAAAACTTACCTGAGAAAGCCTAAAATGTTTTGGAAGAATGTTCTCTCTTTTTGGGCAAAGGCATCAACATAGAGTTTACAGGAGAAAAAAAGAGGCATTCAAATAAAAGAACATTGTCCCTACAGTCAAACATGGCAGAGGTTCCCTAATGTTTTGGGGTTGCTTTGCTGCCTCTGGCACTGGACTGCTTGACCGTGTGCATGGCATTATGAAGTCTGAAGACTACCAACAAATTTTGCAGCATAATATAGAGCCCAGTGTGAGAAAGCTGGGTCTCCCTCAGAGGTCATGGGTCTTCCAGCAGGACAATGACCCAAAACACACTTCAAAAAGCACTAGAAAATGGTTTGAGAGAAAGCACTGGAGACTTCTAAGGTGGCCAGCAATGAGTCCAGACCTAAATCCCATAGAACACCTGTGGAGAGATGTAAAAATGGCAGTTTGGAGAAGGCACCCTTCAAATATCAGGGACCTGGAGCAGTTTGCCAAAGAAGAATGGTCTGAAATTCCAGCAGAGCATTGTAAGAAACTCATTGATGGTTACCGGAAGCGGTTGATCGCAGTTATTTTGGCTAAAGGTTGTGCAACCAAGTATTAGGCTGAGGGTGCCAATACTTTTTTCCGGCCCATTTTTGGAGTTTTGTGTGAAATGATCAATGTTTTGCTTTTTGCTTCATTCTCTTTTGTGTTTTTTCATTGAAGACAAATTAAATGAAGATAATAATACCAAAGAATTTGTGATTGCAATCATTTTCAGGAAGAAACTGAGCATTATCTGACAGAATTGCAGGGGTGTCAATACTTTTGGCCAACACTGTATACTATTGTTCTACCAACACACTAGGGGTTTTTCCATGCTACATCTTTTTCAGGAGAGTATTCTCCATAAAATGGGTAAAGAATATGCTAGATGAATGTTAAAAATAATAAACATTTGCTTAACAATATAAAAATGACTTGTTGCATATGTTGCCTTTTGAGCTCCTTTTAACTGCTTCTAGACTTTAAAGAGGGGAAGAGGTTAAGAAAGTAACCTAACCATTAATAACATAGCTTCCCCTTGAAATCTGCTTACTATTTTATACATACAGGTAAAAAAATAACTCTTAACACCAAAAATTACTGCAAAGACACTTCAGGAAAAATACCGCTGGCATATTCACGAATGGTCTTCTGCTTGAAAAATTGGGGCGTGGGCATACAAGTGCATAAAAGACATCATGTGGTCATACCATGAAAGTCCTAGGATTCAAAAGGGACGGTGAGTAGTCGGTCCGCGCTACTACAGAAGACATGAAGCCCAAATCTTCAGTTACTCAAGGTTTATTGGCTCCATCCAAAGCGTTTCAGAGCCTGCTATGCTCCTTCATCCAGGAGTGCATGTCCATGCACTACCTGATGAAGGAGCAAAGCAGACTATGATACGCATTGGATGGATCCAATAAACCTTGAGTAACTGAAGATTTGGGCTTCATGTCTTCTGTAGTAGCGCGGACCGACTACTCAATGTCCTTTTTGAATCCTAGAGTTTCCTCACCACATTGCACATGGAAGTATGTGTCTCGCAGCAGCTTCCTTACGTGTGTTTTTGAACTGGTTGTGTGTCACACAACCAGAGAAGGTGTGCAGTTACATTTAACAGCTTCAATGCCACCTTTTATATATGACGATAAGACCTTATTTGCGTTTGCTTCCTTTGCAGTGACCAATTGTTCCTACCATGAAAAATGAGATAATTGATTAGAATTAGTATTATAAATTTGAAAATAAATTGGACCCATCAAATTTTAATAGTTTGAGATCCTGTTTACGTCAATGGTCAAAAAATTGACAGCCACAATTTAACACAAAGCAAAAGAATGCATCAGCCAGAAAAGGCTCACATAATTTCAGGTATAGCCTTCCCCATATTTACTTTGAGGTGATATCAAATGGTATAGTGCAGTCAGTCAGGAGGTTCTATGATAGACTAAATAAAAGCCAAGGCAAGGAATGCAGCAGCCATGATGCTTCTGGATACTGAGAAGATGCCTAACCTCACAGCTCAGCAACAGAGATAGAATGGGAAAGCCAGAAAATATTGGACAAATACAACAGACTGTATTTGTTGTGCATCGGCAACAATGGAGGAAATGAGTGATAAGTGTAGTAGTTTGCAAATAATATAGAAATTCAATAAATGATAAGACAAGTGTGCGTGTCACAAGAGACTGTACTGAGGTTTTCTATTTCTATGTCAATTACCTTTTGAAATGACAGACTAAGGTAGAGACAAGGGCACAATACGGTCTTATCCAAGGGATAGAAGGAGTGGTGTACACAATTAGTCTCACTCACCTTGTGTGGTTGTGTGAGACACAACCACTGATGTAGACCAAAATGGTGATGTTGGCGGCTGCTGCGAGATCCCTAGTGGAACAACAACTCAGAAGGAAACTAAGAAGGAAATCAGAAGTGAATCAATTTTTAAGTAACTTTTTATCACCCAAAGTGCAAACAGTTTGTGATATGCGTGGTTTATATATATTCCTATTTGTAGTCATTTTTAAATGTGGTTTTGTATGAACTAGATTATATGTTTTATATTGTCTATTAGAGAATGACTCAAACCTCCTTGATGAAATAATGTGTTTCCTCATATCTGGAACACTTTTTTATAAATCGTATGTGTTTGCTATGTCACTGTAACTCCTAAGGATGTGTGCAGAGGCACACGAAACGCGTCAAAGTTTTCCCAATAAAGAATTTATGAATAATCTTAACATCTTCTGATCGTCTTTTTCTTCGTGGACCGGGCAGCACGAGTGCATATCCAGCTTCCATCTTTTCTTTCTGAGTTGTTTTTTAAAAATGTTTGAATAATTGTACTAAAAAGTATTTAAAAAATGTCAAATATGATTCCCATGTATGCAATAACAATAATCTTGCAGCATTTGGATTTTTGGTCATCTAAATACAACTACGGTATTTTTTAGTATTTTTTTGGATAATTGATAAAAGTTAAATACAGTGGAGTAAAAAAAATGAGCGTAAACCCTATAATAAAGTAAATAAGTAAATAATAGCAGTACATTTAAATAATGAAGGGTACTTCGCTAACATTGTTTGATCTTTGAGCGTAAAATCTATCCTACAAGAATAATGTGTTTTTTTTAAAATACATAAAGTCACTGAAAACAATTACTATGAATAGGGTTAAATCACTGAAACAGGGAATACCAAAAAGTACATCAAAATAAATATATATACATACCATGGCAAAGAATGGGAGCTGCAAGCAGCAGCATCACCAATGGCACCAGTCATCCTTGCGGAAGCAATACTAATTGCAGGTCACAAGTTTCCTCCTTTGCATTCTACAAACTTATTGCTGGGAGAAATTGGAAGACATTATGGGATATATGGCACATTACTCTTTCCCAGCAGGATGACGTTGCCTCTGACACTGACACCATCCGTTGAGTTATTCTTCCTGCATACAAGTTAGATCCTGCAATGATTATGAACAATATTGTACTAATCAAAACGTGTAGGTTTCAACTTTTGCAGAATATGTTACTGTATTCATAAATTTGTTTTTGTCCTACTTCAACTAATAAATAAAGACATTTTTACTCACCCATGTGCTAAATTGCATATTGGAGTCTCTTAGGATCCCACTTTTTACATAAAAGATAATTATTGCATTGTGGATTTTCATTTCAGCCCATTAAACCTGCAAATATTCTGCCTTATTCCCAAAAGCCAAAGCAGTACATGCAGGTATTTTGGGCATAGAAACGCTTCCCTATATTGCTAGTTAATTCATCTTTTGCAATGAGCAGGTTGGGCAGGAGAAAAATAAACACTGGGAGTCAACTCTTAAATAGACTAGTTATTATGGCTCTTTGACAACAGAGGAATGATATAACATTCTCATGTGGGAAAAACAAGCTGGCCAGCAATATGAGGTAGGCTTCATCTATCCTTCTAACCCATCTCACACTCAGCTTTTTTGCATAGTTTGTACGACCACCACCTGGCAACCCTAATAGTTTGTACGACC